>SZWC01000815.1:84720-120843 GCA_023375785.1 Penium margaritaceum
GGGGGGGGGGGGGGGGGGGGGGAATGGTAAGTGCGACATGAAGAATCATGTCGACATGAAACATCAAAGAAGCTTCGCGGACGGTCTAGCACCACCACGTGCTTGAACTACTTGTGGACAGGGTCGACCAACCGACCGCTAACTCCGTGGTGATGGCATGATGGTGCAATTTTAGCTTTTTTTGCAATGACGTCTCTGCTACTGCTGCGTGCTACGGTGGGTCACCGTGGCGTCGTGGGTCCTTGGAGGACCTCTGGCTTTAGCTGTGACTCTCACTGCTGCTGCCATTGCTGCGTCTCTGTTGCGTAGCTGAACGAGGATGCCTCGCTACTTCAATACCATAAGAAACCTAGAAGCTTCTTAGCACTGATGCTGCTGACGGGGCAACGCTCTCCAGCCAATAATTGTACTAGCAGGACATTTTACAGTAGGGCATGCAGCAGGAGGGCGTGGAGCAGCTGCTACCAACTGGAGACGACACCAGTAGTGACGATAGCGTTGGCCGAGACCAGCAGCATGAGGCTCTGGAGTACCCGGTCGCCATTCTTTTGGCCTCTAGTAGTGAGAAGCCATCAAGGGAATGGGCCGTCTGCAGTTGGGTCAACGGACCACTCCCGCTCAGGATTCCGGGTTTTCTATGCCTTTATTCTTGCAGCGTCGCTCTCCTGGCGTGTCCTTTGGTGGGATTCCGATTCCTCGTGCATTGGAGCGTGTTGCTGAGGTTGCCCTTCCCACGGATCAGCAGCCGAAGGACTTTGAGACCCCACCACCACGTTACGATAGTGATGTTGGGTTCGACGCCTGGGAGACCCTCTTCCAGGTGTGGGCTGATGAGGAGGGTGTTCAGCCATATCATTTGAGCCAGTACCAGACGGCTTACCCTTGTTAGGCACAGGTTGCGGTGCGAGCCATGCATGACTTACACTACGATGTGCTCCAGGACGTTGTTTTTGACTTCCACTCGTTCCTGGAGGACCCTGGTAAGGCACTAGAGTTGGCTCACGTCTCGGCTGGGAGTTAGTCTTGACCCTGCTAGCAGCCAAGACCCATGCAACGATGACGGCATATCTCTGGGAGTTTGGCTCCCTTTGGTAGGGTCCTTCTGAGCCAGCGGCACCCTACTGGTGGCGAGCCATGCGTATCTACACGCACCTTGGCACCATCGGCGGCTCCCATCTGTGGGCCCTACACACCATCATGGTCGGGGCACACATGGAGTTCATTGACATGTTCACCTACTTTGACTAGGCGATTCTCACCAAGCTGTCGGCCTCCTTGGAGCTCCTCCCTTCAGCCAATAAGTACTACCTGTAGCGGACGGCCACACGTGAGGCTGCCCAGGCCCATTAGGCGAGTCCACTGGTTGTCGTGACGTCCGCCTCAATGACTACACCTCCCTGCTCATTACCTCTTCCTCATTGTCTTTTCCGTCGTCCTCCTCCCAGGACGTAGCCGCTGCTATGTAGGGACAAAGGGAGCCGTGGTAAGGGGCAACAAAAATAGTAGCAGTAGTAGTAGCAACAGCGTCCACAACAGTCCGTTGGTGGGAGTGGACGTTCAGTCCAATGTTACAACTATGGGGGCGCACATTGCTATACGGAGTGTGCACATCCCCTTGACTGGATACAGATCATGCGAGGCCTTCAAGCCATGCATACCAAGTAGACAACTTTCTCCAGTGCCACCACAACCGGACGCGTGACCATGACAGCAGCTGATCCTCTACCCGCCTCCGGTGATGCAGATGCCACAGACCCTCAAGACGGCATCATCACTGTGGTTCATCATCTTCTGGCGCTCCACACTCAGGGAGGTGCGAGTGTGTTGACACAGCCATGTGGTCCACATTTTGTTTGTAGTGTTTTTGTGGTCCGTGATGATGCGTGTGGGGGAGCGTCGAGTGCATGTGATGACTTCAGGCGTGATTGTACAGAGTGGTTGGACAACTCCCAGATTCGTGTTGTCCGTCCTGACTCCGTCATCCCTGCTGAGCGTCTGGCAGCTGCAAAGTGTTTTGTGGCCCAATTTCTTGGTGTCGATGTCGGGTCTTGAGGCAACTGGTGCCTCAATCATTGACTCCAGTGCCACTCACCACATGACCTGTCAGCGCGCTGACTTTGTTTTCCTTGGTCCTGTTGATTCTGTTTGATCTGAATGCACAGGATCTAGTCAGTCTTTGCCAGTCCAGGGTGTAGGGGTCGTGCACTTTGATGGTCTGTCTGATCCCCTCTAGATCGCTGACGTGCTCTATGTTCCTGCTTTGGAGCTCAGCCTGCTGTCTATTCATGCCTGGACTCAGATGGGTCTCACTTTTGAGGACTATGCTGATGCTGCCATTTGTTTTGCTTGTAATACTCATGCCATTGTCCTCCATGCGTCTGTTGTTGATGACCTGTACCCCGTCACTGACTGCCCTTCCTCCATGCCTCCTTCCTCGCCCACTTTTGTGTGCGTGTGTTTGTGACTGGCATGCTCTAACCTGAGTACCAGCGCTTGTTGCATCGCTGCCTCTGACACGTGAGCTCAGACATAGTTTCCAAGCTCATTCGGATACAGCCCGTCCTCGGTCTTAACTAGGCTTCCTTCAAGAAGCCACCTTGGATCGATTGCCTCTTTTGCGCTTACGGTAAGATGCATCACTGCACTTATCTTAACTCCACCTCATGGGCACTGCGTACGTTAGAGTTGGTCCACTCGGACCTCTTCGGTCCTCTCCTAGTTGAGTTCCCTCTCAGATCGGGGTCCCTATGTGCTCACCCTGACTGATGAATTCACCCATATGTGGTGGAACTATAGCCTCCGCCGCAAGAGCGATGCCCTCGGGCAGTCCTCATATGGCGGGTAAGGACAGAGTGCCAGTCTCGTCACACCCTTCACACGTTCCGCTCAGATCGTGGTGGCAACTTCCTAGGCGAGATGAATGCACACTTTGTTGAGCATTATGTCTTTTACCAGCTCTCCGCTCCCCTTACACCGTAGCAGAACGGTGTAACTGAGCATTGGAACCGCACCATGGATGATGCGGTTTGCTGCATGCGGTCCGAGTGTGGTCTTCCGGAGTCCATTGCATTTGAGGGCTTCTCCTAGATGACATGGGTCTAGAACCGCCTACTGCGTGGTCCTCTTCCGGACCATGTCACACCATACAAGCTATGGTTCGTCCATTACGCCGATCTCCATCTTGCTTGCGTTTGGGAGTCCCTTGCCTGCGTCTGGTACACCAAGGGGCAGTAGGGGTCCAAGGTCTCACCTCGGGGTCATATGTGTGCCTTCCTCATCATCTCTTCACGTTTGAAGGCTTGGCACTTTGGAGATCCCACTCGCCATCACATTGTCAAGGCTCGAGATTGTCTCTGCTTTGAGGCTCTCACCTACCATGACCTTTCCAGCATTCTGTCGCTGGTCCCCGACCATGTTCTTGCCTGTGTGGCTTCCCGACGGATGGAGGAGTCTCATCCTACGGATGGCTCCATCCGGGCCTCCTCACCTGTGGTCCGGTCTCTGGCTGCTGAAGATCCGGCCATCATGCCTGTAGGTCCAGAAGCCTCATCAGTCCCCGCCGGCCCACCTGATCTTGTGTGAGAGTCAGTCCCCTCCAGCACTGCTGATTTCATGCCAGCGTCAGTCCCCTCTGGAACACGTCACCCCGTGTCAGTGCCAGTTCCCTCTGGCATACGTGATCCCAGAACCGTGACAACATCCTCGGTCACACCTACTCATGTACCTGCACTTGCTTATCCTACATACACGCTGACACTTTTCCATGTTCCTCCTACACCCACTTCCCTTCCCTGCGAGTCCACAGTCCATGTGGCTGAGGCCCAACAGCCTGCTCCGCAGCCCGAAGTGAGCACCTTAGTATCGGGTTACTCTGACGTATCTGACCACTAGCCTCTAGGGCTCAGCCGACTGCTGATTAGGTTCCTAGATGCCCAACTCGTAATGTTTAGAATGGCAAGCTCGGCACAAAGGCCCTTGGCCTGAGCGTCTAGGCGAGCTACACTGAGGTGCACTCAATGTGTCCTGTCAGTCACGAGTTGGTCTCCCTAGAGTTCTGAGTCGCTTGCGATGTCGCAACCAACCTTGTTGTGGTCAGAATGAGTTTGGAGGCATGTGGCTTAGCCACTTGGATCTCTTCCTCAACGACTCATGATCCAGGCATGTTGAAGGAGGCACTCAAAGCTTAGGATATAGAGTTGTGGTTTACTGCTTGTGTTGATGAGCTGAGAGCCATCCCTGAGCACAATTTCTATGAGCTTGTTGATCTCTTGCCTCGGCGGAAGGTTGTACATGCCAAGTGGATCTTTCACAAGAAGGCAAAGCCTGATGGTCCACTGGATGGCTACAAGGCTCGCTTGACAGCCAAGGGGTTCTCAGAAGTTGAGAGTATAAAAATACCCGGACACCTTCGCACCCGTTAGCCGTATGACCACCGCTTGCGCTTTCTTCGGGGTTGTTGCTCATCACAACTGGACACTGCACCAGATAGATGTGAACAACACGTTCCTCCATGGCACCTTAAAGGAGGTGATCTACATGGTCCAACCACCTGGTTTTGAGGTTGGTGACAAGGTTTGACGCTTGTGCAAGGCCTTGTATGACTTAAAGCAGTCATCCAGGTGTAGGAACTAGGAGATCACCGGCACACTAGCAAATGTCGGTTACGTGTAGAGTGATCTGTCTCTCTTTCACTGACAGATAGCTCAGAGCTTCATCGCCATCCTGGTCTATGTGGATGACCTCCTGATTGTGTCCTTATCTAGGGACGCCACGAAGGAGGCCAAGGCGTTCCTTCAGGCTTCCTACAGGATGAAGGACCTTGGTCTTACAAGTGTCTTTCTCAGGATGGAGATCGTACGTGATCATTTGTGACAGACACTCTTATTGATTTAGGCACGTTATGCCCGCATTGTTGGGGAACATTTTGCTGACCTCTTTGGTATGGTACATAGAGCCTCCAACCCCATCATACATGACAAGCAGGATTCTCTGAAAGCTAAAGATCTAGCATAACTGGGGGAGACATTGGAACAGACCTTGTACGTGCGCCACATTGGCTCTTTGGTGTACTTGGCCACTACCACACGACCCGAAATTGCCTTCGCCATCAACATCCTTGCATAATTTTTGCAGTGACATTGGGCGAGAGCCCTTCATGCGGTTGTGTGAGTGGTGCAGTACGTGGTCTCCACACTGTACTTTGGACTCTGCTTTTGACGACACTGTTCATAGGTAGTCGTCATCTGCACATATAGTGACTAGTTGTTGAGCCCTAATGAGCGCAATCAGACAGGCTATGTGTTCCTACTGGGTGGCACCGCTGTTTTGTGGCGTAACGGCAAGAAGGGTTGCATTGCATAAAGCTCATCAGAGGCTGATTGTGTTGTACTGGGGGTTATGACTGCCGAGGCGGTGTGGGTACAACGTCTGTTCCGTGAGTTGCATCAGTCTATGCCTTGTATCATTTTACGATGTGACATCTAGAGTGTTCTTGCCATCATAGAGAACTGGTGTGTTTCATATACGCATCAAGCACATTGCTGTTGAGAATCACTTTGTGCATGATCTTGTGGAGCGACAGGTGCTCTCCATCATCTGGGTTGGCACGCACATGCTATGGGCTGACTTCCTGACCAGTGCACTTGCACGCACAAAGTTCATGGTGGCCATTCATTCCGCCGAGCTTCGCCCCTTACCTGGAAGCAAAATGACGCGACCGGGGCAAACCCATCCTGGATGGAACCTCGGACGGTGAACTCGCCGACGCCTAATCAGAGCCAAGCGGAGCGGATCAAACAGCCACCAAAGTAGCAGCTTCCAGAAGGGAGCCCAGTGGGAGGAATTTTCTGCCTGGACCATCTTAAAAACCAAAACAAAAAATCCCCTTACCTGAGAGTGGCTGAGAGTGGGATATGTGAGCATTAACTGTTGAGCATCTTGTTACGCACGTGTATGGACATGCATACCATCGGATCATGGGGGAGTGTTGTGATGTGAGTAAACTATGTCTGTTTGTACATCTTACTAACCACTCGGCTGACCACTAGGCTGTGTCCATGCTCGTGCTGATCCCTAATACGAATCTAGCTGGCATCAGAGCACTGCCTGGTGGTGGCTCCATCCACTAGCAGCTGCCAGTAAGCTGCCACGGTGTCCCGAGCGCTTCATGGGGGGATTTGCAGGTTTTCTACAGTCTCTAGAGTTTTCTTGATGGGGTGGCTCTTGAGCCTAGTTTGCAGGTTTTACGTTGTGTGTCCACTGATCAATGTGGGACATGTATTTGTGACCATTTGTAGCGTCCGACTCAAGATTTTGCATCTCTGGGTTCAGACAGTTTTGCGTTTGGATGCCTGTGCGAAGAGCTACAGCCAAAACCATGGTTTTGGGCCGGTTTTATGACAAACTGACACTGTCGCGTGCATCACCCGCCATGCGCCGCGGCTGATACTTATGTTGTGTGCTTGTTATTTGTCATTTTCTCTCTACACATTGAAGCTCTTATGCTTATGAGACTCTGAGCATCTCGCCTAGCTGAACTCGGCGTGTGTACTAGTGCAATCGCTGACTGGACAGCGTTGTATCGTCAGTAACAGCAATGCTTGGAAGCTTCCAGGCAACTTTCCACTAGTTGTTGCAGAAAAACTGCAGAGCACCTCAGCAAGCACTCGGGACACCGTTGCAGCTGTCTGGTAGCTAATGGTGTTAAATCAAGACCGAGACCAGTATCAATCTTGATTGTCTCCATTTTTTCTCTTCTTGTTGTCTCGTATACCGCACTATACAAGACAATCTTGTCTTGTCTCACGTGAGACGAGACGAGACCAAGACACGTCTAGTGTCGCGCAAGATTGGGACAAGATTCTCCTACCAAGGTAGTGTGTCGCTTCGTTTGTGCGACCCCTGCCACATGTTCCAAGCAATTTGCAACCAATCATGCACTGCATGGTCGTGTCAAGACAAAAAAAGGGCAGATCCATTGTTAAGGAGTGGCCGTGGAGGGTAAGGGTGCACACCGGGTAAGATTCCCGGTTCCCAGAAAGGATTCGGACTCCCGAATCCGAATCCTGTAGGGGATTCGGATTCGCGAATCCTTGAAAAGATTCGCGAATCCTTAGGATTCGCGAATCCTCAATGGTTCTCATGGACCGTGCCACAATGCTTTGTGGCAAGTCCAGATTTGACCTTTTTTTTTTTTTACCCTTCTTTCACTTCCAAACATTGTGTGCACAACATATGATCGTAGGTCATGAACTTTTCTTCTAACATACATGTACTCAGCTGTTGTCATTGGACACCACAAGTGGGCATTCTGAGGCATTGTGGTGGTGGATGTTAACCCTACTTAAGCAGCGCTGAGCACTTTTCTGCAGCGGCATGCATTCTTCACACTCATCAACTGCCGACAAGGGCATATTTTCAATCAACAAGCGCTTTATAGCACCGTCAAGCACTGACAAGCATCGACAAGCATTTACAATGTATGATAGTGAATGTACCTTCAAGCGCCAATGAGCATCGATTATGAATGATATGCATCTACGACGCTGTTTGAGACCACAACTACCATCCCTTGTTTGCCTACATTCATTCTGAGTTTCACCTCTGTGCAAACCTGGCTGCCAGGAATGGCTTTATGCATCAAACATTTGTTGCATACATAAGTTCACAAATCTGGATTGCATGACAGAAAACAGGGAATGTTGAATTGAAATGATAATCAGCACATCACATGACAGTGAGCAAGGAACCCAACTACACTAATCCTATTATCCAACCTCCATCACATCTTCATCCTCTCCCCCCTCTCCTTCATCCTCCCCCTCCTCGTATCCGTCCTCCTCCTCGTCGTTGTTCACAAAGAGTGACAGCCCCTCCAACTCCTCACACGCAGCACCGACAAGCCCATCCTCCCGTGCTTTACGCCGTAACTCATTGATGTACGCCTCTTCATCTCTGTACTCCTGCGCGACGACGCCATGGGGCGACACCGGGAAGTCCAGTAGCGACTTCTCGTTGATCCAGCTTTTCATGGTTAGCAGGTTTTCGACCGTCAAGTTGGCAAGCGAGTGCCTTAAGTCTGTGATAATGTGCCTGCCAAGTGAGAACAGACGTTCGGACGGGGTGGAAGTGGCAGGTACAGCAAGCACGTCCATTGCTGCGAGGAAAAAAGATGGATATGCATGCTGCAGCTTCCTGTAGTGCCTAAGAACTTTGCACGTCATGCCTTTCTTTGGCAAGTTGGCCCATTTTTCCACCTCCTCCTCCAAGCTCGACAGCTCTGTCGGTGCCGCCGTTGCAGGCTCCCGCACCTCAAACATGTCCCTTGCTGGATCGGCCAAGGCCTCCTCCAGCAATGCATCGTCCTCAGATGGAGGTGGGGGTGGTAGAGGCCGCGGGCGCAACTGGCGTGATTCTTGTGATCCTGCAGTTGCTGCCGCTGTTGCAACCCTGCTGCTGCCCGGCTGATGCCCTGCTGCTGTTCTACCTGTGCCCTGCTGCTGTCCAGCTGATGCCCTGCCCGTTCCCTGCTGTTGTCCTGCGGATGCCCTGCCCGTACCTTGCTGTTGTCCTGCTGGTGCGCTGCTGCTCGTGCTGCGGCTGCCCTGCTGCTGGTTCTGCTGTGATCCTGACTGGAGTTGCTGCTGGCTCCCCTGCTGGTTCTGATCCTGCTGCTGGTTTGAGCTCTCGGCCCCCTGTGACAATGCCGCGGCCTCGGTCTGCTCTTCCAGCACGCGGTCGTGGTAAGGCTGCAACAAGGTGACCACCTTCACCTGCAAAAGTGCGGCAGACGCCACCCCCATCAGCGTGTGTGTCCTGTCAAAGAACCTGAGCCGAAAGCGTGGATCAGCCGCGGTAGCAAGCGTGTGGCGGTCAGTCAGCAGCCGCGCGTACTTCTTCTGCTTGTTCTCAGCCTCCTTCAGCCCGTCGTTGATGTCAACGAGCAGCTTCTCCTTTGCATTAAGACGCCCTGCAATCCCTCTCCGTCTGCTCTTCTCACGCGCCAAGTGAGCTTTCACCTACTACTTCTCGAGCTTGTCCAGCATGGAGTCAAAAAACGGTATGACGAGGTTGCGTTGGGTAGGTCAAGCCAGAGATGTCGTTCGTGTACGTCTTGAATGGCTTGAGGATGACAATGAGGAGGGCAATCAGCCCCCACTCATCACGAGAAGGCTTGAGGGCATCATCCTCAGTGCCATACCCCTCAAGCCACCCCGGTAGCACGTCCTTCAGCATGAGCACGCGCTCCATCATGTCCAGGGTGGCATTCCACCGTGTCTCGGTGTCGAGGTGCAATGAAAGGTACCGGAATCCAGCCGCCGTTGCCGTGTTGATCAGCGACTGCTCCCTTGGAGTGGACCGCTTCACGAACACTGCCACGGCCCGCACCTTGGTCACAATCCCCTTGACTTTTGCATGCCCCAACAAATCCTTGACGGCGAGGTTCATGATGTGCCCTAAGCACCTGATGTGGCCTTCTGGTTCAAGGGAGGACTCGGCTGCAGGGATGATGTAGTTGTTGATCATCGTATCGTTAGTGCTCTCGTTATCAACCGTGAGGCAAAACATCCGGTCAAACACCCCCCACTGCTTCAAAGTACCTGCCAGCGCGTCGAAGGTGTTCTGCGCATTGGGAGCGAGCGGCATTGCGGGAAAGGAGAGGGCAAGCGTCTTCACTTGAAAGTCCTGAATCCAGTGCGCCGTGACTCCGAGATACTTCATGCCATTCTCCCCCTTCCAGCCGCCCGTGGTGAAGTTGAGCGCAGAAGTCACCTCACAAAGCATCTTCTTGATACGGTTGCGGAAAGCTGCTGCCGCGATCACAATCTGCCGGCTGATTGTCATGCGACCGGGGAGGTCGCATGCCGGGTTTCCGTGCCAGAACGCGTGCTGCAGCCAGTTGGACTCCATGCCTAGGAAGCTCTCATTCTTGTCAATGACGTGCTTCCAAATGCAGTGTTGGAAGTACAGCTTGCATAACACCGCTCCCACCGCTGCCACACCCGGCCGATAACTGTGTTTGCAACATTCAATCCCACTCCTGCCACTGCAGCCGCTGCTTCTGTTGATGCATTGACAGCATTGGTGGTTGCCAACCGTAGCTTCTGGGCCACCTCCTGCTCCTTCAGCTCCAAGTAATGCTTGCGGTGCTTCAGCCGCAAGTGTTTCCACATTGCGGACGTGCACCCCCCGTTGTTGGCGTAGTCCTTTGGACACAGACTGCACTGAGCGCGAGGGCCCTTTGTGGGATGGTCAATTTTGTCAAAAAGAGTCCACACAAGGCTCGGCTCCTTCCCGGACCCCTCTTATTACCGACGTCCTCCTCATCCTCATCGTCGTCATCGGTGTCAGTATCGTCGTGAGTACTCTCACGTGCACTCTGCACCACCGCTGCGACGTCGGCCATGGTGGAGAGTGATGTAGTCGCGGGCCGCGACTCGCTGCTGCGGCTAAGGCATGGAAGTCGACGATGATGACACCGATACGTTGTGTCTCGGGAATTGCACCACTTCAGAAGTGGAACTGGCACTTCCAATGGTGCCACTTGCACGGTGCAAGTGGTGCTCCGATGTCCGCTGCTGAACCGGCCCGGTTTGCCGGCCCGGCGAACAGGAACGGTTTGCCTACTGCTTGGGAGCGAGTTCGCTTGCAATCGCCGGTCCTGAGAGCGGGTAAGCAAGTTGCTTACCCCGCATCCGCCGTTGCTTAAAGCAATGGCGGATCATCCGCCGTTGCTTACCCGCTCGGCGGCGGATCATCCGCCGTTGCTTAAAGCAACGGCGGATCATCCGCCGACGGCGGATGTAACAGCCGCTGCGGATGTTACATCCGCCGAGACATCCGATGCATCGGTTTGATGAGCCAATGGTTCATCCACCGACAGTGGACGAACCACTGGTTCATCCACCAAGACATCAGTGGTCCACTGGATCAGAACCAGTGAACCAACTATTGTCGATGGTTCATCTGTCGGCGCCCGCTTTCCACATGCGTGTGACAGTCAAAACATAGCACGAAAACGGCGGACCAATAGCAAACACCAAAACAGCGCACTGTGCAGTCCAACGTGGCCGATGCCGAGGGACAAACGGCCACAGACCGGCTGTCCGCATCGGCCAGGCTGTCCGGTAATCGGAAGCCCGTTGACTGGACAGCTGAACTTGGCAAAAACGTTCAAATTAAACAAGTTCACTATGTATAGAAGTGATGGTTTGCATCTTTGCAGTGAGAAATATAGAAACGAGTGTATCCAGTCAACTTACAGGTGTCTGGCTGAGGAGCATCTTATTCAGATACATGCCACCTGGGTACAAGATATTGCGACATGCATGGTTTTGAACAACCAAAAAGACGCACATCACAGCCCTCGCAAGAACCCGCACCGCGCTACTGCACGGAGATGCGACGGATCCCCGGTTTTTTTTGGGGTATCGTGGTGTCCCCCCCCCCCCCTCCCGTTTCGACCAAAAGATTCACGAATCTCGGGTCGAATCCGTTTGGAGGATTTGGAACCACGAATCCTGAAAAGATTCGTGGCTACCGAACAAGATTCCCGAATCCTAGGATTTGGTGTGCACCCTTAGTGGGGGGTCAACAAGAACAGCCAATGTTGAATTAACTGTAATGATTTTTCTTCAACAAACGAATGAAGTGGCAACACTTTGTCGAAGTTCATTTCGTAAATGTTGTCTACTATATCCGACAATAGAAAATTAACTCTTCGTACTTCTTTTTCATGTCCATGTCAGCTGGCTGCAAGTAACCAACACCACCGGATAATCCTGAATATATTTTGTTTCCAGTGATCCAGGCCTGGAGTCATCAGACAATGTCGTAGAGGAGTGATTTCTTATTCATAGAAACTACGGTTTCACTACTAAACTGGCGAGTTTGATTTAAAATCGATGTTCATTGTTGCTGACGTTGCTCGTAGTCAAAGTGAATTTGCCGCTAAGTATTTCCGCAACAACTTTACTTCTGGCAGCTCGTTTTGTCGTTTCGCTCCCCACTTGCGAAGTGGACCATGCAATATTTTCTCAGATTGGAGCAAGACGGGGACAAGATCGAGACAAGAAAATTTTGAATCGGTACAAAACCGAGATTTTCTCGTCCACTGTACCCGGGACAAGACATCTTGTACCGAAGTGGAGTACCGAACTGAGTTTGAGATCAAGAATTTTTGTCTCGATGTCAAATAAACAGCCCTAGTGGCAGCTACTGGTGGATGGAGCCACCACCCGTTGGTGCTCCGGTGCCAGCTGGGTCCGTTTTAGAGATCTGCACGAGTATGGACACGGCCAACTAGTCACAGTAAGTTGTACACACAGTCGTAGATGACTCATATCACAACACATATATCTGAAAAAAGGTTGAAAAGGGCTGGATCAATCAGTACTGGGTCTCCCGAGGTACCTGTACAGGCCACCATGTACCCTGGTCTTGAACACAGAGACAGTACAAATGTCAGAGACAATATGCGACAGATCATCACAAGGTCTCCCAAAGTACTCGTTGCATTCCGTAAAACTGAATCAAAATACGTTTTTTTCAGTTAACATAGTGAGATTACATCAGATCCTTATAGCCTGTGATCTAATCTTTCCAACGCATCCAAGCACGCCCAAATCGGAGCAGTAGAGCCCCTGCTACGGCCATCGAAGTAACCCTTGGTGGAGCCGCTCACCTTGCCTTGCTCGCTAGGCAGCCGGAAGCGCTTGGACGATGACTTGTCGGAGCGCCTTTCCCCGCCCAGAAGTCAAGGAGAGTTTCATCCTGGTCAAGGAGTTCCTTATAGTTACTTCATTCATGTCCCTGGTGCATTTGGAGCTCGTTGGAGACGAACTCGGATCTCTGGCGGTGGATTATCCCGCCACCCATGGCGGGTACGTACCTGATTCCACCCGCCATACACCCGATTTTCGGGCTAGGCCAAATCGAGCAATTCAAAGCTCGATCCTGCATGGAAAAATCCAAGGAATCCAAATCTAAAGTCAGATTAGTTGTTTGACCACTCCTCAATGGTCGAACCAGGGAGTACGATCAACGACACTCATGGCAAGGGACACACAATGTCAACAATCTCCCCCTTGTACCGCAGCCTTGATGCCCTGTCCTTAAACCTGTAGCATATTAAACCTCACAGCGCTGACCGAGATCCATGCAGCTCGCCTCGTGCCTGTCCTTGGGATGTGCCTTGGTCATAGCGTCGGCGAGCATGCGCTTAGTGCCACAATGCACTAATCGATCTCCTTTAGCAGCCACCGTAGCCACATCCCCTTCTTCGCGGCTTCCGTGAGCGCAATGGACTCCGCTTCGGTGCTGGACAGTGTCACACAGTCCTGCTTCCTGCTTGTCCATGAAACTACTACACCACCAAGCACAAACACGTACCCCGACGTCGATTTTCTGTCATCCACATCACCAGCCCAGTTGGCATCGGAGTAGCCAACCAACTCGAGGGAGTCGACACGCACTCCTCCTCTAAACGCAAGCCATGATTGTTTTGTCGCCTTGAGTTAGCGGAGGATCCGCTTCACCTCTTGCCAATGCAGCGGCCCGGGGTCAGCAACAAAGCGACTTTCTTGGCCCTCCGCGAAGGCCAGGTCGGGCCGCGTCGCCACCATGACGTACATGATGCTCCCCACCGCGGACTGGTACGGCACACCTGCCATCTCCTCCTTCTCCTCATCCGTTTTCGGCCCCATGCTCAAGCTCAGCTCACACGTGGTGGTCATGGGTGTGCCGATGGGGTTGCACTCCTCCATGTTGTAGTGGCAGAGCACCTCTTGCACGTACTTTGCCTGCCCTGATAACCCTCTATGTATACATTCGTCTGTTTATGCCCTCGGGTGTGCAGTGCATATGGATTCAGCGGTCGGTGGTGCTCCATGTTGATCGCGAAGACGCGTGACCGCCAAGCTCACCACATGGCGGTGCCACCTCCCTGTCTTACGCAATCCGCCGGCCGTCGATCCTTGCCTGTCCCTGTTGGCAAATCTACATGTGTCCTTAATACTGTTGTGACATATTGCACTTGGTGTGGTAGAAAGCCTAGATTAGTCCATACTTTGCCAGAGTTCTAGGACCAAACTAGGTTTGCCTAGATGTGGCCTGTTTCGGCCGAACCTAGGAGCTCGTAGGAACATTTACGAGCTTTTGCAAACTTCGGGCGAGTTTGCCCTCGAGTCCTGTTGAGCGCCAGCGAGCCTCGATCGCAGGCCGACGGGTGAGACTCGATTAGCGAGTCTCATCCCGTAACAAGGGCACAGCTTGTTACTCGGACACTTGGTGTTGAAATTCAGGATCAAGCCATTGACAGTCGTTCTTGAATCTCTTGCACGTAAAATCAAGCACCACCAGGAGAGACTGAGGATAACCAAGAAACTTCTTTAACTCCAGGTGCCGGGTACAAGATTAGTGCTAGCATGTGCAAGTGTACCGAGGAACAGTTGAGTGAGTACATCAGAATTGTGAGCTATATGGGTGGCATGACTTCCTGCGCAATGGCAGCAGAGATGTTGGCACCTTCGAGGTCTCCAGTACCAAAGTATGTTGAGCGATCGTAGCCATCGATCTGGCCATCGATCACGTGTAGCCAACCTGTGATCGATGGTCAGTTATGCTGTATGTTTGTGCGCTATATCAGCAACTTCTGTTTGGTACGTGAGTGAGGTCGAACTCCTGGCCTGCCAATGTTTTAAAGACACCATCTTAGCACCATCTCCTGGAGCTACTGAGATGCCCATCTTATTCATCAAATACCCAACTTCACTCGGAATCTGCCGGGTTGTGATGGCAACCTTTCCAACACTTGGACTTTTTCAATGACCTGCTAGGACAGATCTGGACCTAGCGTCCACTAGACTCCATGGTTTGATGAGCTGTTTGTTTACATGGACTCGCAATGAGTTTGTCATGGTAACAGAGCTAGTCGACGGGCCTGAGAGGGACCAAAGTCGACTGGAGGAGCTGAAGACGGGGGTGGCTTCTACTTGCGCGCCACGTCAGCGGGAGTCGACGGGCCTCAGCAGGTCGTTAGGGCATCTCTAGGGTGCCGAACAAGGTCCAAGGGGGCGCGGGAGCCTTGGCAAGGCTTCGCACACGTGACGGAGGCTGGTGACGCAGATTTGCCGTCAAATTAAGGCCCCACGTCTCTCCAGCGACCCCCCAAGGTGTCCAACTGTGATTCCAGGGGTGGGCAAAGGGTTTGGGGTGGCGGTTTTGGGTTTGCAGGGGCCCAGGACGTCTGAGGAGGCTTCCCCATAGAGCTTCGGGCTCTCGGCAGAAAACTTGGCCCAAAGTGGACCCGGCGAATTGCTGCCGAATTTTTCTTGGTCCATCAGTAGCTAGAGAGGCACAAGGGACCATCGTCCACGCAACATGAGTGAGGTGGATGGTGCCGGAAGCAGTGGCGGTGATCGCCCCAATGTAACCCTAACTGCTGCCGCAATGGCACAGCTAGGGCTGGGCCATAAAGAACTCTCCCCTCCTCAGCTTGGGACGAGAGACTTCTTCGCTTGGAGGGATATATTCCTTTCCTGGGCGGTGGAACACGGATTGGAGGAACTGTACCTCCGCCCCCCTCCTGATTCGGCTACCGAGATCATGTTGCTGCGAGCGTTCAATGCCTTAACACGCGCACTGCCAGATCCACAAGCCTACGTCCTGCGCCATTTTCACTTTGGCAGCGGAGGTGAGGATCCGTCCAACCCACGAAGTGGCACAGCACGACCCCATGATGCCTGGCGCCATCTCTCTACGCGCCAGGAAAAACAGGGCATGACGCTCGTGGTGACGCCCAGAGATCGTCTGCGTAACCTCTATCCCAAACCAGGGGTGCCAGTCGCTGAATTTTGGGACGAATCCATGGATATCCGCCGACGCCTTTTGGGTTTAGGGGCCTCATGCTCTGTGCTTGAGTGGTTGGACGTGGTGCTGCTCCACCTCGGCGAGCAGTACAAGGAGTTCCGGCGTGATCTCCTCCGCCGTCACCCAGTCGCCGAGATTGAGCTCATCGATCTTGCAGCAGTCTTTGAGGAGTTGCGCAACTACGAAGACATTTTGAAGGGCGAGGCACGTGACATGACAGCCGCGTCACTGACTGCATATGCACACCAGAGCTCCCATACCGCTGCAGTTGTGTCAACCCAGACACCTTTCGCCTCATCGGAGGGTTCCTTTGGAGGGGGTCGGGGCGCACACGGTGGTGGCGGTCGTGGTCCTGGGAACCCGAGGTGCAGCTTCTGTAACCAGACTGGACACTTTTGGCGCAGATGCCCCTCTCTCCAGTGGCAGATGATGGAGAGGCAGCAGCAGACTCAGCAGCAGCAAAGACAGGTACAGCAGCAGCCACCACAACAGTTTCCCGTGCCACAGTCCTTTGGGGGACATGGACCACCAGGACTGCCTTTATGCCATCCTATAGCGGCAGCCACCTTTGGACTGCCGCCTCCGCAACAGTTCCAGCAGCTGTCCCTTCAGCAGATGCCCACACCTCCTGGGTACTACGGGATGCCCGTGCAGTACATGCCGCCGTTTGCGACTGCTCCAGTGCCAGTACCGCCGTGGGCCCAGCGCGTGTACGACGACATAACGACATTGCAGACTGGTGACAGGATGGAGGCTACCCCTACCATATCTCCTCCCGAGACCACAGTTGCGTCACAGCTAGGTCCGCGCCTTGGGCACACGCATATCACCACATCGCACGCATTGCCCATGCATGAATGGTTGTTTGATACAGCAGCTTCACATCACATGTCTCTCCATTGTCAACTTTTTGTGTCTCTGTATGCAACGCACGATGTGGAGGGTGTCCGAACGGGTCGGGTGAAGTGCTGAGGGTTGAGGGCATTGGAACCGTCGCATTACAAGCACCGGGGGGGATAATGTGGTTGACTGGGGTTTTGTGTGTGCCTCGACTAAAGGTCAACTTGCTGTCAGGGGGGCAGTTGGATTGCCAATCGGGCATGTCAACACTGACGCAAGCAGAAGAATGCATGGTGTTTGATGCGCACGGGATGTTGCTAGCTGATGGGCCCTTGCATGACGACATGTTGTACCGACTAACTTTGTTCCCTGCTCTGCCATCTAACCGTGAAGAGACTCACATCATGATCATAACAGACCCAAAGCACACTGAGCTCATTCACAGAAGACTGGCGCATATCAACACAGAATTAGTGACTAATCTACTGAAACACCAGCCTGCACACGGACTGAGTCCTGGAGTGTCCACACGGCCTAAAGACGTCAGCTTGTCTAGACTGCCAGGAAGGAAAGTCACACCGATAGAGTTTCCCCACATCACAGCATGTCAGTGAGGCTCCTCTTGAATTGGTGCATGTTGACTTGACTGGACCCATGCCTGTACCCTCAGTCCAGTACGCGTCACTGTATGTTTTGACTCTGACAGACAACTACAGTCGCTTTCTGCTCAAGACTAAAGCGGGTGCACAACGGGCCATAACCGACTGGATTCCCCTGGCAGAGCGACAGACTGGATGCCCTTTGCGCATCTTGCGTACAGACAGGGGCGGGGAATTCCTAGGCACACTAGAAACGGATCTTAAAAGCAGAGGTATCGTCCATCAAACCACAGCACCCTATACACCACAACAGAACGGGGTGGCTGAGCGATGGCACAGAACTTTGGGCGATGCCCTACACACCCTCCTAACAGAGTCTGGCTTGTCCCTTAGATTCTGGGAGGAAGCAGTCAAGTACATCACTTGGGTATGGAACAGAATACCTCAAGGGCCTCTTCCCAGGACTGTCACTCCATGGGAAAGATGGTTCAAGCAGAGGGCAGATCTACGCCCTGCATGGGTGTGGGGCACAATGGCTTGTGTCTGGTTTACTGATGCACAACGCAATCACAAACTGAGCCCACGAGGAAGGTAGTGCGTCTTTGTCGGAGTCTCTCATGCGTTTAAGGCATGGAGGTTTTGGGATCCCGTGCATCATGCCTTTGTAGAGAGTCGAGATGCGTCATTCTTGGAACACATGCCTTACAAGGCGTTCAAGGGACTTAAGCATGCACATGTGCTCACTGTTCCTGAGCGATATCCTGTGTATGTCAGTATCCCCATCTTTTTACCCACCATGAAGACCAAGGACCCACGGTCCTCTGGTGGACACAAGGACACAGACCAGTCAACTTCGGTCCCTACAGACCTACTCACACCAACTGATCTAGCAAGCACAAGTGCAGACTCCTCAGGGCCCCCACCTGGCCTTACCCCGGTGCAAGACCGTCCAGTCCAGTCCGATCCGGTCCGTCGCTCACAACGGAATGTGGCGAGAGTGGACTATAAACAGTATTATCATATAGTGGTTCCCACACAACCCATGCCCATCCAGTCCGAGCCTCTCACTGTTGAATAGGCAAGGGGGCGCTCAGACGCGACAGAGTGGGAAAAGGCAATGGTAGATGAGCTGAACGCGCTGCTTGAGCACGGAGTCTACAAACTGGTACCACTTCCTCCTGGGCGCAAAGCAATCGATGTTAAGTGGGTATTTAAGGTATTACGGAATATCCTTGGTTTGTTTGAGAAATACAAAGCCCGATTGGTGGCCAAGGGCTTTCATCAGATACCTGGACAAGATTTCACTGACACTTATGCCCCAGTGGATAAGTTCATGTCCGGTCGAGTGCTGCTTGGGGTCGCAGCACACGATGACTGGGAAATACATCAAATGGATGTCAACAACGCCTTTCTGAATGGTCCGTTGGAAGAAGAAATCTGCGTGGAACAACCACCAGGATTCACAGATGGTACTGACAGAGTGTGGCTCCTCTTGAAGGCGCTGTATGGATTTAAACAAGCTCCACGGTGCTGGAACAAAGAGATCAGTCCAATACTGGAATACGAAGGATTTTTGCAGAGTCTGCCTGATCCCTCCATGTTCATCCGTTGGGTGAGCGGTGTTCCAGTTGTCCTCCTGGTGTATGTTGATGATTTACTGATCCTCTCACCGTCTCTTCCTCTAATCAAAGACACGAAAGCACTACTCACTGTACACTATCATATGACAGACCTAGGAGAGGCACACAATTTCCTAGGCATGACCATCACTCGCAACAGAGCTGCACGCACTCTGACACCACACCAAGGTCGGTTCATAGCACCCTTGACTGAACGCTTCTCTCACCTTGTGCAACATCTCCCCACCCAGCATTCACCGATGAGTCCAGACGTGTATGGGCATCTCCTTGACACCAACACCGCTGACAACGGACCTGACACAGATTCCACGCTGTACAGACAGATCACAGGCAGTCTCACCTATCTTTCCTCCACCACCTGACCAGACATTTCCTCTGCACTGAACACTCTGGCCCAGTTCAGCCAGCATCCCCGCAGTGCACATCATAAGGCTTTGCTCAAACTGCTGCGCTATGTGTTTGACACTGCATCAATGGGTCTCGTCATCTCCCCTGGCACTGGTCCCTTTCTCGATGGACATTGTGACAGTGATTATGCACGGGACAGACCTGCACGTAGTCGGGGAGGATATGTCTTTTGGCTTTGGGGTACCACTGTCTCATGGCGCAGTGTGAAACAGCCATGTGTGGCACGTAGTGTGGCTGAAGCAGAATACATGGCATTGGGAGAAGCTGCATGTGAAGCAACCTGGCTGCAACGGCTGTTGGGAGAATTGGAAATGAGTGTGGGGGATGTGCCACTGTTGAGCCTTCCTTGACATCTCTCTACGATCAAAGGCATGAAGCTTCTAGGACTCCGCTCACCAACGTATTGTCGATTCTCGAGACTCTCTCTACTTTGAGGCTCTCACCTACTGCGACCTGTCCAGTATTCTGTCACTAGCTGCTGACCACGTTCCCTCCTGTGTGGCTCCCGGAGGATGGGAGAGCCTCGTCCTACAGATGGCTCCGACCGGGCCTCCTCACCTGTGGTCCGGTCTCTGGCTGCTGATAATCCAGCCATCGTGGCCATAGGTCCAGTAGCTTCATCGGCCCCCGCCAACACACCTGATCCCATGCCTGCATCAGTCCCCTCACGCACACCTGATTCTGTGCCAGCGTCAGCCTCCTCCACACAGCTTATCCGGTGCAAGCGTACATTCTCCTCCGGTACACATCATCCCATGTCAGTGCCAGTTCCCTCAGGTACATGTGATCCCACGATGGTGATAGCGTCCCCAGTCACATCTACTCATGTGCCTAAACCTGCTCATCCTATGTGCTTGCTGACACCTATCCATGTTCCTGTTGCACCCTTTTCCTTTCCCTGCGAGTCCACAGCCCCGGTGGCTGAGGTCTTCTAGCCTGCTCCGCAACCCGAGGTGAGAACCTTAGCATCGGGCTAAGCCCGCGAGCCCGATGGAGGTCTTCGACCCATGGCCTCTAGGACTGAGCGGACTGTTGACTCGGCTCTTGGATGTCCAACTTGGAGTATTCAAAGTGGCGAGCCCGGCACAAAGGCCCTTGGCCTGAGTGTCAAGGCGAATTATATCAAGGTGCATCTTGCGTGTCTTGTTGGGCACGAGTTGGTCTCCCAAGAGTTATCAGTCACTTGCGATGTCGCAACTAACCTTGGCGTGGTCAAACCGAGTTCGGAGGTGTGTGCCTTAGCCACGTGGAGCTCTCCCTTGACGATGCCTGATCTAGGCATGTTGAAGGAGGCACTCTTGGCTTATGATAAAAATTTGTAGCGTGCCGCTTGTGAAGATGATCTGAGAGTAATCCGTGAGCACGGTGTCTATGGGGTTGTCGACCTCATGCCAACACGGGAGGTTGTACATGCCAAATGGGTCCTTTGCAAGAAGGTGAAGCCTGATGGCACACTCGATCGCTTTCGACGATAGTGTTTGGTGGTATTTGACGGTAACACAGATAGTGACTGGACGTGGAGCCCTGATGGACGCAGTCGGACATGCTACGTGTTCCTACAAGGTGGCACTTCTGACTCATGGCGTAGCGGCAGGCAGGGCTGCATTACACATAGCTCATAAGAGGTTGAGTATGTTGCGCTGGGAGTTAGGGATGCAGAGGTGGTGTGGCTTCAGTGTCGGTTTGTTTTGTTGTGTCAGTCTGTGCCTTGTATCATTTTACACTGTGACAACCAGAATGCATTTGCCATTGCAGAGAACTCTTGTGTGGTTCATGGACCCACAAAGTACGTTGCTGTTGAGAATCATTTTGTGCGTGATCTTGTGGAGCGACAGGTGATCTCCCTCATCTGGGTCGGCACGGACATGCAGCGGGCTGAATTCCTGACCAAGGCATTGTCAGCAGCGTGCAGAATTTCTCACCAAAGATCTCAACAGTGGCATGTTCAAAGCGGCTGTGCATGTTCTTGGTCTATTGCACTCTCGTCATGGCCCTGGTTGACATGAGTCCTGTAAGTCGCATCGTTTCGTGACTTGTGTATGTTCTTATATGTGTGTGGGATGTTTGTCTATGGGTCATGGAGGAGTGTTGGTTATGGGAATAACACATGCAAGTGTTCTTATGTGTGTGTGGGATGTTTGTCTGAGAGTGGCTTAGGGTGGGATGTGTGAATATGGAGTGTTAAGCATCTCGTTACACACTTCAGTTCTACACGTGTATGGACATGCATAGTGTTGGTTTGTGTGGCTTCCACCCGTCACCACTGACGCCGACGCATTATCCATATACCCACGTTGGCGGTATATGATAGAGGAGGGCGTGACGACACGACGAGCCTCCGGAGTGTCCCGAGACTTCTCCAGCACCTACTACAGCGCCGGCGAGACGCGGTCGATGCGTTCCGGTAGCCCTGTTGGCTTCTCCGGAGTTAGGAGAGTTTTCTCGGTGGGTTGAGACCCGCGCACCCGGTGGACTGTACCGGTGCGACGAGGAGACCCAGTGGCTGTACTAGCACTTCCGATGTTCGGAAAGCTGTTTTGGATGTCTGGACGCTGTTTTCGAGATTTTCTAGCACTGCTTGCATTTTCTCGGCGGTCGAGACCCGGGCACTCGGAGAGTTGTTCCGGTGTCTCGAGGAGACCACCGTTGTTGTTATAGTGGTGTACGTAGTGCGTTCTCCCCGCTGACTCGTTTGGGTTCAGCGGGGGTGACGGGGCCCGGTGCGGCTAGCTGCCTGCACCCCTACTTAAGCCCGGTAGGGGCTCATTTATATTCTCTCCTTGTTCTTTCATATTCAGCGTTCCAGACTTAGCCAAATTCTTGCCGTCTTGCATCGCACTCACACATAGAGCTCATGTTTGTTTTTGCATGGGCCTGCAGCATGCCCAAAATATTTCCAATTCATAGCATCGGGTCATAGGGGGATTGTTGTGATGTAAGACATCTCCTTTTGTCTGTACAGCTTACTATGACACTCGGTCGTGTCCATAGTCGTGCATATCCCTGATACGGACCCAGCTGGCATCGGAGCACCGACCGGTGGTGGCTCCACTCAGCAGCTGCCTAAAAGCTGCCACAACGTCTCAAGTGCTTCTTGGGGTGCTCTTCATTTTTCCTACAGTCGCTACAGTTTTAATGGTGGACAAGCTCTTGAGCCCAATTTGGATGATGTTCATTTTGTGTTCACTGATTAATGCCGGACCCATGCGTGCAACCAGTCGTAGGATCTGGCTTGATATTTTGCATTTGTAGGTTCAGAAGGTGTTGCGTCTGGATGCATGTGCGTAGAATTACGGCCAAAACAGTGATTTTGGGCTGGTTTCAGGGCAAATTGACACTACGACGTGCGTCATCCACCGTGCGCCGCAGCAGGTATTTGTGTTGTGTGCCTATGATTTGTCATCTCTCTCTGCACATTGAAGTTGTTGCGCTTGTGAGACTGAGCGTCTCGCCTAGCCCAATCCTTGCAATTTTTGCACTTGCCCTGTGTACTAGTGCAATCGCTTATTGAACAGCAGCCGTGCTAGGAAGCTTCCAGGTAGCTTCTCATAATATAGCTGTTGGAGAACCATCAGCACAAACCTGGAAGGTCTCGCTACTCAAGATTGTATGAAAATCAACTCGAAGCCCATAAACCAACACTTTGACCCCCCACTCCACGATGTCCTTTCCTAATTACACAGTACTCATTTTAATGCAGAGGTCTTGCTCGATGCCGGGGGTGGCGGTCAGCTCACCTCGTGCGTGGCGCACGGGTGAAGCTTGCTTCACTGCTCTAAGTTCCACGAGCCCGCCATAGCCCTTCACTTGTTTCTTCTGTGTGAGCTCGTGAAATGAATCCATGGCATCCCTCGCATTCTTGCTCTTCCACACTCTCTTCCTTGCACATTTGAATTGCCTATACCATGTGCCTTCACAATGTCTCTGCTCTCTCATAGGTTGCCCACAAGTCTGCAGCTAAATCTCTAAAGAAATGGACAACAAGGCTAATACTGTCATATGAGACATCTGTTGGTTGTGGGTGTAACACACGCAAGTGACCTCTTGACTTTCGCGTGCAACACTATGACACATCATGGATTTCACAGTCGTGGCAACACCATCAAGCTGTCAAGTGGTGGCCACAGCACCAACATCAGATTTATGGAGAGCTTGATTGTAGTGGTGGTTTATACTTCTGCTTTCTAGCGTGATGCACATACATTCATAGGAGTGCGTGCACCACATGTTGAAGTTCGTTGGCCACTCATAACTCTATGCCCTCTTGCCTCCCACATTCTCCACACACTCATGTACAGATTGAGTGACAATGGTACTGCCTGGGGAGATGGCTGACGCAACCATCCTGACTGGAGCCGTCAACGCCCTCAAGCTGTTGCTGGACCCAGAAGTGCTTTCTGGCACTAATGTTACCATTGCATGACTCTCCATGATTCTCTATGACTCTCTGTGTGATGCGGTAGATGCTAGGGCTGTACACTCTCACTGCCGTGCCCTGCATCATTTTATCTTGCCTTGCATGTGATGGGGGAGCTGCATATTTCCCGGGTGCTGATCCTTAGGGGGCCACCGTGCCGGTCTTGACCGTGCGTCGGTGAGTAGCCGCCCTCAGTTATTCCGAGAGGTTGGGCTCGACCCCCGGGTGGCGGCACTTGCTCACCCGAGCTCGACGCTCGTGGTGAGTGAGTGCTCACCGGTACATGTCTCGCTCACTCCCCCCTTGCCTCTCTTGTCTTGGTTAAGTGTGGACTCTTGCAAGCAAGTTACCGCATCCATGGCGTCTCTCGCTCAATGTGACTGGATGCATTCACCCAAACCACCACACACGGGCTAGCAATGTAACTTCCTAGCAACTACTGGTATCAGAGCAGTGAGACTTGTTTCACACCGCTCAGCGGTCCTGGTCCGTGGAGTTTCCGCAGTCCACGTCTCCCGTGGTCCACGCATCACCGCAGCTAATCTCGCAGCTGCTCACAGTCTCCACCTTCTACCTACCCGCAGCAGCAGTCTCAGCTGCTCCTCAATCTACCGAGGCTGTCTCCGTCTCTCGGGGCCTTGCGAGTACCCTCTCGCCCGCTCGCACACGCTCGGGAACTCTCATTGCCGCAAGCTGCCGGCGCTTCTTCCCGGCCCCTCACACTTGGACTGACTGCCCCACCACTCTGCGCAGCCACTCTTGGCTGACCCTTCAGTCGTCCGCGGTGCTTGAGCGGATCTGCCGCGTTTTCTCCAAGCTTTGTGAGCTGCTCTTGGCCACCCCTCACGGTCGTCTGTGGTCGTGAGCGTGTCTGTCGCGTTCCTCTCGTGCTGTGAACTGCCATTCTCCTTGGCATCCGTACACGACCCGGCTGCCTCACTTGTCTTTGCAACCGTTATTGGCCGCCATCGAGGTCACCCGCGGTACTTGAACGTATCTTCTGTCTTCTTCTCGCTCACAGCACTCTCTCACTGCGCTCTGCTTCTCTCTCGCGCACCTTCTCTCACCCACTGTCGCTTGTCGCAGTCCACTGCTGCCTCGGGTGCTCGTGGGGCGTGTATGCCTCTCTCGGCCTACAATCCTCCAGCGTCTCGCTGCATTGCACTCCTGGACCACCAGTTTCTGGTGGCTGCCCCTCTCTGCTTCTGCTGATACGTGTTTCTTCTGGCTGCACTCAGACTCTCCTCTGTAGTTTAGCTCCGTCTGCAGCTGCAGCAGCCACCCTGGACTCGGCACCACTCGACGGTCCCCCTGACGAAGAGCTCGACTCTCCTCGGGCTGCCACACGCCACTCTGACGACGGGTGGGAGGACCCAAGAGACTACGTCCCTCCTACACCCCTAGACCACGACACACCCCTCTGGTTTCGCATGCTCGACTCCAACTACTGGCAAGGGGATCGACAGAGGGAAGTAGTTGAGCGCGAGGAAGAAATCAACCGACAGGTGTACATTGTGGACGATCTACCACCGTCCCCTCCTCGCCCACCAACCATGCAACCCGCAGCCGGCACTCCACCATTCTCATCTGCATCCACTTCCAACACCGCTGCCGGTCCGTCTCCCGCTGCTGCTACATCTGCTGAACCGTCTCCAACTCCCGAGGTACCGGGCGTCATCCCTGTACTTCCTGTGCACATTGATTCCATCGGCCTTGCAGGGGCCGTTCTAGACGCAGCAGCAGGAGCAGCAGCAACCTTTGCTGCAACTGCCCGTGCTTGCAGGGTGCCCACACAGACTGTAGTAGGTCGTTCGTCAAACGCATACGCCCACGCAGCAGCCTCACTCACCCTGCTTGCAGCAGCTGCAGCCAACATAGTCACCCAGATCACAGCAGCAGCAGCCTCTGTCGCAACTGCAGCCTCATCAGCTGCTGACGCCACTGTAGCTGCCGTTGGCTCCATCCGTGCCTCCACTGCAGCAGCTGTCTTGTCTCCCACAGGGGCTCCACGAGAACTAACTCCACACGTCACCACAGGAGTCCTTGTGGCATCTACATCTGCAGCTGTGGCCGGAGCCACTGTCACCGGCCTTATGTGCCTGACCGTGGCGGTTGCAGGGTGGGTGGCAGTGCTCTTCTCCTCGGCAGCAGCTGTGGTGGCTCCTCTCTTCGCCCTGCTGCCCCGTCACTAGATCGGTGAGACCATCCCTCACGTTGACCTCTCTCTCTTCTCACTCTCCCTCCTCGCTCATCAGAGTCCTACTCTCCCTCCTTATGCTCTCACTCTCCCATCATGCCTAGACCAGAAGATAAGCTAGAGGCCCTTCAGGCAGCCCTTAGTGAAGCCCAGGCTGAGCGCCGAAAAGCGCAAGATGAACTTGAGCGTGAACGCGAAGCGCAGCAGGAGCTAGCCGCCTCAGTAGCTGCATTAGTGTTTGAACGTCTCCGCTCTGTCCCAGGCTTTGCTGCGGTCCTTCCCACTGACAAATCAGGGTCCACGAACTCATCTGCACCGGCGGGTGGTGGTACTGCCAATGGCTCCTCTTCCTCTTCCTCCTCTGGGGCAGTCTCTGCTGGTGCTCTCCCAACAGCGCGTCAGAAGGATTTTGAGACACCGCCACCTCACTTCACCTCAAAGCTCACCTTCACTTCCTGGGAGACACGCTTCAGTGCGTGGGCTCAGGGTGAGCTTCTGTGGGAGTACTACTCGCCCGCCAAGCCGCCGTTTGTCCCCCAGCCAGTAGAGGATGCCCATGCGGTACGGGCGCTCATCAACGCCGGTCCCGAGCATCTTCTGGATGACATTGGTACGTACAATGCCAACCCCATCCGAGGTACTACTGCAGACCCTGTGGGTGCCTATGCACTCATCCGCCGCCGCAAGACTGTCACTGGGCATGCTGCACAGAGTGCTCTCACCGTGTAGTTCAATACCTTGCAGATGAGGGCGGACGAGACTGCAGATGAGTATTGGGCGCGCAGTCTGCGCCTGCTGAGGGACCTTGGCAAAGCTGCCCCAGGTCCTCTCTCTGCTTGTCTCTCTATTGTCGCTGGTCTCATCCCTGAGCTTTCTGATCTGTATTTTCATGTCTCTCAGGCAGAGCTCGAGCGCCTTGCCTCTGCACGTGTCCCTGCTGATGCCCCACCTGGAATTGGACCTCTATTTGACTTCACTGGTGCACGTCTCACTGACTGGTGGAACTCCCTCCAGAACAAACGCATGCATCGCGCCGCCATCGCAGCAGTCACCACTTCTTCCCCCCCGCCTCTACTGCAGCCTCTCCTGCTATCTCCTCCTCTCAGGCCTCTGTGCACTCCACTCAGGGTGCCTCCCGTGGCGGGGGCGGCAGCTCTGGTCGTGGCGGCGGCCGTGGCGGCAGAGGACGTGGGGGTGGACGTGGTGGCAAGAACTCTGGCTTGCCCATTGTTGATGTCACCTGTTGGAATTGTGGTGCTACTGGTCACTCCGCGCCCAAATGTCCTGCCCCCCGTGATGACGTGCGACTTGCCTCCTCCATGCGTGCTCATTGGGCGCACACCGGTGTTACACCGTCCTCTGCCGCAGCCGCCGTGACCGTCTCGTCATCCTCTTCATCTTCATCTGCCTCAGCCCTGACTACAACGCTCGCTCCTCTTCAACAACCGACGCGTGCCTCCAGCTCTTGGGGCTGGGTGCCACCGCCGTCTGGTCCTTACTACGGGCCCCCTTCCTCTCACTACTCTGTCCCTCATTGGGCTCGTGATGACGGCCGCTCCTCTGATCGCTCCTCTGAACGTTCCTCTGATCACCGGGACGAGGAACGCAACCTTGAGCGCCGTCTGGCCGAGCTTCTTCACCTTCGCTCTCAGGGAGGTGAGAGTGTGAGTGGCCAACCCCTTGTGTTGTCCTGTGAGTCTGACGTTACGCTCCGTGGCTCTACCTCTGGCGGTGTACAAGGGGATTGGCCTGATGATTGTGCTTGGATTGAGGAATGGCAGTCTCACACGTTCCCCTCGCGCCTTGGTCATCCATCTTCTTCCTCTCTCCATGGCACTGTTGCTGTCTGTTTGGTCCTCCCCTCCACTCGTGCCTCACCCGGCCTCTGGATCATTGATTCCGGGGCCACCCATCACATGACCTCTTGTCGCTCCTCCTTCGTGTCCCTCGGACCTGTTCAGTCTGTGCCCTCTGTCCGAACTGGCTCAGGCCAGCTTCTACCTGTTCAAGGTGTTGGTGTTGTCCGTTTCGTTGGTCCCGGGGGCACTGTGTACCTCCCTAATATCTTGTACGTTCCTGACCTTGAAGTCAGCCTTCTCTCTGTGACCACCCTTGACGATCAGGACATGGATTTCTCGTCCAGCCGCGGTCTTGCCTCCATCTCTCTCCGTTCCTCTGGTCATGTTGTCCTGCGTGGTGTGCGCTGTGATTGCCTGTTCCGAGTTCCGCTCATGTTGCCCTCACCTTCCGCTGCATCTGCCTTTGTTCACGTCGCTCCCTCGCTGTCCCCTGACCATGTTGATCTCCTGCATCGTCGCCTCTGTCACATTCACACTGCCGCGATCCAGCGTCTTCTTCGCCTTCAGCCTGCACATGGCCTTGATCCCGCCACGTTCTCTCCTCCTTGCACGTCCACTTGTCTTGATGCGCCGCTGGCAAGATGCACCGCTCCCCTTTCTCAACCTCTGAGACCACCACTTCGCACCCTCTTGACCTGGTGCATGCCGACGTCATGGGTCCCTTGCCCCAGGATTTGCTGGGTGGCATTGGTCGTTACGTGTTGTGTCTCACTGATGACTTCTCCCGTTACTGCTGGGTCTTTGCCCTACGGCACAAGAGTGATTTCACCGACGTCCTTGAGTCATGGCTCCCTCAGGCCGAACGCGCATGTCAACGCTACTTGCGCGTGTTCCGCAGTGGCCATGGCGGTGAGTTCTATGGTCCCACGTCTCGCTTTCTTGAGTCTCGCGGGGTTCGGCTTGAGTCCACCGCTCCGTACACACCCCAACAAAATGGTGTGTCTGAACGCTGGAACCGCACTCTCGCTGACGGTGTTCGTTCCCTGCTCTCCGCCTCTGGTCAGTCACCTCTCTTCGCCTTTGAAGCTATGTCTTACATGACTTGGGTCTGGAACCGCATCCCGCATGGGCCCCTTCCCCACACTATCACTCCCTTTGAACGATGGACTGGCCAGCGCGCTGACCTTCGTCTAGCCCGCGTTTGGGGCTGCCTTGCTTCCGTCTGGGTACCCTCCGACCAACGTGATCGTAAGCTGTCTCCTCGTGGTCGCCTTTGCATCTTTCTTGGCGTCTCTTCCTTCTCCAAAGCGTGGCGCTTCTGGGATCCTTCCCGTTGCCGTGTCGTTGAGTCTCGTGACGCCCTGTTTTTTTAGCATCTGTTTGAACGTGACGCTCCCCGCTTCGGTGGGTCCCTCACTCCGCCCCTTCGGAGTGGGGGTGGTGGTTCTCTGCCCTCTGGGCCGACTGTTCCCCCCTCGGTACGTCCCTCGGTTCCTCCTGTCTCACCTTCTGCTGATCAGGGCTCTCCATTGTTTGTGTCCCCCCTCCGAGGCTTTCTCACCCTCCACGGGTCCCTTGGCCTCGCCCAGCACCTCCAGCGCCCCTATCGGCTCCCCTACCGGCTCCTCCTCCTCTCCTCCTCTTGGCGCCGCCTCGGAGCCCCCTGTCGCCTCGGAGCTCCCTGTCGCCTCGGAGCCACCTCCTGTCTCGTCCTCTCCATCTGGTTCGCCTTGCACCGTTCCGCCCTCCTCTTCTACGCGCACTCCGTCCATTCCCCCAGTCTCACCTTACACGCGCGGTGGCCGCCTCCGGGCTCTCCCCTCTCAGTCTCACCCGGTCGTCTCTGGTGACCCTGGCCTTCGTGCCCTTGGTCTCACTGCCTCTGGCCTGTCTGCAGCCGCGTCTGTTTTCCATCCCAGTACCGCACTTGGCTACTCTCTTGTCGAACAAGTGTTTCACTCCGCGGTGACCTCTTCTGTTGCCGGGTACGTTGCCTCATGCTTTGCGGCCGCCGGCCTCTCACCCCTCTCTCCCGAGCCGCAGACTGTTCAGGCAGCCCGCACCGCCTCTGACTCCCTTCTGTGGGAGAAGGCCATGAAGGCCGAGCTTGATGCATTGTCTGATCATGGTGTGTATGAGCTTGTTGATCTCCCACCCGGTCGCAAGGCAGCTGCTGCCAAATGGGTGTACCATCGCAAGCTAAACCCAGACAACACAGTTGAACGATACAAGGCTCGTCTCACGGCCAAGGGGTTCTCTCAAATCCCTGGGGTTGACTTTGATGAGACCTTTGCCCCGGTCGGCCGCTACACCACAGCCAGAGCTCTACTCAGCCTAGTTGCTCAGCATGACTGGGAACTTGAGCAGATGGATGTCAACAACGCCTTTCTGCATGGCAAGTTGGATGAAGAGATCTACATGGTCCAGCCACCAGGCTTCTCTGATGGCACGAACCGGGTTTGGCGTTTGCGCAAGGCCCTCTACGGTCTCAAGCAGTCTCCACGATGTTGCAACCAAGAAATTACAGCCACCCTTGAAAAAGGGGGGTATAAACGGAGTGCAGTGGATCCCGCCCTCTTTCTCGGGCCCCCCACCAAACCGCTTGTTGCCATTCTTGTGTACGTGGATGATCTCCTCATTGCCTCTCCCGATGTTGCGTCTGTGACTGCCGCCAAGTCTCTGCTGCAATCAGCATACAAGATGAAAGATCTTGGTCCAGCCCGTGTCTTTCTAGGGATGGAGTTGGAGCGTGATCGTGCACATCGGATCTTGCATGTGCATCAGGCTGCGTATGTGCATAGCCTGGGGGAGCGCTTCGCACCACTCCTCACCTCCATCCCCACGGCGTCCACTCCCATGACGCCTGCCGGGCAGTCTCTCCTGAAGTCACTTGACCTCACCAAACTGGGGGAGGCAGTGGATGTCACCGACTATCTCCGAGTCATTGGATCCCTGATGTACCTTGCCACGACCACGCGTGCAGATGTTGCCTTTGCTGTGAACTTCTTGTCACAGTTCTCCCAGTGCCCCCGGGAGCGGCACCTCGAGGCAGCCCTGCGAGTGGTACGGTATGCTCTCTCCACCCCCCGTCTCGGACTGCTCTTTCGTGCACAGCCCTCTGTCGTAGTGGATGGCTTCACGGACAGTGATTGGGCGCATGGTTCTGATGCTCGCAGCCGCAAAGGATACAACTTTCTGGTTGGTGGCACTGTAGTCTCCTGGAAAAGCGGCAAGCAAGGGTGTGTGGCACGCAGCACTGCTGAGGCTGAGTATGTCGCTCTGGGCGCAGGCACTTGTGAAGTTGTCTGGCTGTATCGCTTGTTGCAACTATTACGTGTTCCCATCCACTGCATCACTCTGCGCTGTGATAACCAAAGCACGAAGGCCATTGCAGAAAACAGTGGCATGCATCATTCACGCACCAAACACATCAATGTGGAACATCATTTTGTTCGTGAGTGCATTGCTGCCGGCATTTTCCAGATCGCTTGGGTGGATACACGGTCTCAGAGAGCTGACTTCCTTACCAAAGCCCTCAGTCGCAATGTCTTCAAAAGTGTTGTTCACTCTGTGGGTCTCATCAGTCCGCATAATCCAGGTTGATTGTCCGTGTTCCCTTGCTCTTATCTCCTTTGCTCACCTCTCGTGACCTTCCTCTGTGTGTGTGGGTTGCTTGTCTGCGGGTCATGGGGGAGTGTTGAAGTTCGTTGGCCACTCATAACTCTATGCCCTCTTGCCTCCCACATTCTCCACACACTCATGTACAGATTGAGTGACAATGGTACTGCCTGGGGAGATGGCTGACGCAACCATCCTGACTGGATCCGTCAACGCCCTCAAGCTGTTGCTGGACCCAGGAGTGCTTTCTGGCACTAATGTTACCATTGCATGACTCTCCATGATTCTCTATGACTCTCTGTGTGATGCGGTAGATGCTAGGGCCGTACACTCTCACTGCCGTACCCTGCATCATTTTATTTTATCTTTGCCTTGCATGTGATGGGGGAGCTACATATTTCCCGGGTGCTGATCCTTAGGGGGCCACCGTGCCGGTCTTGACCGTGCGTCGGTGAGTAGCCGCCCTCGGTTATTCCGAGAGGTCAGGCTTGTAGGTAGGCGTAGACGCTAGGCTAGCAAGAGAGCAGGTGACAAGCAACGAAGTACGCCATGGATTGGGGAACGCTCACGACTTAGAAAAGTGTAGTGAAAAGACGCAGCTTAACAAGAGAGTGAAGTGTGAGCGAGGTGGTGAGAGCCAGTTGACCGGGCCACCCACGCGAGACACTCGTCGTGGGGCCCGGCCGCCACCCAGGGATCGAACCCGACCCTGGAGCGAACGAGCTCCAGGCGGTTTCTCACACGCCGGCACAAGCCGGACGTGTGGTCCCGAGGGATCAGCAACCCGGTTCACCACTCTAGGCACATGCAAGCATGCAATCAACTAACAAGCATGCATTCCCACAAATTGTATCCCCTTTTAGCACGTGAGTGTATTACTAAACTAAGGCATGTGACAAGGCTGGTACTGAAGCCACCACTTGGCAGCTTGAAGGAGACATATCCTCTGTGCTCTTCATGCTGCACCACAGTCTTGCACCAGGGAGCCTTAATTCAGATCAATCACCTGCAGTGGTGAGGTGTGTGCATGAATGGAGACAAGAGGGCACTTACGCGTGTTTGTGACAATAACCAACACTCCCCCATGACCCATAGATGAACAGGCCTCGCACACACGAAACATAGAACGAGGTGAACATCACAGGAATCACATCAACCGGCGGCATCACGAAAGCGCAGCAAGCCAAAAGCATGCACGGCCGCCTTGAACATTCCACTACTGAGCGCTTTGGTGAGAAAGTCTGCACGCTGTTGACGAGTGTCGACCCAGAAAACCTGAACTTCACCAGCAGCAATGCGCTCGCGTACAAAGTGATGCTCAATGTTGATGTGCTTAGTGCGAGAATGATGCATGCCATCGTGCTCAGCGATCGCCTTTGCACTCTGGTTGTCACAGCGCAGGGTGATGCAATGGATGGGAACACGCAACTGCTGCAACAAGCGGGACAGCCAAACACTCTCACACGTACCTGCACCTAGTGCCACATACTCTGCCTCACTGGAGCTCCTGGCAACGCAACCCTGTTTTCCACTCTTCCAGGAGACTGCGGTCCCCCCGACGAGGAAGATGTAACCAGTGCGGCTGCGAGCATCTGTGTCATGTGCCCAGTCGCTGTCTGTGTAGCCGTCAACGACTACATAGGGCTGAGCACGGTAGCAGAGTCCTACGCGTGCAGTGGAGAACGCGTAGCGGACGACGCGCAGTGCGGCCTCGAGATGCTTCTGCCGAGGCTGCTGGGAGAACTGGGCAAGGAAGTTGACCGCAAAGGCCACATCTACCCTAGTGGTGGTGGCGAGATACATGAGGGAGCCGACAACACTAAGGTAGTCGGTGACGTCGACAGGCTCTCCCAGCTGTGCTGAGTCCAATGACTTCAGCAGGCGCTGACCTGCTGGAGTCCTTGGTGTGGACGCGGTGGGAACGTCTGCGAGCAAAGGAGCAAAACGCTCCCCCAGCGTGCGTATGTAAGCGGCCTGGTGCACGTGCAGGGTGCGACGCTGACGATCACGCTCAAGCTCCATCCCCAAAAACACCCGTGCAGGACCTAGGTCCTTCATCTTGTATACAGACTGCAGCAGGTCTTTCACTGACTGGACAGCTGCCGGGCTGGGTGAGGGAATGAGCAGGTCATCAACATAGACCAACACTGCCACAAACGGCTCTGAGGGGGCGCTCAAGAAGAGCGCTGGATCAACCGTGCTGCGACGGTAACCTCCCCGCTCGAGAGTCGAGGAGATCTCCATGTTCCAGCATCGCGGCGACTGCTTGAGCCCGTAGAGAGCTTTGCGCAGTCTCCAGACCTTGCTCGTGCCATCGGTGAAGCCAGGGGGCTGGATCATGTAGATCTCTTCATCGAGCTTCCCGTGCAAGAAGGCGTTGTTGACATCCATCTGCTCCAGTTCCCAGTCGTGCTAGGCGACGAGACTCAAGAGTGCTCGAGCCGTGGTATATCTCCCGACCGGTGCAAAGGTCTCATCAAAGTCAACGCCGGGGATCTGGGAGAACCCCTTTGCTGTGAGACGTGCCTTGTACCGGTCGACACTTCCATCGGGCTTCAGCTTGCGCCGAAGGACACATCGAGCGGAAACTGCCTTGCGCCCTGCAAGCAGATCCACTAGCTCAAAGACTCCATGATCTTGGAGGGCTGTGAGCTCCTCCTGCATGGCCTTCTCCCAGAGGTCAGCGTCTGCTGCCTCACGAGCCTGCCGGACAGTGGTGGGCTCAGGAGGGAGAGTGGGGAGGCCAGCGGCCGCAAAGCATGCGGCGACATAACCAGCGACAGAAGACTCAAGAGCACTGTGGAACTCGTGGGCTACAAGAGCATAGCCAACTGCAGAGTTTGGGTGTACAACGCTCACAGACAGGCCCAGTGCATCAAGGCCGGTGGGGCGCGCTGACGAACCAGCTGTGGAGGATGTGGCTCTGGAGCGGGTGACTCGCTGAGAGGCAGTGGACGAGCCTGCCGGGAGAGACTCAGTAGGCGCCCTAGAAGAGGAGGGCTGAGAGGAGGGAAGAGCACGAAGTCTCCCCCCACGAGTATAAGGCTCTGGGCAGGGGGGCCGAGCCTGAGGCTCTCCGCCTGCAGTGGTGTCAAGCACCGGAGAAACTGCAGGGCCAGGGGATGAGATGGGAGTGGAGTGAGCAGTGGACTGTGCGGGAGTGGGTGCCGAGTGTGAGGACTCGGGAATGGCGGTAGACGGCAAGGACACAGGGCTGCCGGCTGAGGACAGGGGTGACTCGGACTCCGGGGAGGGCGCTGAGGCCCCCGACCCAGAGGAGGCTGAGTCCTCGTCACTGTCCGTAGGGGTGAGAACAGGGGACGATGTCTGAGAGGAAGACGTGGACGCACGGAGATCGGAGGCTGGAATAGACCCACCCCTCCCAAGCCGACGAAGCGAGGAGAGAGATGACGGAGGAGGGACATGGGACAAGTCACGGGGAAAGACATCCTCAAAGAAGAGGGCGTCACGCGACTCGATGACACCGGAACGGTCGGGGTCCCAGAAACGCCATGCCTTAGACATGGCAGAAACGCCAAGAAACGTGCAGAGACGAGTACGAGGACTCAGTTTGCCATCACGAAAGTCCTCTGGCAACCAGACAGCAGCCACACAGCCCCAGACACGAGCGAGACGGAGGTCAGCACGGCGACTGTACCAGCGCTCAAAGGGGGTGATGTGACGAGGAAGGGGACCGTGTGGGACACGGTTCCATACCCAGGTCATGTAGCACATGGCCTCGAAGGAGAAGATGGAAGAAAGGGAGGAATCGCTGAGGAGAGTACGAACCCCATCAGCGAGGGTGCGATTCCAGCGTTCCGAGACACCGTTCTGCTGGGGTGTGTAGGGTGCCGAGGGCTCCATACACACCCCACGAGAGGTGAGAAAGCGAGCGGTGGGACCCATGAACTCGCCACCTCGGTCACAGCGAAAGACTTTGAGCCGGCGACCACAGGCCAATTCAGCCTGTGGTAGCCACGACTCAAGTGTGGAACAGACATCACTCTTTTGCCGAAGGGCAAAAACCCAGCGCATCCGAGAAAAATCGTCTGTGAGACAGAGGACATAACGTCCGACACCCCCAAGGGCGTCATGGGCAAGAGGTCCCATGACGTCAGCGTGCAGGAGGTCAAGTGGGTGAGACGTGCGAGACTCAGAAGTGGAGAATGGGGAGCGGTGCATTTTGCCTTGAGCACAGTCGAGACAGTCAGTGGGGCAGGGTGCAGAGAATGTGTCGGCATCAAGGCCATGCGCAGGCATATCCCGAAGCAGACTGTCAATGGCGGCAGTGTGAATGTGACAGAGACGATGATGGAGCAACTGTGCATGTGCAGGAGTGAGGGAGCGAGCCACATGAACAAGAGCAGTCGTGGAGGGATGGGGTGCAAACGAGGGCACGCGGAACAAACGGTCACAACGAGTGCCTCGCAGTAAGACACGACCAGTGGTGCGATGCATAACATAGGCAACACCCCGACTTGATGAAAAGTCCATGCCCTGGTCGTCGAGCGTCGTAACAGACAGCAGACTAAGCTCAAGAGCGGGCACATAGAGAACGTCAGGGAGAAAGAGCTCCCCCCCAGGGCCAACGAAGCGGACAACACCGACACCCTGGACAGGGAGAAGGTGGCCAGAGCCAGTGCGCACAAAGCGAACAGAACCAACAGGACCCAACGACACAAACGCTGAACGACAGGAAGTCATGTGGTGGGTGGCCCCTGAATCAAGTATCCAGAAG
>SZWC01000815.1:138744-152025 GCA_023375785.1 Penium margaritaceum
GGGGGGGGAGGGAGGGAGATGGAGAATCTTGAGCCTTTTCCTTCACAATTCTTCGTAGGAACACACGAGAAAAGAGAGAGGAGGAACACTCGTCCCACAACACTCCACCAACCCCACCTGCTTGAAATCACGGTGAAGCCGCGCCACCTCGTCCCACTTCCTGCGCACGTTCACGGGCGTGTTCCGCAGCGGGTCCCACTCCCAGTGCAGCGCGCGGCGCAGGAACAGCGAGAACCGGTAGTACCGCCGCACGTTGTCGTACTTGTTGCGGATCTGCTCGGCCGTGAACTCGTGCCCCCACTTGTCCCGCATGGCCCTGCACACGCGCTCAAACACGTCCTTCCTGTTGACGTAGTAGCCCTTGTCGTGGAGTCGCTGCACCTCCCGGTGGAGCATGCCCACCATGTCGGTCTCCTTGTGCAGCGGCCACATGGGCTCGCGGTTGCCTGCCGCGGGTTCGTCTCCTCCGTCGCCGTCTCTGTCCTCGCCTTTCACGACGCCCCATGTTGTCGTCGCCGCCGTCGTCGTCGTCGCGGCCCCGCTGCCCTCGCCATCACTGCTGCCGTCCCCGTCGCCGTCATCATCATCGCCGTCGTCGCTGTCGCCGTTGCCGGCGCCGGCGCCGGCGCCATCGCCATAGCCATCGCCGTCACCACCGCCGCCGTCGCCGTAGCCATCGCCGTCGTCGTAGCCGTCACCATGGCCAAGTCCACCATCCTCGAAGCCGTCAGCGCCGACAAACCCGCCGACGGCACCGCCTCCAGCAGCGCTACGGTCGCCGTACACGTCGTCGTAGTCCGCTGCATATGCGAGCGCGGCGGCGTCCAAGCCGCCTCCACCCCCACCAACACTGACGCTGCCGCTGCCCACCATGTCCCCTCCCCAGTCGCTGCCGCTCACGATGAAGCCCTGCTCCGTGCCAAACCCTCGCCCGCGGTTGCCAGCGACCCACCATGCCCCTGTCTGCGTCACTATCCTGGGGCCCAGCATGCTGCTGGGCCAGGCGGCGGATGGCTGCTGCTGCCGCTGCTGATGGAACGGTAGCCGTAGAGGCAGCCGCAGCAATGGTGCTGCTGCTGCTGCTGCTGCTTGGCGTTGACGAAGCGGAGGGTTCGCTGTCCGTTGCTGCTGCTGCTTCTGCTGCGGCTGTTGCAAGGGCTGCGCAGGCTGTGGAACTACAGGTGCCACTCGCTGCTGCTGCTGCTGCTGCTGCTGCTGCTGCTGCTGCTGCTGCAGTGGCTGCCTTGGCGGCTGCTGCAGCGCCGGGGACGCGCTCAGAGGCTGCTGCAGAGACGGCGGCGTTGTGCGCTGCTGCGGCTGCTGTAGTGAAATGGGCTGTACGGATGGTAACACCAGCAGGCGGGGTGCCCGCGATTGCTGCTGCTGCTGCTGCTGCCGCTGGCTCGGCCCAAGCCCTGGTGATGCCGCTTGATGTTGATGGCGAAACAGCGGCGAATCATTTTGTTGCTGCGAAGAGAGTTTGGGTATAACAAGGAGTTGTCGCTGCTGCCGCTGCTGCTGCAGACCCTGCAACCCCGTTGGATGATGCTTCTGTTGTTGCTGCTGCTCCTGCTGCTGCTGCTGCTGCTGCTGCTGCTGCTCGTCGTCCTCCTCCTGCTGCTCCTGCTGCTCCTGCACATGCTGGTCCTCATCCTCCGCTTCCTCCCCCTCCTCCTCCTCCCCCTCCTCCTCCTCGTCCTCCTCCACCTCCTCCTCAGCTTCCTCCTTTTCCTCATCCTCCTTTTCCTCCTCCTTTTCCTCCTCCTCCTCATCCTGCTCCTCCTCCTCCTCGTCCTCCCCCCCCTCCTCCTCCTCCTCCCCTACCTCGTCAACTCCCTCCTGCTCCTCCTGCAGCTGCCGCTGCCGCCGAAGCTCTTGCTGCTGTTGTTGCCTCTGCAGAAGGCCCATCAGACCAAGTCGCTGCTGCTGCGGCGGCGGCTGCCGCTGCTGCTTGCGCTTGGACTCCATGGCAGATGCTGGAGCTAAGGGAGGACGACGAATATAGCGCGGACACCTAGGCCCCCTTCCCCCGGACACATGAGAGAGGTCTGCGCTCGAACTTGAAATTTGAGCGGTCAACTAATTAGTTCCCGCGCGCGGGAGGGGTCTATAAGGGCACGTTTGGATGGCGTCGCATTGGCCGCACTGTCCTAGGCATCTGTGCGACGTCGAGGGCCTTGAACCGACGCTCCGATTTTGATTTCGATTCTATGTGTCAGGGGCGGGACGCGGCGCGACGAAGTCGTCCACGAGAGCCTGCAACCGTTTCCGAATCCGCCAAATGAAGTGGCGAAAAAAAATCCAAGAATCAAATGAGACCCGCCGATTCCTTATGTTTTGGAGGTGATTTTTGACTATGTGGCATCGCTCCCACAATCGGGGTAACGTCCTACCGGCGGAAATAACTAGAATCAGACGATGCCTCTGATGTTGATTCTATTGTCAAACGTGATTTAGGACTTTGATTTACGAAATCTGAAGCAACATCTACGGTCGAATCGACGCTTTCTTCTTGTAGACGGCACGACAAAAATTGCCGGCTGCGTACCAGCCGCTGGGTGTGCGAGTCGGCCGCTGAAGTCAACACACCGGGGTAGGAACGCCGCTCGACGCTCACCCGAAAAATTAGGAAATATTTCCGTCCATCTCGGAGTACGTCACCCGCGAGTTTGAAGGAGTCCCACTTGATATCGCGTTAATTCGAACCAGTTCCCTCCTGATCGAAGAATCATCCAAAAATCAAAGTTTGAGAGGGAAAACGCGGAAACCCTAGAATCAAAATCAAAATCAGTGCGTCAGTTCAGGGCCCATTTCATCGTTCTCTCTCGCGTGTGCGACCGCGGAAGTCGTATGTTCGGTTGCTATCCTTGACCATTGTGCGGACGCTCGATTGCACGGTTCTGCGTTGTAGGTAAAGGCTCACCTCGTGCGCCCGTCAGCAATTGGAGGACGTCGTACGGTTGTGCGACGCCATCCAAACAGACCCTAACTCTTTGAGGTATGGCTTGCCCCAAAGAGGTAAGGGGTACTTCCCCGCGAGGTTAGAACTTTTTAACTAGGGCAACAATACGCGAACTGCTAGGTTTGCGACTCGCATAGACGCGAGCTGACGGGTCCACATCGCGACGATGGTAGGTGCCTGTTTCGCTTGCCGGTATCTAATAAATGTCGACTCCGGATTTTTATGTCTAGTTTATGCCTATTCTCAAGCCGCATATATGCGACGACCTGCCATCGTTGGAAACCAGTCTAGCATGAACTGTTCGAGCGACCGAGTAGACAGCGACCCTCATCGATGGGGACCTTTTTTAGTTCTCAGCAGGTTGACGAAGTTTATCGTACATACACCATATTTTTCTTCGATTCAAACAAACAGGATCCGATTCACAGGCATCGACGAACAGTACCCGCAAATTTCCAAACAGCGAGGAACATCCAACCCACGGATCGTGCGGACTCCGAGGCCGCTCTCATTCGCCTATGATGCATGTGCTGAGATCCTGATTCGTCGGTGTATTTTTCTTTGGAACATTTTTGTCACATTTCACCGGTGGTGAGAGGTGTCGAAATCGAATAGGAGTATTCGTCCATTCGTCGGTTTCGATCCATGCGTGAAGTTTACGGCATTCAACACGATCGTTTTTCCCCTCAGACGGGCATCCAATGGGACGGCGCTCCCAAGACAGGCCCATCCGACCGACCAAGAAGGGCGAAGGCATTATCTAGCTACGACTTCCGACGGAAGGCAGCCCGCGTCAAGATGGGTGTCGAACAAGGCACCTCGGACAAATTTATCCTTTTAACTAATAGTTGAACTCATTAGTTATGGAGAGTTGTAACAACGGGTCTTGAACCCAGACCTTCCGTCCTCACATGTCCCACGTGAGAAAGTCGGTCGTGTCGCACAGTCACGCTGGCGATCGCTTCGTCTGTTCAAACTTACGAAATTGAAACATTCAAACGACAAAAAGAAAATCTAACCGTATTGACCGATGATGAGCTTCCTTTTCAACAAAATCGAAAGCATGAAATATGGCTTAAAACTCTAATTAGTCTTTGTTAGGGGCGGCTCGATGAAATTAGTCGATTAGTTTAAAATACTTAGGTGCAAACCCGAACCGCAAGCCTCCTTACCCAATTAGTTAAAATGAACTCGGGGGGCAATCAATCGCGAGGATTTGCGATGTCGCAAACGCCTCACAACTCAGACGGCCGGTCAGTGAGCTTGACGGTCGTGTCTGCGTCAGCTCGCCACTTTCAATCCCGCTTGATTCCTGTTATCGCAAACCTAATTACTTCAATTCTGAAACTGCACATGGTTCACTATATAAGGTGGGCAGATAGTGTGTTCTTGAGACAATGTGTAGTTCATTGTCGCCAAACTCCAAGGAGACGTGAGGCGATTCCCAGTTGGCTCAGGGACCACCAATAAGAGCCACATTTGGGGTTCCAAAAGACAAACCATGTAGTTTGTGGTTTGAAATTGATGTTTCCATGGATAGACAAACCAACTGCTCGAGAGGAGCTAACTAGTCAATCGGACAAAACATGCCTGGTTTCAGAACTCATCGTTTGGGTTATATGTGCTTCGTTCTCTTCTAGCTGATGAGAAGTGAATGTTATATAGTTGTTTGATTTCATCGGACACAAACACTTACGTGTAGTAACATGGGTTATCGTGGATTGAAACACAAATCCGTAGAGTCAAAAAGGACAAATGGTAGCTTTCTGGTGGAGGGTTAACATCAAGGTGTGCATGATGACAAAACATGACACGACACGACATGAAACGACACAATACTACACAACACGAAACAAAATGACACTAGCCAAAGACGTAACACAACACAATAGAACATTATACGACACATGGTATGCAATGACACGACAAGGCACGAGAGAAAACCAAAATAATGCAACTGGTTACGATACAATATGACACAAAATTACATGACACGACACGACACAACACGAAACGATACGACATGATAGAACACAACACGACACGACATGACAAGATACGACATGACACGACAGAGCGTGACACGAGAAGACACGACACGACACGTCACGACACGACACGACACGACACAACACGACACAACATGACACGACACAACACAACACGAGATGACACGACACGACACGACACAACACAACACAATGTGACACGAAACGACATGACACGACACCACACAACATGAATGACAAGAAACAAAATGACACCACATAACATAACATGTCAGAACATGTCCGAACATGATATGACATGTCACAACACAGCATGGTACAACTGTACACCATGTGACACGACTTTACATACATGACATGACACAACACGACACGGTACAACATGTCATAAAATGTCTAAGCAAGATAGGAGATGACACAATTTGATACAATACAATACCACATATCACCATACGACACAAGAAATGACGTCATGACTTGGCACACCATAATGGGACATGATGTGACACATGAGTCTAATTGAAAGTAGACTATACCTAGTTTGGAGAAATATTCAACCCGACCATGCAATTTGCATGTTATCATGTTCTCATCATTATTATTGCTTGTACGAGAAGTGTGCATTCTACATAAGCTAAATGTTATGTACACGAATGCAAAGAGGGTTATGAAGAGAAAATTAAACTTAATGTAACACATTAAATACCTCACTTAAATTATAGTGCACAAGCTTTACACATTTCAACTCCCCAACAAAGTTGTACTAATAGTTTTGTGGTAAATACTTGAAGCATAATGTTGGTAGTTGATTGTTGCATTTGTAGAAAGGTTATGATTAGAATTCAATAGCATAATTAAGTGCATGTGTTTTATAAACTTACCCATGTCTCGGAAAACAGTACACATGAACAAGTGTCTTTGCGCGTTCAACTCCATCCAAGGGTAGTCATCACAGGGACATACTAGAGCACCAGAAGACTATAAGAAAATAACTCATTTTTTATTTTTTTTCAATGTACTATTAATAAGGATTATTACAGTTAGAAATCACTATCATACTTAGTTGTATACGACTTTGGAATGATACCCCTATCTGTGCAAAGAGTAACCATGAATAAGGGCATTCACACATCCAACTCCGTGTGAGAGTAGGTAACACAATGACATACTCAAACACTGAAGCATAAAGGTGTATGATGAAAAATGCATACAAGACGAGACCCCATTGGCCATGATTACCATTGAATGTCATTGACGATAATTGTTGAAAGTGTCATGTAAGGTAAGAAATCATATGTGTGATTTATGTGTGTGTGTGTGTGTGTGTGTGTGTGTGTGTGTTTGTGTGTGTGTGAGTGTATGTGTGTGTGTGTTTGTGTGTGTATGTGTGTGTGCATGTGAATGAAAGAGTGAGGGGGTGTGTGTGTGAGTGAGTAACAACGTCAGTGAGTGAGTGAGTGAGTGAGTGAGTGAGTGAGTGAGTGAGTGAGTGAGTGAGTGTGAGTGAGTAAGTGAGTGAGTGATTGAGTGAGTGAGTGAGTGAGTGAGTCAGTGTATGTGAGCAAGCGACTAAGGGAGTGATTGAATATTTGAGTGAGTGAGTAGCAAACGAGCGAGTGCTTTAGTGAGAAAATGAGCAAGTCTGTCACTGTCATTGTTTCTCTCATCCATAGTTGTCATTTTTATCATGTTTTTATTAGGGCCTTCATTCTCATTTTTACTATTATTATTACATGCACACACACATACACACATAGGGCAATTTAGTGATTGAGTGAGTGAGTGAGTGATTCAGTGTGTGAAATTGCAAATGAGTAGTGTAGTATATGAATGGGTGAGAAAGCGAGCGTGTGATTGAGTGAATGATTGTCACTGTTTCTGTCATTATGAGTCAAAATCGCAGTCATTGTCAAAGGAATAGTCACAATCATCGTTGTAGTCACAGCCATAGTCAGACATCGTCACAGTCACTATCATTGTCACTATGTACATCATAGCATATTTCATAGCCTATGTTGATGTTGATGTCCACATTCATGTTGATGTCAAAGTTGAAGTCGATGTAGATGTCAATTTCAATGTCAATTTTGATGTCCGATTTTATGCCAAAGTTGATGGTAATGTCGATGTTAAGGTTGATGTCAACGTTGATTTTGATGTTGATGTCGGTATTTACTTATAAGTTGATGTCAATTTTCCTCTCAATGTTCAATGTCAATGTTGATATCGATGCCAATGTTGATGTCAATGTTGATGTTGATGTCAATGTTGATGTTGGCATTGATATGGATGTTAATGTTAATTTAGAGGTTGATGTTGATGTCAATGTTGATCTCAATAGCAATGACGGTGTTGATGTCATAGTTGTTGCCATTGCCATGACTATTCCATTCATGTTTTCATGAAGATACACATTCCCATGCACAATCACCTTCACAAGTATTTCACGCTCAAATTCACATTTATGCTGACACTAAAAAGGAGGTGAAACACGAGAGATGTAGCAAATGTATTTTTAATTGATGTGTATGTTGATGTCAATGCCAATTTTGATGTCACAATCTATATGAAAGTCTATTTAAAACTTACATATACATTGACATTCATGTCGTTGTAAATGTTGATTTTGCTTTCACAACCTTTATCACGGTCTATGTCACAGTATCTATCACATTATGTGGCACTCGTTATGTCGATGCTTGTTTTTCATTTCAATGTTGCTATCGCTAAAGATGTCAACAATGATGTAAACATTGATGTTGATGTGCATGTCCATGTCAATGTGGATGTGAATTTCAATGTTGATGGCAATATCGATATTGATGTATAAGTCAATATCAATGTCGATGTTGATGTTGATGTTGATGTCGATCTTGATGTCAATTTCAATGTTAATTTTAGTCTATTTCACAGTCTATATTGCAGTATACATCACAATTGATGTCACAATATGTGCATATACCAATGTCGATGCCGATTCCGATGTTGATTTTGATGTTGATCTTGAAGTCGATGTCAATATTGATGTCAAAACTGATGGTGACTTTAGTGTAGATGTTGATGTTCATGCCATTGCCATCTGCTTTATCGTATATGCCAATGTTGATGTCAGAGTTGATGTTAATATTGATGTCAATGTTCATGTCAATGTCGATGTTGATGTCAATGTCAACGTTCATATCATATTCTATTTCAGTCTGTCACAATTGATGCTGATGTTCATGTTTCACCTAATTTGCAACAAGTGAAGAAGGGAGTTGATGAAGTAGGGGGGGAGAGAGGGGAGGAAAGGGCACTATGAGGGGATATGGAGTGGGAAGGAGTTGCAATGGCAGCTACATACCTATATCTATAGCATGCAACTGCATTAAAATTGATGTGCTACATATAAAAGAGGAAGATGGATGGATGGGGAAGGAGAGAGTGGATGGAGATGAGGAAGGGGGGAGATGGGTGGAGGAGGCTCTCCATCCTCATGTCAGCAGGCAACTCAAGCGGAAGCACAAACCGTGGTATGACTTTGCCATGAATCTATACCATGATGATGGGGAAATGGGAATCATTTGATTGACATATCTGGTGAAAACAAAAAGAGTGATGATGTGCATGACATATTTCCATATGAACAAATAACCATTGAGTCTAAGCTTTGTACGATGATATACAACCAACTTGAACTCATAATAGAAATAACAACGAATGCAAGGCACTACACGAAAGGGTGGCACAGATAGGAGGTCCTTCGTGAATCTTCGACCAAAGCATACTCATCACCCATAACGGAGTTATGGTTAATCACCTTAAATTCATACACTTACCAATTGGTGTATGAAAAAGTGTATTCCTATATGCAAATATTTCTCAGAAATCACCAACATCAATTCATGTCACTAGAGCCCAAACATAATTTCCTCATATAAAGTGTTACTTTTAATGGATTACATGTGCTACGTACTAGTTTTGTTAGATGTCCATGTTCACTGATATGTTCACATCCCAATACACTTGTCGATACACAGTTTCAGGGGTGAGGTGATTGGTCATACACGCCATAACGATGGGTACATGGATGACAACTACAAGTGGAAGTTGAGAATAATTATGAAAGACATATATTATGTTGTTTTTATGGGTGCCTTTATAAAATTTGCAGTGGCTTGGAGTACCCACCTGACTTGAAGCTTCTTCTTGCTATTGACGGGCGAAGCAATGGTGGTGGTAGTAGTTAGGAGGCAGGGGACACAAAGTCAGACAACATCGTGTGTTTTATAGAGTCCATGAAGTGTGTGCATGAGTAGGATGAGCGTAAAGCTGCAAAGTAGGTGACAACCAAATCTAAATTGTATGTTTCTACTCAATGGTATAATAGGATGAAGGCATTACATTATGCAGAACCATAGAATTCAAACATTGGCTGAATTGGGGGGATTGAGGGGTCAAAAATATCTTATGGTGAAGTTTTCATTCATGTCGGAGATTTATTTCCCAAATTTCTACTTTTCCCACGTTATCTTATTCTACAATCCACAACTGATAGTTACACTGCAATTCATGTGCAACACAATCACAAGTTGCATGCATTTTTACATCACTGTCCTTCCTATGTTACATATGAAGCACATTGCTTATGTCAGACGTGTTTGGATTACCTTACAAGAAAATTTCCATGCTCTTGAAAGGCTGATGAACATAAATTTAATGCATGACTTCAAGCCCTTGAAGCCAAAATTACAATACTAACATAGTGGCAAGAATCTTCAAACAAGATTTAATTAATAAAAAATGCATACTCAATCATGAAGTGTGATGAAGCATGGCATTTGTGAATTATTGTTTTTACCAATAAGTTGTTGAAGATGGTAGTGCCATCATCTATACACTATGATAAGCCCCACATCTTCTGGGAAACTTGAGTCTTTTAACAAGTGTTTTTTTATTGCACAATCCGCTTTTAACTACATCCATAATCAAAATAAACTCATGAGTGGAGCCCTTGAATCTAACTGACACAAACATGAACTGAAGTTAGGCATTACAATCTGTCTGAATATTTTGAGATATAATACCTTTTCAATCATAGTAGAAAAGACGATGTTGGTTGCGCACAGTCCTCGGCATGTGGGTGCCGTCAGGGGTGCTAATGGAGTATCAAAACCATTACAGATGGTCCCGACTACTACTCTAAAAGGCAGGTGGTTATTTATTACCATACGACATCTTAGAAATGGGTTGATTCATTTATGATTCACAATTCAATTTCTACATAAGTTTGGCTATTTCTATAGTGGTCATTGTTGAGATTTACCCAGTTTTGATGGCCGGATTTGGCTAAATTGCATCTCGTGGTGCATTTTATCTGCTTTGGAGGGCCAGAAAATTCACCTTCTTAAATGGAGGGAAGTGAGGCTCAAATCCTTGCCTCCACAAGATTTGAAGGTGCCATTGGAGGCCCTTAGGGACTGTGACCCTTCAGCTTCCAGCTGAAGGGTGGTTGGTTTACAACTTCTTACAACCTCTTGGTGACCCTCCAACTACCAGTGCATCTTCAACCTCCAGTGGCTGCCAGTGACCCTTCATCTTCCAGGTGAAATTTCAGCTGGCCTGGGTGGTTATGTAACCACCCAGGTGGTTATGCAACTACCTACAACCTCCAAGGCCAGAGCCTCGAAGGAGGCCCTCCCAGGACTACTTAAGGGGCTCAATCCATTCAGTCTATTATGCCTTGACAACGCCTTCATTCATCATCAGATTCCTTCTGATGCCTCCAGAGTCTACCTCTACAAGCCTCAGCCTCTGACACTACAGCCAGTGCCTTAGGACGCACCTCCTACAAAGGCCTGTGCCTTCTTCTGTGCAAGCTAGTGGCTCTACAAGTTATCCATTGCAGGTCTGGTTTTCCAGACTTAGTCTCAAGGCATCCAGGGCAGGTGCCCTGTGGGTCCACAAGTGTACACTTGTGGCTACATCCCTGCAGCTGGTTCAGGGAACTCTTCATGTACTTTTCCAAGTGATCTACAAATTTGTACACATATTTCAGATTCTTCTGTGCACGCCTTCGCCTTCCAGATTTCAGTCTAGTTTCACCCATCCACCTTCCGTAAATCTTAACATGGTATCAGAGCACGGCAACGGCCTTCGAAGACAAGAAAGGCTCCACATCACGCGCAACATCATGCACTCCAATCTCGATTCGCCTAGCGGCTCTGGGATCTTCACATCAAGTTTGAGGCTGACATCGAAAGCCTGCACAAACAAGTCACACGACGGGTACAGGGAGCAGATTTATGCACTCCATCTTACACAACGCCAGCCGATGAAGCTGGAACAGCAGCATATGTGTCTACAACGATAGCGAACACGGCTGCAAAATTCTACACAGTTCCAGCTGACAAATCTGGAACAACAATAGATGTGTCTGTAACGGCAGCGTACACAGCTGCAAAATTCTACATAGTTCCAGCTAACAAAGCTGGAACAACAATAGATGTGTCTGCAAGGGCAGCGTAAACGACTGCAAAATTCTACACAATGCCAGATGACAAAGCTGGAGCGACAGCAAATGTGTCCGTAACGGCAGCAGACACGGCTGCAACCCTCTACACATTGCCAGCTGACGAAGCTGGAGCGGCAGCAAATTTGTCTGCAACAGCGGCAGACGCGGCTGCAACCCTCTACATAGTGCCAGCTGACGAAGCTGGAGCAACAGCAAATTTGTCTGCAACGGCAGCAGACACATCTGTAACACTCTACACATTGCCAGCTCACAAAGCTGGGGCGGCAGTAGATTTATCCGCATCGGCAGCAGACATGGCTGCAACACTCTTCACATTACCAGCTGACAAAGCTGGAGCGACAGCAAATGTGTCCGTAACGGCAGCAGACACGGCTGCAACCCTCTACACATTGCCAGCTGACGAAGCTGGAGTGGCAGCAAATTTGTCTGCAACAGCGGCAGATGCGGCTGCAACCCTCTACACAGTGCCAGCTGACGAAGCTGGAGCAACAACAAATTTGTTTGCAACGGCAGCAGACACGGCTACAACCCTCTACACATTGCCAACTTACGAAGCTGGAGCGGCAGTAGATTTTTCCGCAACGGTAGTGGACACGACTACAACTCTTTACACATGGCCCGCTGACAAAGCTGGAGTGGCGACATAGGTCTGCAATAGTATCGGACACGACTGCAAATCTTTACACACAGCCAGCTGACGAGGCTGGAGTGGCAACAAATCTATCCGTAACGGCAGTGGACATAGCTGCATCACTCTGCACATTGCCAACTGACGAAGCTGGAGCGGTAGCAGATTTGTCTACAACAAAAACGGACACTGATGAAGAATTCGACACACAACGGACTGACAAAGTCGGAGCGACAACAGATTCGTCCATTACGGCAGCGGACACGGCTGCAACATTTGTCACATTACCAGCTAATGAAGTTGGATCGGCAGCAGATTCGTCCGCAACGGCAGCGGACACGACTACAATACTTAACACAATGCTAGCTGACGGAGCTAGTCATGGCGCAACCATTCGACAATTTCAGACACAACTCACCAGTTTGCCGATTGTTATGGCGAGCAAAGCTTCTGGGTGGCACCACTCCCCCTTGCCGACAAGGTGCTGCCATCTGTTCAGTATCTCAGTGAAGGCATTCAACACTTCTCCTGTGCTCGCGAAGGCCGGCGACACTGCTCACCACTTTCTGTGGAGCTGGAAAATATTTCCAGAGAGCACCAGTTGAAGAAAAAAAATCATCGTGTTCGAAGGTCAGCATTACATCGAAGGAGCCAACATCCATCATCACAAAATCACAAGATCAACCAGAAGACCCTACACGACTACCACCTCTCCTAGGTGTTCGTATCATGAGCGGCCGATACGACAGAATCTCCACAGTCGGATCCCTCGCCCATCGACGAATCCTAAGCTGCCTTTGCCGCCGAAACCGTGTCCACTGCTGCGCGGTGTACCCTGGAGGCACCGAACCAGCGGTGTCTTCATCCGTGTGATCTGCGACCATTTTCACAACGCTCGTCGCAGTACTGTCTTCGTACAACGAAGCCAAGGAACGACGTCTTCCTCGTCTCACACCCAGACGCGGAGTAAGAGTATCCATGGCTGGGATCTCGCAAGAAGACTTTGTCTCCATTCCACCCATCGGCAGAATTGGAGTTGATGACTCCACTTGTCCCACGTTCACGGGCACCACCTTCGCCACTTGCTGCATCGGTGCCCCTTCCGGAAGCACGGGAAGTGAACGAGAAAGCGAGAAAATATTTTCCTCACTCGGAGCGTCCACAAAAC
>SZWC01000815.1:153782-173778 GCA_023375785.1 Penium margaritaceum
AACCTCCAAGGCCAGAGCCTCCAAGGAGGCCCTCCCAGGACTACTTAAGGGGCTCAGTCCATTCAGTCTATTATGCCTTGACAACGCCTTCATTCATCATCAGATTCCTTCTGATGCCTCCAGAGTCTACCTCTACAAGCCTCAGCCTCTGACACTGCAGCCAGTGCCTTAGGACGCACCTCCTACAAAGGCCTGCGCCTTCTTCAGTGCAAGCTAGTGGCTCTACAAGTTATCCGTTGCAGGTCTGGTTTTCCAGACTTAGTCTCAAGGCATCCAGGGCAGGTGCCCTGTGGGTCCACAAGTGTACACTTGTGGCTACATCCCTACAGCTGGTTCAGGGAACTCTTCATGTACTTTTCCAAGTGATCTACAAATTCGTACACATATTTCAGATTCTTCTGTGCACGCCTTCACCTTCCAGATTTCAGTCCAGTTTCACCCATCCACCTTCCGTAAATCTTAACAGTCATTTCAGCAAAACATTTTCCCTCAAGATTTGTGTTAAAGATTTAGTTACGAAAACATTATTGTGTGTGATATTCAGCCTCATATCCCCTAGTCGACCATCAAGGGGTACTTTTACCTCTAAAGGCCCTTTTTTCCACATCAGCAAAGAACTTCCACCTTCACATGTATCCCTTCATTTAGAGGTACCTCCTTTCAGTCTCACAAGGGGACATACACCTTCCTCATCAGCAATAGCCAAAAGGCCAACAAGATCCCGAAATTCTTGTGGTGTTCAGATATATTAGTTCAATACAAACGATTGCATCAGTGTCGATACATTTGGAGATGGTGTCCACATTCAAGCTTTTTAAAAGTGATGGGAGCTAGCACAAGTGGTTTTAGCTCCCTTTCTTAGACCCTAGCAGTATTGGGATGTATGGTGGTGTTTCACCACCAAGTTGAGAGATATTCTCCTATATGAGGCATCACTGGTTGTAATATTTGAATACGTTTTGAAAGCCTATGGTCATCACTAGCATTGTGGTGTTGCATGAATGTGCATTGATGAGTATGTACATTGCATTCTTAGTAGTCTTTGTGAGACCAATAAATTTGTGTGCATGCGTGCATGAATGTAATAATTGTTTTCTTCCATTACATGATAGAAGTCTAACCAGTTGGAAGTTCTTCTGTCTACTTATCAAATTTCACTTGACAATGTTCATGCGTACTGTGAAAGTTTAAGAGTACGTGTAATCTCCCACCCTATGAAATTCCAGCATGCAAAACATATTATCTTAGCTATCTTGAGATGGAATACACACACCACCTCACGGAGGATGCACAGTCTGGTGGCATGTCAACATTGGAAACAATCCTCTAGCTTGTGTACAAAGAGGCCAACACACACACACGTACATACAAACACACACAAACATACACACACACACAAACACACACATATACACACACAAACACACACACACACACACACACACACACACACACACACCAATATACACACACGATAGCCTGATGAACAATTTCCCCTCCACAAGTAGCCAAGTATCTTGGATGTCTTTGGTCTCTCTAAAGTCGCCTACGAAAGCGTGCCATATGTTGGAGTGCAGGCAAGCCCTATTCTACATCCAGTGCGCATGTCCCTACTCAAGCTCACAGAACGAAGCAAGACCAATGAAGGAGTCACTTATTATAGGTCGGTTTTCCACACAACACAAGAGACGCCTTGAAATTTGGAGCACAAATGGTACCGATGATGGTGTGCAGCAAATCCCATAGGTGGAGGATGTGGTCAATGACTCTAGCTTTGATTAGCTCCTCATCCACGTTGACTTCACGTTGAGGGAGTTTTTAATGGCTTTTGCGAGGATGCATTGCTGTAGTGTTGGCAAAGAAGGACTTGTAATTTGTATCCTCTAGTAATGTGTATAGCAGTAAATTAGCGGCACGACACTCACAACACAGATAATAATACGTAGGCTCCAAACGGCTTGAAAACTGACTTGCTCGAGTTCAAATATGTTGAGTGCATGATGTTGCCGCAAACCCATGTGGGCACGAACCCGGATATTGTTTCTTTGCAACGGGGGAAAAAACAACGCCGTAGCGCCTGCGTAAGAGTCTACGATAGGCACTGTGACAGCTTATTAAGTACGTCTTCTTTTTCTATAGGGTAGAGTTACTTCTTAACCTAGGTTTGGATCTCACCTTGAACAAGACGACATGCTATCTTTAAGAACAACCTATTGGAAGGTATGCAAGCAGGCCCTCAAAGAACCAAAAGCAAGACCAGTAGGCATGTTCATGGCCATAGGTTCATCTCACACCTTCCCATAGCAACTCTGAGCCACATTTGTTTTCCCTCCCCTAAACATGGCATGTCAAAGGTTATGGTGCGGCATGTGTTTCCACAGTAGAGCCCTTTACAACTTGTTTTGTCGGGATAGTATTTTCATAAATATTTAGGCATTTTCTAAGGTGAGACTTTGAGCATTGACTCTAAAATGGCATGTCAAAGGTTCTTCTTGGGCATGTGTTATTGAATTGCACCCCATAATGAATGCACAAAACGTTTAGCAACTTGCCATCAATGAGTTTCTAAAACGTTGCCATAATCATGGAAGTTTAGCAAATCGTAGCAGGTGCTCCTGGTCACGTAAATTCCAGACAAAAGTTAGCCACTTTAAGTACTAGTGATTCATTTAGTTTGTCTCTACATGGAGTATGACATCAAGAAAGCAAACCACGTCATTGCATGCACGATGTCACTCCTCTTTCAAGAGTGTGTAAGATGAAAAGTGAAACATGTGTTCTCTCTTTCTTAACGGATGCTCTTGTTTTTATCCCTGGTCATAAGGCAAGTGTATGAGAGGGTTTCTGTGGTGGAAGTAACAAAACATATGAAGGTGTATATCTCGCAACTTCTGGGAAATTGTATCACGAGAGTACGCTAGTGTCTTTTTTAAAAACGCTAAACACCATGTCAAACACTCGCCTACTACTTTTTTTGTTTCTTGGAAGGACCGGATGGGTCCATTGACATCGCTTGGTCCAACCCCCAGAGTGTTTGAGGCGAGTGTTTGAGGGCATGTATGTGTCTTGAGTCACGAAATGTACACGTGTACATCTCGAGACTTCTTCAAAATTCTATCACGAGAGTTCACCAGTGTCTTCTTTAAGACCCGCACATCCACCGTTTCATACACTCGGCTCATACACTTTCTTTGTTTTTTGGGGGGGAGGTCCCTCGTCTTTGTTTGGCCCATCCCTCCCCTCTTGGGAGTGTATGAGGTGAGCTTATGATGGGGTGTATATGGCAGAAGTGGCAGAATATACACAAGGGTACATCTTGCAACATCCTCGAAATCCTCTCACAAGTCTACACCAGTGTCTTTTTTAGTACACCTCCCACTTAAATCGCCTCATACACTCACCTCATACACATTCCCATTTTTAGGAGGATGGGGAGACAGGTCCCTTGACATTGCTCGGTCCTTCCCCCCTCCCCCCGAGTGTACGAGACAAGTGTATGAGGGGGTATATGTGGTGGAAGTCGCAAAATTTTCACTACTATACATCTCATGACCTCCACATGTTTTGCACATATGGTTCAAATGCAACGTTTGTAACGGTTTGAGAACCTGGTTAACGAGCGGTTTGAATGGGCGGGGGGGGTCAGAATTCCCACGTACAATAGAACGAAACGTGTTGGGCCCCGCTACCAAGGAGCCTAGCCAAAGCCTGGGAAAGAAAGCAAAATAAAACCCACAACCCCTTTTTTTGGGTGGTGGTTTTTTTCAAGGTTTGAATGTTCGAGTACCTGGTTTGGGAGCGATTTCAATGGAGGTCCTAAAATTCCCCATACAATAGAAGGAAACTTGTTAGGCCAGACAGAAGCCAGGGTAATTAGAAAATAAAACCCACATCCCCGGATGTAAGTAGGGGATGGGATTTTGCATAGTAAAGACTCTTGTAGTCCAGAGAACCTCGTTCACAAGATACAAAGAAAACCATTTATGCCCTATCACCCCAAATCCACACACTTCATTAATTGTGTACATGACTAGAACATATGGTAAGGATCATTGTAGGAAAATAGTCTAGACGATTAAGAAAGTTTCTTAGAAATAGCCTCTTGGATTCGCGTTCACAGCTCGTTTAATGGACATGCACAAGAGACTTTCACTGAAACTTCCTTAACACAAATATGCCCTGAATTTTGTTGCATGACTATGCATTCTTTAAAAATCACTCCGATGTTTATGAATTTCATTGTTACCTACTTTGTGCATTTTGAAAATGTCATGCTAATCTTGGAATTAAATGGATGACATTGATTTGTCGCCAATTATGAGGAAGCTGACTTCATGCATGTGCGGTGTCCCGATCACCCACTCGTCTGTTCACAAAGTTGCACGTCGTGTCTTTTTGTCATTGCTCGAGTGTCCCCCCCTCCCCCCCCTGCACCGTATGAATATAGGCCGACTATTAACACTGACGTAATCACTGATACACTTATGTACATTTTTTATGTTTGCACGATACACTGCGCGATACACTCCCCCAACACACTCTCGAGAACTTGGGGGTGGGGGGCGATCAGGGAGTTGTTACTTCGTTTGCAAAGAATCAATAGAGCAGTTTGCGAGCAGTATGGGAGTTGTTTTCGTTTGTGTCAGAAATTTTTATATTCTTCATGAATCATTTATAAACAATGATGGACAAATCCGATTAGCTCGTAAGAACTTTATAAAAAATACACAAGTGTATTATTTCTCATGTCTATCGGATACACTTTTTGATACACTCACCACATACACTTTCTACTTTGGGGAGGGGGAGGGGCTCGTCGACCCCCCCCCCCAAGTCCAAATGTATTGTGGTGGTGTACCGGGTAATGTATCTAGAGGGGACTGAATAGATACACAAGTGTATTGATACACGTGTGTACAATTTTTCGTGAACTAGCGATACACTCTCAATACACCCGCCGAATACACAAGGTGTTTTTGGGGGGAGGCAATACAGTCACAAGAGTTGGGGGAGGGGCTCCGATTGGGGAGTTGTTACTTTGTATGTGACAAACCAATAAAACATTTTTTGAGCAATATGTAAGATGTCTGCATTTGTGTCGGAAATTTTTGTATTCTCCGTCGACCATCGGTTCACAACGATCGACGAATACGATCAGCAAGCAACTAGTCCATTAAGAATACACAAGATTATTTTTTCTCATGTCTACCAGATACACTTTCTGATACGCTCAGCAGATACACTTTTATCTTTTGGGGGGGGGGAGGGGCTCGTCGACCCCCCCCAAAGTCGAATTGTATTGCGGGGGTGTATCATGTAGTGTATCTGGAGGGGGACCAAATTGATACACAAGTGTATTCATACACTTGTGTACAATTTTGCGTGGAATAGAGATACACTCCCCGATACACCCACCCAATACACACAAGGTATTTTGGGGGGGGGGGGGGAGGGGCTCGTCGACCCCCCCCAAAGTCGAATTGTATTGCGGGGGTGTATCATGTAGTGTATCTGGAGGGGGACCAAATTGATACACAAGTGTATTCATACACTTGTGTACAATTTTGCCTGGAATAGAGATACACTCCCCGATACACCCACCCAATACACACAAGGTATTTTGGGGGGGGGGGGTCGATCAGGAAAAAAACACGTGTGCACATATTTCCCATTGTCCGTGATACACTCCCCGATAGAGTTCCCACATACATTCGGACATGGGAGGGGGGGAGTCGACTACGACCGAATCATAGGCACGATCCTCTCGAACAATGGGAAATTACCATAGTCATCTAAAAGTCTTATAGTCTTTGCCATCTTTATCTTGGTACATGTTGGACAGATTCTATGTGTAACATAAATAACCAAGACGACTTCGCTATTCGTACATATGCCCAAAAAAGTGAAAACAAGTTTTTTTTTAAATCGATGCCAGATTATATTTTATCTTAAACAAAATGGATAATGATGATTCTAGAACATGATATTAATTTTGTACTGTGAGAAAAAAGTGATGTGACGAGTGAACACATGCGATTAATCTTCTAGGAAGTGACGATGTTTGAGGACTACTATACATAGGTTATGAAGCATATAAAAGTGGGGTGATTAACCATAACTCAAGAAAACTGGACAACGATGAGTAGATTGTGGTATTACATATAATGTACATGCAAGGATTATCCACATTTTTTTGTCTTTATGCCTTGTTCGCGTTTGGAAGAATGAAACTACCTTAGCTGGCGTTTAGAAGAATAAAACTCACTTATCCACATAATAGAGAATATTGAAAATTTGTCAATGAATATCGAGAAAGGACAACATGTCGACACTACACGCAATGTAGTGTCGACGTGTTGCCGTCAACGATTTCTTTCAACAATTACAAACCCTTCATCTGAAGGACTAGAGAATGTTTGAGGGACAGGGGACTTGCGTTTGGTTTACATGGGGGGTCCGAGACTCCCCATGCGTTGAAAGGAAATTCCTCGGCCTGGCTACCGCGGGGCCTAGCAGGGGCTTGGGTAAAAATGAAACCCCAAAACCCCAAAAGTTTTTCAGGGTCTGGTTTGATTGGGGTTGGCATGTTGAAACTGGAAGGGTTTGCATGTTAGGAAAATGTATGATTTTTTTTATCAGAATCGAGCAATGGCCTCTTTTGTTTTTTTTGTTGACACGCAAACCCCCTGGTTTGATGTAGGCTTTTATGTTTTGCGCGGGCTGCGCTTGTGCAAAACATAGAAAACCCTAGTTCAAGGGGGTTTACGTGTCAGAAGAGAAAAACAGAGAGGGCATCGCTCGATCGCGATTCTGGCATGGGAGCAAGATTCGCGAGGCGGGTGGACGTGCCCCACCTCACTTTTCTCGATCAGTGGTGCATACCGTGGATCAAGCATGGTGAAGCGAGTGGACATGGCGTCAATATAATTTGTTTTCTGGGTAAGGCATCATCAATCCCCTCGCGGATTGATAGAAGGGTTATTATGCCCTGATAGATATGACAAGGTATTTAGTTAAGGAACAAAATAGGTCACCTATTATTGCACCATGTGCTTCAATCAAATTCTACAATGTCTGCATAACATTGTTGGTGCCAAGATTTGAGCAGGTGTCTGTCATCAAACGTTTACAAATGATCCTAAACTTTTGTCCTAGCATGTACACCGGAACATGAGTGTACATTTGGAGAGTGATTGGTCATAAATACGAGAAGTAACTCCGAGGTAGTTGGGGATGTATGGGAACATGCTGGTGAAAAATGTTTGGTTCTGAGCTAGTGATGGTTATAGTCCTCGAAAGAAAAGGAAGCAATGTTTATTGGTTTCTTCCTCAACACAAGATGGGCACACACTCGACCCATTCTGGTGGAGAGTTCTATGTCAAGTGGTTGGAATGGACTGGAAGAGGATTTCAGTTTGGACATCATGAGCCTGGAGATCTGAGCGGAAAAAAAGAAGTGTTTTACGCGGATCGAACGCTAATCAAACTAGGTGTTGGGATTTTTTCCTCCAGTTTGCTTCATATGACGGAGAAAGATCATGCCTTCGAAGAAGATGGTGGTATACCTTAGGTAAGGGTAGAAGGTGATTTGAGGAAGAATATGATGGGAGTGTCGGGCAATTCGATAAGATGATCATCTGTCCCTCCTAGGATACGATGACTTGGGTGAGGGTCTTACTTTGAACTTGTGATGCCCTTGCCCAAGGCTGGGTATGAAGTTTGAGTTGTATGGGATCCGCTTCAAGGGGAACGGCCGAGGAAAGTATTGGATGGGGGAAGTGAAGAATTATGTTTATTGGTAGACTGAAAATTTCCTTAATGGTGAATTATGGGTTGTGAGGATTTGCCAGAAGGAAGGAGGGTCCTATGGTGAGGGTGCGTGTCCAAGGGAGGGTAATTGATTCCATGATGTGCGCGATAGAGCATCATTAAGCTACAGTCCACGATGACAATGGTCTAGTAGTGATGTCCTGAATGTTGGTTGAAATTGAGGTCCTACCAAGTCTGCATTAAACTGATTAAGATAGTTCAGAGGCTTGAAGTTAGAATTCTCACGTGAAAAACCTGATCTTGGGTCATTGTCCCAAAACTAGCAGAGATATGAACAGAAATGTTCACTACCACAACGATGTTTGTAGATCACTCAAACTATGGATTTAGAACACGCTTGATGACTCGTTAGAAAGCCAAAGAGTCAGAGAGTATGCTCTCCAAATTTCAGCATCAATGGAGCACTATGGAGTCCTTGGCAATTTGGCAACGTTACTGTGGTCAAAGGAGAATTTGGAGCAAATGATTGAATTGGCATAAAACACACACACACACACACACACAAGTGGTGCCTCATACAGCTGACACTCCTAGAGTACATAGAGGCACAATTACACAAGACAATTCCCTAACCCGTCGAGGCATAGGTGAAGAAACTTGGGTAGTTGGAATTTTTTCTTCACTGCTGTCATTCCCCTTGACTTGCTGGAATACACCCATGTGCTGGTAGGTTAAGCAGTAACCCTCAAAAACTACAAAATGCAACTCAAACGCCCTTTTCTGGTCGTCGTGTCACTTAATTATGGTTCTTCAGAAGGGGGGTTCACCAGGAAAGTAGCAAAAACACTGAACTTGTGTGTTTTGCGATGGAAGAGTGGCAATCACACGTGTAAAGTAAAACATTTCACGGTTAAAAATTGCCCTCTTGACTTTTTTGACTTGCCGGTCGATCTTGTTGAATTAGCGCAAAACCTACGCAGTTGTCCTGTTGGCACTCGCACATGGACACTCCTCGTGCCCCATGTGCTCAAACTGCCTCCATCTACGGTTTGATGCTCGTGCGTCAATTTAACAGGCGGGTTTGGCCGTTCATGTGTGACTCGTAATTTTGGTGAGCAATAATTGTGTCAGACGTTGTCCTCGCAAGCGTGCAAACTCACCAAAAAAACAAAAAGGATCTCTCACCCGTTGACTTGCCAACTTGACCACCGGCAAGTCAACTCCCCTTTCTATTTTTTTTTCTTTTCTTCTCTCACTCTCACACGTTGCCTTCAGCCGCATGGCCAAGGCAGCCGGTGGGTTTTGCCACATTAACTCGCCAACATTGAAGGGTGAATTTGGAAGTGAGGAGCCATCTCTCCGGGTGGTGAAGGCCGAATGGTTGGCCATTGTCTTTGAGGGTGAACCTATTGGACACAACATATTCTTTGGACATCTCTTCAAAGAGTGGTGGTGGTGGTTGTATACCTGGTGCACAGAGTATGAAACGTTTAAACGTTGTCTTCCATTTTCGGTGGATAGTGGGTACGTTCAGTCGTAGAATGGAGGGACTTGGTAGGACGAAGTGACCCTTTCTTGGGGAGTTGTTAGAAGACAAGCTTCTTTTGTGCTCAATGAGAACCATAGTCCATTTAAACCTTGACGAATGCCCTCACATCTACGCTGAATAGTGGCGTGTTCTATAACTTTTTTTTTGTATTTGGCAGCGTCGAACCTGTTCACGACAGATAAATATATGTAGTGAGCGCCTTATTAAAAAATGGGACAATTGCTTCGTTAGTGACGAGTGCGGAACTTTATTGTCTTAGGTGATTCGACTCGCAACTTATTAACAATACTGGTTCTTCACAAAACTTATTTACGGTAAGTAGCCCCAGTCTCCGCGGGGCTGCTCCAATTCTTTTCACCGACCAATTTGAAATCGACCTTCTAGCCTCGAACTTGTTAAACATTGTAGTTTTTAGTACAGCGAGACCTGTCCGTGTAATGGGAGCTGTTGATGTGATTTTAGGAAAAAGTGCGGTCAGGGTCTCGTCCAACCGCAAGCGGATGGGCGAGGTGGTTGTCCCCTGACATGAGCCACCTCGCCTATGTAACCTCCCTCTCGTACCGTTCTCGCATCACTTCTCATTTCCAACTTTCAACTTACCTTGATCCACTCCAATCCCCCCTCCTCCCGTCTTATTCAACATGGCATCATCGCTAGCAGTTCCTTCGCCGTGTGGGTCTGTCCTTCCTACCTTCTCGCTTTCGCCATTGCTTCCGTCCTCGATCCCGGCTTCCTCGCCTCTTTGACTCCGCGTGCGTGGCGCGTCCTGCCGTCGGTGCTGACGGACCCGCCCGCTCTCGTGGGGCGTTTCGTCTGCTGTTGGCGCCTGTGGCGCCCTCTCTCTCGTGGTCGCGCCTGCGGGCGGTCCCTCCTCGTTTTTTTTTCCGGCGCGCGTGGCGCCTTTCCATCTGCTCGACGCGCGTGGTGCATCTCCCTCCCCAACCACGGTTCCGCCTCCCCCCCCCTCCCCTCGCGTCTCCCTTTCCGTGACTCTCCCCGGCTCCCCTCCCTCTCTCTCGTGCCCCTTCCCTCTGGGCACCTGGCCCTCCCTCTCCGCTCCTGTCCCCCTTTCCGCGCCTGCCCTCCCCCCCCCTTTCGTTCCCCTTCCCTTTCTCCCTCGCTCTCAGTTCCCCCCTCCCTCACCCTTGATCCCGTCCTCCCCCTCTCCCCCTCTCTCTTGTTCTCTTCCTCTCGTCCCTCCCCTCCCCACTCCTCGTTCCCATTTTCCCCTCTCCCCCTCGCCCATCCGTCCGCCCGTCCCTCCCTCCCTCTCTCCTCTCCCCTCCCTTCCTCCCTCCCCCTCTGTCGCTCCCATCCGCCCTCCCTCTGTCCCTCTGTCCCGCCGCCACTCCCACCCTCCCCCCTCCCTTTATCCCACCCTCCCTCCCCACCGCCCCCCATTCCGCCATTCTCCCTCACTCCCATCCTTCTCTCTCTCTCTCTCTCGATCCCGTCCCTCCCTCTCCCTCTCTCGCTTGCTGCCATTCCCCCCTTCCTCTCCCTCAATCCAACTCCCCTGCCCTCTCTTTTCCCCCCCTCTCCTATCATTGCCGTCCCTCCCCTCCCTCTCCCTCCATCCCTCCTCCCCACTCTCGACTCCCGCTCCCTATCTCCTGTCCTTCCCTTCCTCTCCCCCTCTCCCTCTGCCCCATTCCCCCTCCCTCTCTCCTCTCCCCTCCCTTCCTCCCTCCCCCTCTGTCGCTCCCATCCGCCCTCCCTCTGTCCCTCTGTCCCGCCGCCACTCCCACCCTCCCCCCTCCCTTTATCCCACCCTCCCTCCCCACCGCCCCCCATTCCGCCATTCTCCCTCACTCCCATCCTTCTCTCTCTCTCTCTCTCGATCCCGTCCCTCCCTCTCCCTCTCTCGCTTGCTGCCATTCCCCCCTTCCTCTCCCTCAATCCAACTCCCCTGCCCTCTCTTTTCCCCCCCTCTCCTATCATTGCCGTCCCTCCCCTCCCTCTCCCTCCATCCCTCCTCCCCACTCTCGACTCCCGCTCCCTATCTCCTGTCCTTCCCTTCCTCTCCCCCTCTCCCTCTGCCCCATTCCCCCTCCCTCTCTCCTCTCCCCTCCCTTCCTCCCTCCCCCTCTGTCGCTCCCATCCGCCCTCCCTCTGTCCCTCTGTCCCGCCGCCACTCCCACCCTCCCCCCTCCCTTTATCCCACCCTCCCTCCCCACCGCCCCCCATTCCGCCATTCTCCCTCACTCCCATCCTTCTCTCTCTCTCTCTCTCGATCCCGTCCCTCCCTCTCCCTCTCTCGCTTGCTGCCATTCCCCCCTTCCTCTCCCTCAATCCAACTCCCCTGCCCTCTCTTTTCCCCCCCTCTCCTATCATTGCCGTCCCTCCCCTCCCTCTCCCTCCATCCCTCCTCCCCACTCTCGACTCCCGCTCCCTATCTCCTGTCCTTCCCTTCCTCTCCCCCTCTCCCTCTGCCCCATTCCCCCTCCCTCTCTCCTCTCCCCTCCCTTCCTCCCTCCCCCTCTGTCGCTCCCATCCGCCCTCCCTCTGTCCCTCTGTCCCGCCGCCACTCCCACCCTCCCCCCTCCCTTTATCCCACCCTCCCTCCCCACCGCCCCCCATTCCGCCATTCTCCCTCACTCCCATCCTTCTCTCTCTCTCTCTCTCGATCCCGTCCCTCCCTCTCCCTCTCTCGCTTGCTGCCATTCCCCCCTTCCTCTCCCTCAATCCAACTCCCCTGCCCTCTCTTTTCCCCCCCTCTCCTATCATTGCCGTCCCTCCCCTCCCTCTCCCTCCATCCCTCCTCCCCACTCTCGACTCCCGCTCCCTATCTCCTGTCCTTCCCTTCCTCTCCCCCTCTCCCTCTGCCCCATTCCCCCTCCCTCTCTCCTCTCCCCTCCCTTCCTCCCTCCCCCTCTGTCGCTCCCATCCGCCCTCCCTCTGTCCCTCTGTCCCGCCGCCACTCCCACCCTCCCCCCTCCCTTTATCCCACCCTCCCTCCCCACCGCCCCCCATTCCGCCATTCTCCCTCACTCCCATCCTTCTCTCTCTCTCTCTCTCGATCCCGTCCCTCCCTCTCCCTCTCTCGCTTGCTGCCATTCCCCCCTTCCTCTCCCTCAATCCAACTCCCCTGCCCTCTCTTTTCCCCCCCTCTCCTATCATTGCCGTCCCTCCCCTCCCTCTCCCTCCATCCCTCCTCCCCACTCTCGACTCCCGCTCCCTATCTCCTGTCCTTCCCTTCCTCTCCCCCTCTCCCTCTGCCCCATTCCCCCTCCCTCTCTCCTCTCCCCTCCCTTCCTCCCTCCCCCTCTGTCGCTCCCATCCGCCCTCCCTCTGTCCCTCTGTCCCGCCGCCACTCCCACCCTCCCCCCTCCCTTTATCCCACCCTCCCTCCCCACCGCCCCCCATTCCGCCATTCTCCCTCACTCCCATCCTTCTCTCTCTCTCTCTCTCGATCCCGTCCCTCCCTCTCCCTCTCTCGCTTGCTGCCATTCCCCCCTTCCTCTCCCTCAATCCAACTCCCCTGCCCTCTCTTTTCCCCCCCTCTCCTATCATTGCCGTCCCTCCCCTCCCTCTCCCTCCATCCCTCCTCCCCACTCTCGACTCCCGCTCCCTATCTCCTGTCCTTCCCTTCCTCTCCCCCTCTCCCTCTGCCCCATTCCCCCTCCCTCTCTCCTCTCCCCTCCCTTCCTCCCTCCCCCTCTGTCGCTCCCATCCGCCCTCCCTCTGTCCCTCTGTCCCGCCGCCACTCCCACCCTCCCCCCTCCCTTTATCCCACCCTCCCTCCCCACCGCCCCCCATTCCGCCATTCTCCCTCACTCCCATCCTTCTCTCTCTCTCTCTCTCGATCCCGTCCCTCCCTCTCCCTCTCTCGCTTGCTGCCATTCCCCCCTTCCTCTCCCTCAATCCAACTCCCCTGCCCTCTCTTTTCCCCCCCTCTCCTATCATTGCCGTCCCTCCCCTCCCTCTCCCTCCATCCCTCCTCCCCACTCTCGACTCCCGCTCCCTATCTCCTGTCCTTCCCTTCCTCTCCCCCTCTCCCTCTGCCCCATTCCCCCTCCCTCTCTCCTCTCCCCTCCCTTCCTCCCTCCCCCTCTGTCGCTCCCATCCGCCCTCCCTCTGTCCCTCTGTCCCGCCGCCACTCCCACCCTCCCCCCTCCCTTTATCCCACCCTCCCTCCCCACCGCCCCCCATTCCGCCATTCTCCCTCACTCCCATCCTTCTCTCTCTCTCTCTCTCGATCCCGTCCCTCCCTCTCCCTCTCTCGCTTGCTGCCATTCCCCCCTTCCTCTCCCTCAATCCAACTCCCCTGCCCTCTCTCTCCCCATCCCTCCTTGATCCCGTCCCCCCCCCCCCCTCCCCCCCCCCCCCCGCGCGCCATCCAACCCCCCCTTCCTCTCTCCCTTTCTCCACTCAACCCCCCCTCCTCTCCCTCACTCCCTTCCTCTCTCTCCCTCTCTCTTTCTCCCTCTCTCTCGTCTTCATACCCATCGTCGTCATCATCGGCTCTCACATCCATGTCCTCGGCATTGCCCTCGTCATCCCCGTCACCATCTTCACCGTCATCCTCATCGTCCTCGCCACCATCCTCATTCCTGTCATCAAAATCATCCTCGAATCCCGCCATCGCCTCCGTCCATTCTCTTCGCCATCGCCATCCCTCTTTGGTTGTGGTACTTCTGTCATCCCGTCGTGCGTACATTTTTTAGGTTCCTCTCCCTTTTTGTACCGGCGAGACCCACCACGTTGTGGGAGCCACATGCTTTGTGTCTATGTCTTTCAAGTGTTGTCTTTTGTGGTTGTCTAGACCTCTCCTTGTTGCTTATCTCATTCACTCAAGCTCCCTCTAGGAGTAGATTAGTGTGACGTGGTGAGACCCATCTTTGTGTGGGAGCCATCGTCCTCTCTCTCCCTCTCTCTATCTCTCTCTCTCTCTCTCTCTCTCTCTTTCTCTCTCTCTCTCTCTCTCTTTCTCTCTCTCTCCCCCCCCTCCCTCTCTACCTCTCTCTCCCCCCTCACCCCACTCTCTCTCTTTCTCTCTCTTTCTCCTCTTCACTCTCATCTGTCGTCATGTTACCGTGCCGCCCCTCTCCCCTCCCCCCTCTCCTATCGCTGCCGGCCCTCCTTCCTGGTTCTACCCCGCGGTGTCTCCCATTGGAACGTCCCTTTCTTCCCTCGCTGTCCAGCATCATCCTCCATGACTCGCTTTACATCCCTCCCCCTCTTCCCCCATGCGTTCGTGGTCCACGCTTGTCCTCGTCTCTTCCTTCTTCTCCTCTCCTTTGCTTCTATTGTGCCGCTTCCGGGCATGCATGGCAGTGTTGTCCGTGTCGCCCTCCCTTGTGGGTGCCTCGCGGCCTCCGTCAGGTTTCTCCTGTGTCGTTGTCTCCTCGTTCTCTCCTCCCGCGTCTTCCCGCCTTCGCTTCTCAAGTTGCCAGTCTCGCTGCTGTTCATGCGTCAGCGTGCCCTCCCCCGTTGCTTCGTGCCGTTCATGTTCTCACCGACGTCATTCGTCTCACGTCCGCGCCTCCTCGCGGATGCGCTCTCTCTCCCGATGCATCTGACCTCCTCCTTCGTTCCCTCGCTATTGTCCCTTCCTTCTCTCCTCTACTCCCCTCCCCTTGTCCACCCGTCCCCCCACCCTCATCTTGTGCCTTCCCCACCGCTCTCCTTTCGGCCACCTCCTCTCCCTCCTCCCCCTCCAGCATTCCCCTCTCCTCATCGTCGTCTCCGCCTACATCCACTCTGCCCCTCCCTTCCTCCATCCTCCACCCCCTCCCCCCCTCTCCTCATCTTGCCACCCCCTCCACTTCCCTTCCCTCCCCCACACCCTCCACCTACACCTCCAACCCACCGGTCCCCTTCCTATCATCTCCCCCGATCACTCGCTCGCCCTCCTCCGGCTCCTCCACCCCCCTCTCCGATGGCCTTTCACTCCCTGCCTCTCCCACATCCTCCTCGTCCTCTCCTCGCACCCTTCCAGTTCCCGATCCTCGTTCTCTGCCTTCCACTCCCCCTTCTCCCACTCTACAGCCTCTTGTCCCTCCTTTGTCGTTGTCTACGCGTGCTCGCAAGCGATTCCGTCAACAACAACGTCGTTCCCTTGACCCTCCTCCTTCTCCATTGCCCCCCCCTACGTCTTTGCCCTTGCCTGCCTCATCCGATCATTCTCCTGTCCTCAGCGACCTTCATCATCGGCTCATCACCCTCATCCAATGCTTTCTTACCATTCTCGCTGCCTACGGCCTCACCAAATCCTACATTTCCACCTTGTCCCTTGATTCCCTTCAAGCGGTCATCAACGATGCCACCATGCTCGTCTTGTCTACCACTGAGCTTCTTGTACCGTGACCCATGATTCTGCGACACCATCGTGTCGCTTCCCAATCCTCTATGTGTGATCCCTAACTCTCATCCACGTGTCTCTGAGCCTTTCCGTCCTTTGAATGTGTCTCTTGATTTCGACGGCAAGACCCACTTGTGTATGGGAGCCACGTTCTGTTTGTCTCTGTATCCGCGTCGGCCTTGCTTCCATCACCGTACTGTGCGTCGCCGTCCTTCTTCCCTGGTCATACCCACATATGTGTGGGAGCCACGTGTTAATTGTCGCTACATGTGTCATATTCCAGCGCTAGGCTCCAATGAGTGTTTTTGGTGAGTAGTGCCTCATTGAGGTTCTCGATTTTCGAGCCTCAATCGTGGTGTGGGCGATGTCCCATGCGTTGATTCACACGTCGTACATCCCACTTTGGTGGTGAGACCCGCTATGATGTGGAAGCCACGTTACCAGTTAGAGTGCGTCGACTTCATGCACCTCTCTACTTGCATGATTATGTTAAACATTGTAGTTTTGAGTACAGCGAGACCTGTCCGTGTGATGGGAGCTGTTGATGTGATTTTACGAAAAAGTGCTGTCAGGGTCACGTCCAACCGCAAGCGGATGGGCGAGGTGGTTGTCCCCTGACATGAGGTACTTGATTTTCGAGCCTCAATCGTGGTGTGGGCGATGTCCCATGCGTTGATTCGTACGTCGTACATCCCACTTTGGTGGTGAGACCCGCTATGGTGTGGGAGCCACGTTACCAGTTAGAGTACGTCGACTTCATGCACCTCTCTGCTTGCATGATCATGTTAGAGATTGTAGTTTTTAGTACAGCGAGACCCGTCCGTGTAATGGGAGTTGTTGATGTGATTTTAAGAAAAAGTGCGGTCAGGGTCACGTCCAACCGCAAGCGGATGGGCGAGGTGGTTGTCCCCTGACATGAGCCACCTCGCCTATGTAACCTCCCTCTCGTACCGTTCTCGCGTCACTTCTCATTTCCAACTTTCAACTTACCTTGATCCACTCCAATCCCCCCTCCCCCCGTCTTATTCAACAAAACTCACACAGAAGATTTTTCCTAGTCCAAACATGTTATACTGAAGAATAATATGTCAAAATCATGCAACAAAAACGTTTTGCACAGACACCATACCTCAATCTAGGTCTATCTAATAAGACATTTTGCCTCATGAGAATAAAACAAATCACGGATCAAATTAAGTGATAACTAAAAAATTAAACAAATCAAAACAAGAAAAAAATGAAATAAAATTTCACCTAAAATAACATTTTGCGCCTTCATTAAACTTACAAAATAGTGAAATGGTAAATTAATTAACACAATTTTTTCTGTTCATGTTTTAAAGAGACATATTTCTCTTCTAACGTTGTTTTCAACATGGAGGCAGTTCAATTTTTTTTCATGTTTATAAAAAGATGAAAAGAAAGAAATAATGCAAAACATTATCTTAAGGATAAAATTATTATGACTTTTCATAAAAATACCGTTGCCATGGTTATGGATTCCGGATGAATGGTGAAATTTAAACATTTTATAAATATTTATATTTATTGAATTACTTTGCAAAAAAATCAACCCGTAAGAAAACGTTTGTAAGGATGGTTGAAGAATTTTAATATCCCCAAATATATGGTGGAATTTAAATTCACGTTGTTAAGACTAAATGTAATGTTCTTCATGGAAAAAATGTAATTTTCGAACATCATATTGTGAGAGGCTTTTGAAATTAATTAATTGTAAGTTTTTATATAATTAATTAATTCCAAAAACCTCTCAAAACAAGATGTTTTAATATGATTATTTCCATGAATGACGTTGTGTAGGGTCTTAAAAACGTGAAATGGAATTAATTACATATTTGTGGATATTAAAAATTTTAAACCATCCTTACAATAGTTTTCACCTGGGTTCAAATTTTTCTCAAAGGTATAAACTATAAAATAAAATTGATAAAATGTTTCAATTTCATCATTTATCCAGAATTCATAACCATACCATTGTTATTTTCATGAAAAATCAGAAAATTTCTATCATTAAGATAAATGTTCGTATTCTTTCTTCCTTCTTATGTTTTTATCAACATGAACAAAATATTTGAACTTAATCCATATTGAAAACACATTTGGAATTGTAATGTTACTTTTTACAGCTTATTCATCACATAATTTGAGGCGTGATTCGTTTTTTTTTTTGATGAGGCAAAATGTCTTATTAGATAGACCTAGATTGAGGTATGGTGTCTGTGCAAAACGTTTTTGTCGCATGAATTTGACATATAATTCTTCAGTAGAACATGTTCGGACTAGGAAAATCTTCTGTGGAATTTCAAGGCCAGAAGGTTGATTTCGAATTGGTCGGCGAAAAAAATTGGAGCGGCCCCGCAGAGACTGGGGCTACTGACCGCAAATAAGTTTTGTGAAGAACCAGTATTGTTAATAAGTTGCGAGTCGAATCACCTAAGTCAATAAAGTTTCGTACTCGTCACTAACGAAGCAATTGTCCCTTAAAAAATGTATATACATGCGAGAAACGAGAGTGCGTCCGCCGTAGTCGACCCTCCACGACAGGCGTAGCCGGCTGAATCGTGTGTGTTTTGCGGGTGCGGGGCTTCAGCCCTTGACCTACGGGCCACCGACAAGGCTCGCGTAACTGCGCTCCGTCGACACAGCTTCGTGTTGTTGGCGAGCGATGTCTAGAATTTCAGATTTTCTTGGCTTTGAAAACCCGTCGTGGATTGCACTACTTTTGCCATCATAGCAACCGATGGCAGGTCTCGGAAAATCACAATAAAGTTTTTCAGATCATAAAACGTATCGACTCTTTCTCGTTGTATCAACGAGAACTGGCCTTTTGTAGTGACAAAATGTTGCGGTGGCGACGGGAGCAAACTTCCCCATGACAAAATACAGCCTTGAAACATGGATGATGCACTTGTATCATTCCGAACCAAAACCTGTCGCCTCGAACTGGCCACATCATTGGCGGTCGGGCTGACAGGTTTTGGCTCGGAATGACACAACATAGACGGCATATACACAAAAGAAGTTGCGGAACACGGCATGGACTTGGACGTGGAGAAATGGGCGCCATGAGGTCAAGAGAAATAGAGCGAGAATGTTCTACGCGGTTTGAGACGAACGAGTTGATTGGCCCTTCAAACTCAGTTCACCGCGACTTTCTGCGGTACCGTACTAGTACATGAAAGGTGGTGTAATTATTTTTTATGGTTTTTGGCTTTGTCCCTTTTACTTATGGTTTTATGCGTGTTTGTCCAAAACTGGACTCTTTGTTCTCTTGTATTATTTGTCCTAGTTTTCCCGACTGCGTTCAAGACTTCCTTGTCGCGTCGGCATGCCTACGAAGAACGTTGCACCTCTGCCAGGGCTTTGTGAGTGAACAACATGCGCGCCACTCCATGCCCTCGAAGTTTCAAATTCGAAATCCGAATTTTGAAATGCAAGTGCGTATGCTCGGACTTGAGACTACCACTAATTTTGATTTTGTCCTTGTGTCTAATGCCCCGTCTCGATTTTGTCTTTGTCCCAAATACCCCCACCTCCACCACACTTTTTCATACTTTTCCATTTTCGCTCCACCTTTCATGTACTAGTACGGTAAGTTTAGTTCGGTGTGAGAGGGGCCGTAGTCGTTTGCATGCCAATTGGCTCGTGCATGCGCATGTAGGTGATGGGTGGGTGGTGCGGCTGGTAGTAGTCAGATTTCGTGGTTGGTCGAACTCGACCACAAATTCCAACGAAATCAGACGCTTCCATGTATCTGCCTTGTCTCGCGTGGTTGTGCGGTGTGCACTCCAACCACAGCGATGGAATTTGTGTGAAATTAAAAACCCCAGACAGCATCCGCCAGTAGTACTTGTCGCACGTATTGGTGCATTGAGGACTCCCGCATGCTACGAAAGTCACTTTTTGAAAAGAGAAAAAATAGTTTCAAACGTCCAGACTCGATATCCGAACCAAGCAACTCAACCAACCAGCCGCGGATTGGACATATTCGACCAACCACGAAATCTGACTACTACCAGCCGCACCCGGGGTGTGTGTGCATGCCACAGCGCGTCAGCTGCGCGGTTCTGAGATCGACCGCGGTCGCTGGCATGTCCGCGCGGACCGTCGAAAGCAGCGTGCGGCCCGTTGAGGGCGACGGGCGCCATGGCCAGTGTGCAGGGCCAGTCGGTACGGACCGCAGACAGCAGCGGCAGCACCAGCCGCAGCAGCAGCAGCAGCAGCAGCAGCAGCAGCAGCAGCAGCAGCAACACAACCAGCAGCAGCAGCAGCAGCAGCAGCAGCAGCAGCAGGAGCAGCAGCAGCAGCAGCAGCAGCAGCAGCAGCAGCAGCAGCAGCAGGAGCAGCAGCAG
>SZWC01000815.1:231256-260515 GCA_023375785.1 Penium margaritaceum
CATGAGAGAGAGAGATAGAGAGATAGAGAAGGGGGGGAGCAGCCATGAGACAGGGAGAGAGAGATAGAGAGGGGGGGGGCATGAGAAACGAAGAGAGAGAGATAGAGAGGGGGGGCAGCCATGAGACAGGGCAACATCAAGATAGACAGGGAGGGGGTGCTGCCTCCACCATGGTGTGGCAGAGCCATGGTGCTGCCTGCACCATGGTGCAGAAACCATGGTACCGTGCATGCACCATGGTGCTACTACACCATGGTGCGGCCAACACCATGGTGCGGTAGCACCATGGTTCTTGAAGAGAGAATGAGAGAGAGCGGGGGGGGGAGCCATGAGGCAGGTAGAGAGAGAGATAGAGAGAGAGAGAGAGAGAGATAAAGAGAGGGAGTGCACCATGGTGCTTGCAGCCATGGTGCACGCATCCATGGTGCGCGTAGCCATGGTGCGCGCAACCATGGTGCTTGCAGCCATGGTGCACGCAGCCATGGTTCTTGCAGCCATGGTGCTTGCAACCATGGTGCACACATCCATGGTGCGCGCAACCATGGTGCACGTAGCCATGGTGAGCGTAGCCATCTCTGCACGCTAGAAGGCAGCGCACCCATGGTGACAACCCCACAACCCCACAAGCCCGCATTCCCCCGACCATCACACTCACTGGGGTCGGCATGGAGCAGCATACGACAGGGCGGAGAGGCAACGGTGCCACAACATTGGCAGACTGTGCACGGAGCACAGGCTAGAACCCCAGGCCGGAGGTCATAGTGGCCGCAACTACAAAAATACGGTTAGCGAGCTGGGCTTGTAGGACAGGGCGGAACGCAAAGCCCGCTGCATTCTGTGCCGTCCCCACCAGGCCCACTGGGAGCGACCTTGCAAACGCGACGTCGTGCTCGTCATCTTCGTTGTCGTTGTAGTAGCTACGGGCACGCAAGTTAGTGAAGACGCCCTGGAAGGCATCGGCGTCAATGCGCAAAGGACTGTACCTGAGGGTCTCAAACGTGTCGTTGCATTGCAAATCCATGGTTGTCCGGCTGGGGTCGTGAGAAGCCATGGAAGTGAGGCGAGGGGCTGGAATGAAGAGGTGTTTGGTGGTGCAATGGACGAGCAGAGTTTGAAGGTTTGTGGCGGAAAAATGGATCTTGTGGTACACTTTCTAACGTCGGGTAGGGCTCAACGTCATTCGCAATTTCCACGCGTCCGCTAACACCTAAACCTAATGTTGGAGACAAATTTACCCTCCAATAGCCATGGCAGCCTATGCTTTAGATTGAAACAGTTTAGCGAGCCAACCTTGAGGGGGCGTGGCAAGCACTTCGGCTTGCATGCGGAGGAAGGGGGGTGTCGACCACGTGAAAGGGAGTAACGGTGGCGTGAATTTGAACGCACCACCGTAGTTAAGGGTGGGTGCCTAGTACGTTCCACGGCGAGGGGGGGAAGTTTATTTTTCTTTCCACTGGAAAACAGTGCATAACAGACAAAATGCACGCATCATGTGCAGCTCAACGGAAAGGCATTTTTGAAACCAAATTCATGCGACGCAACGACTTGCTAGGAGTTGCTATAGCTCCAAGGCTGTAGCAACTTCTTAGCAAGTCGTCGACAAAGCGACGCATAGCCCGCGATAATTGTCGACCGCGACTTGAAAACATCAGCTGCAACTATCAGGACACCGACTGAAAATGTCTGAAATAATCCAACACTGCAAACCCGCCAGGGAGAGTTGCTTTGGGCACCGGTGTGACCGTAGGTGGCCAACTACAGCCTCCGATACGCTGTATTTATGAGCGTGGGAAACCAAGCCGCGGTTCAGAGTTGCTACGGGCCGGTTTGACACCGGCATATATGCCTGGTGACAAGGAGAAAACTAGGCTGCACATGAGCAGATAACGCCGCGCTGGTGTCTTCCTTGCCGATCTTGTAAAGGGTTGATCCCGCAAAGCGAAGTGTCAGGTTGTCATCCATGGACTTGCAGTAGGCTTGGCGTCAAAACAAACCGAGGAAGATGTCAAAGGAAGGTTAGGGTTCTCGCGTACTGGGAGCACGGTACAGTGCATTGAAGCATTGAACTTATGCTGGGTTCCCATGGTCAGAAGTCGGGGATTAGAAACTATTTCTCGAATGCCAATAGAAGTCAACTTCCAAATTCGAACAACATTCGCTTATGGGTTTTCCTGCGTAAACCAAAGGTGGCTTCTGAATTGAACCAACCGTTCCTTTCTAGTGGGATTCAAACCAAGGACCTGTTGATCAACAGGCAAATTCCATGGATTCTTGTGTCGCACCGCAACAGCTCCATATGGGGAAAACAAGACGAGATCGAGCCGCGCTTGTCCATGCACAAAGCAACACCTATGCCGCTACTCACAGTCCAATGCACATTGCCACCATGAATTCTCGTCAACGCCATGCTGTTGCTCACCAAGCCCTCATCAAACGTGTAATTTAACTACACGTACAGCTGTCAGGGTAGAAGAGCTTACACGCCACATCAAACCATGGCATGGTCAAGCCATTTAGCTTCGGATTCGCCTTCCGGATTTCCACCCACTTGGTTGGAAGGATATCAACCTACCATGTGGTTCTATTAAACTGCACACCACTATGACCAATCATATCACACGCGAGTCGCCAAACACTCGCGATAATCTACAAAAAACTTTTCACCTGTGCAGGAGTTAGCAAGTCGGCTAAAGACCAAAGTTGGGAGAGCTTCTTTGCCAGATCGTATTGCATATTGGCTTGCCATCCCCTCGTGTGACGATGTAGGTCGGCGAACCTCACAGCATCTTGCACCAGCTTCATGTCGTGCTCTGTGGTCCACCACCCCTTTGCCGGTCCACCACCAAGCGTTGTCTGGGACCCACACAAGCTGGGCTCGGAGCAGCAGCATCATCGACAAGTGGCACCGGCTTTGCTACGATGGTAGGTGCAAGGGCCTCCATCTGCTCTGCAAGAGTGGTGTGGCAACATGCCAGGGGCACAAGAGGATGAGGGACAAGTTTTCCGCGACGCTTGGCCTCAGGTTGTGCACCGCCAACACACGGACGTACATTAAAGCCAATGTCCATGTCACGTGGATCCTCCATGACATCCTCGCCATGAACCATGCGTCTGAGATGGCGAGTGGATGCGGCTGATTCACACATGAGCCATTGCACTCCACGACGGCATTCCTCCCAAATGCGATGGTTTTTGTCATGACCGACATCGATGGGTGCGGGAGAAAGGGAAGGAATGCTCTACGGTTTGTTAATGGAGAAGGATGTGTTGTACAACCCGTGGTTGTCAAGAGACAGTGCCATGGTCCTCTCAAGGCAGGGTTGACAGTAGCAAGATGACGAGCGTGCAGGAGAGGTGCACATCGAGGTGAAAACTGTCCAGGAGAGTAAACATGATGCCTCATATATGCGGTGCATGGCACTGGCCACTCGAGACGCAAAAGTAGTCGGGTAGGACACGCTTACGTGCGGTTCGAGGAGGCCTCGAGGCACATGCAAACCCAATTCAAAGCTTCAAATTCAAATTATAAAATCTAGACAATTCAAATGGACACCATCGAGATGTCAGATTTAATTTAAAATATCTTAAACCCAAAAAATCTTGTAAGTAACTTTTGTCACAAGAATCTGAGGGCGGCTCGCCAAAAGAAGTCGTAGCATTGAAATCCGGAAGCCAAACCTTGTATGGATACCGTACGTGACTTTGGAAGTCAGCCTGACTTCCGACACTTTTTGCCGTGCCCAATGCCAAGGCACACGTCAGCGTTGACTGCTGCCATCTCAGCATGCCAAACTTGTTCCCGCTATTTCGGTGACTTCAAATTTCTAACCTCCGACCATAGGAACGCAACATGAGACTGGGGTTCGACAAACTTGTGGTAATGGGCTTTTCTCTCAAATTAGCGAGAACTAGGATCATGGCGGTTCATCGCTGAAAGGGACCTGTATTGGTGCGGGATCAATAGAGCAGTTGCATTTTTTCACGTGCGCGTCACATGTGACGAGGCAATTACAACTACAAATTTGTAAACGGATCCTGCATCAGAACAGGACCTCCTGTTCCACCCCCACACGTCCGACCCCAACAACATGAGCTTTTCACATCCTCTCTTGCGGACGACATTCCGGCAGTACCATCAAAGTTGCCACCTGCCACCTATTCACTCCAAGTGCTCTCTCGACACTGTAAACCCTAACCCAACTATCGCTACCCTCCTTCACCCAACAGCTTTGGATCCACGGGTCCTAGTTTCTATCCTCATGCTCACTTTCCTCGTGCATCTCTATGTCCAACACGTGGAAACCCTCACGGCTGTCCACTAATTCATTGCCCCTGAGCTGCGACAAAAAAGAGCACGAGCACACCATCTTTGGATGAAACCACACGATCACACACACATAACTACTTGGCTAACAAGTAGACAGGAAGGCGCCCTCAAAGCCGCCATTCGCCTTGGTCCAGGCTTGTTCCAGTTCATCTTTGATGAGATGAGGCCCCTCATTGAGCGTTGCGCCACACATATGCGCTCTTCCATAATCACAAAGGTACGTGTTGTTGTTGCATTGAAGCGACTTGCTACAAGTGCTACATACCTCAGCATCGCAAATCACTTCGAGATTGGAAAGGCAATCATGGTGCAGATGTGCACCAAATTCATGTTGGGGTTACGTCATTTTATTCAAGGAGACGTACATGAAGTGGCCAACGCCTCGCCAAATGGTCCAATTGGAAAAGTCGTTAGCATCACACCAAGGTGTACGAGGTGTCTTAAAGGACGTAGACGGGTCATACATTCCCATCATCGGCCAAATGGAAGACAGGCAAGTGTACTACTGCCGAAAAGGATTTTACGTAGTTCTCCTACAAGCCATGGTTGACACAAAATGCACCATCTACAACTACCATGTTGGATGGGCAAGATCTTTCCAGAATTGGAGGCTCTTTATGTTTACTCCTCTCTATGGTCGCATCCTTCGTGGTCAATTGCATGGGTTTAAGCTACTAGGAGATGCTGCCAACCCATGTCGCCTCTACATGTTGCCTCACCAAAAGTTCGTCGGCGAAGGGTTGTTCCTATGGCAATAGTATTTCAACCTTTGGGTACAATAATGGTTGTGGAGCGAGCTTTTGGATTGTTAAAAAAAAGGTGGCGAATCGTGCTCAATCGATTGGATTGCTATCTGCACGACGTGCCCATGGTTGTCACAGCATGCATCAATCCACATAATATGTGTCAACGCCATGGCGACGACTTCCATATGCAATGGTGGAGAATGGAAGTAGATGATGTGGACCATAATGACGCCATATCATCCTAGGATGTTGCAGCAAATTGTTCCATAGAGAATGACACTAAGACTCTCGGGTTGACCGAGGACTAGGTAGAAACTATATTGGTCACAAGAGTTGACCAACCTGATAAGAGCGCTGCTCAATACCATCAAGCTCTTGCCTTTCGTGACAGTCTCGCAATGAATATGTGGGAGAAACAATTAGCATGTCATTGAAACCATTTATTAGGAGGTTCCATTGCTCTTTATTGTGTCATGATTCCTTAACATTACTTACCAATGCTCCCCCGCCATCATGCTGAGAATAATGTAGCCATCATGCATGGCATTGTTCACCATGTTAGTACCTATTCTATGTTCAAAAGGAAATAGACGCATTTCACAATTCTCTAAAGTGCTTATGCATATTCCACAACATTTTAGTTGTATGCCAGGAGAGTCACGTTGCTTAAAAATGCAGCTTGTGCTTTCATGAGAGAAGGATAAAGAGACAGTAAGAAATAGAAAGATAGAAAGAGAGAAAGAGATAGAGAGAGAGGGAAATAGAGAGAGAGAGCGAGAGAGAGAGATAGGGAGAGAAAGAGAGAGAGAAAGAGACAGAGAGAGAGAGAGAGACAGAGAGAGAGAAAGAGAAATAGAGAGAGGGTGCCAAAAAGAGGGAAGGAAAGAGAGAGAGGAGGGGGGAGAGAGAGAGGAGGATAGAGGAGAGAGAAAATGAGGGAGAGGCCCGGGAAGGAGGGGGACGGGGTGGGGAGGAAGAGAGAGGGAAAAGGAGGGAGAGAGAGAGAGGGAGAGAGAGAGGGAGGGAGGGAGGGAGTGAGAGAGAGAGAGAGGGAGGGAGTGAGAGAGAGAGAGAGAGGACCCAGGGGGGTGGAGGGGGTGGGGAGGAAAAGAGAGGGACATGGAGAGGGAGAGAAAGTAAGGGAGAGATAGAGAGGGAGGGAGTGAGAGAGAAAGAGAGAGGGAGAGAGAGAGAGAGAGCAAGGGCCGGGTACGGATAGGGAGTAAGAGAGAGGGAGAGGTCTAAGGAGAGAGAGAGAGAGGGAGAGATAGAGAGAGGGAGAGGCCCCAGGGGGGGTGGGGAGAAAGAGAGAGGGAGAGGGAGAGGGAAATAGAGAGAGAGGGAGAGAGCGGGAGGGAGAGAGAGATAGAGAGAGAGATAGAGACCTAGGGATAAAGAGAGATAGAGGGAGCGAGAGAGAGAGAGGGGGGAAGAGAGGGAGGGACAGAGAGAGATAAAGAGGAAGATCCATGGGGGGGGTGGGGAGTGGTTGGAGGGCAGGGGGTGGGGAGGAAAAGACGACGAGGTATAGGAAGTCATGTGGATGGGCAGGTTCACATATGGGAAAAGGGGGGGGGATGGTTAAAGCATGGGACGTGAAGGAATATGCCCATTAATGGAGTACATTGTCGTAGCGATAGGTACCCCATTAATACAAGCCTTCATCGTTGCACCCTAGGTCCCCGTTGCTTAGCATTGCCAGCCCCTCGGCAGCTTCGTTAGCCTCCTCTTCAACTTCTACCTTTGCGGCGTAAACTATTTCCTCCATCTCCACTGCCACGCAATCATATTCCACATCAACACGTTCACGGTTGAGAAGTTGGTGCGTACCATCTGCGTCTCCAATAACTTCCGGACCTGCACGCTGAAACGGATCATGAGAGAGCCACACCATCGTAGTTGGTTGCGGGGTAGTCGACGCCCACATGTACGTTGTGTGTACAAACTGGGCCGCTGTCATGAATGTAGGGGATGCCATAGTTTCATCAAGGAGCCCAACAATGTGGTCGATGCCAGAAGCTATGATATCACCTACACGATGGATCTCCTACACAACAATCTGTGTGTTCATGTCAATATCGTTGTGTCCATTGATACGAAGTCACTCCGGTAGCTAGGACGGTGCTAATCCCTCGCTCGCCCTTGTCTCGCTTCCTTCACATGCCTTGAGAACGTGCTTCGTGCTCTCTCCTTTCACCTTGTTCATCAACACGTACCACTTCGGCTTCTTTAATCCCGCCTCACCCGACCTGCTGTATTTTGCCCTTTGCTTCATGTAATTTTTCTACATCCCGATCATCTTGTCCCTTGTCACATGGTATGACCGAAGCCATGTCGCACATTCACAAATGATCTTCCTCCACATGCTGCGGTAGGGGTTCATCCCCTGTGTCTGAGTCTCACGTTCCCACTGCTTGCCAAGCGCAAGCCTAGCCCTGGCGAGGTCCGTCATCTCCTCCTCAGTCCAAACCAAACCATTGTTAAACACCCGTGTTGTGTGCACTCCACCCCCTTCAGTGCCAAGTAGCGCTGATGTGGCCTCATCCGTGGAGGACCCTGCATCAACGGGCACGTACAAGAAGGCTTTTCTGTGGCGGAGTCTCTCCAGCAGATGAGAAAATGCAATGGATCTAGATTGTGTGGGAGACATAGGGGAGGAGAGACATCCATGGGTTTGTGGGGTGGGGGAGATTAAAGCATGTCTACCACTTTTCCAAAAGACAAGGCTTGTCGCTGGAGATGTGTGTGCTGATTGAGGGTGCATGTAATACAAAGCCTTAGGCAGTTGGTCTGCTTTGGGGTGGGCGAGAAGGCTACACGCGGCTAACCACATGTAGATCCGGCGGTCGTTGCAGACGTTTGACTCGTGGGCCCACATTGCACTGAGGGGAGGAGACGCTATAGGTGAATTAGGCTCGAGGCAGTGTCCTTCTATGCATTAGCGGTACCGGTTTTGTGACGAGGACCTCCTGGTCCACTCGCTGCATCCCGGTGTCACAAAAAAGTGTACGCCATGAACCGACAAATTAGACGTCATCGTTGTCCATGCCCCTCATGCTAACAATCAGAAACTACACCTGCTTCTCCTTTGTTGCGAGGTGAAGACATCCTATAGGCTGGTTTTCCTTCTCGTCGTCGGAACGCTTGTTGCCGAGCGCGTCATAGAAGCAATCGGATTGCAAAGCCATATTGCGTGGAAGTGTGTGTGGTGTTCAGCTAGAAAATGCATGGTTGGGGGTTCTAGTGACGGGCGCGTAACCGCTACAACACTTGGCGTGGGGATGAAACGCGGACGACAATTGCAGACGTGGTAGTCACAACGTGGCGATCTAGAGGCGATCGTTGTGCATGTTGACCGTGGAAAATCAAGGGCAGACGTGGTAACCATCGGTTACTGGACAAAGCAAATCAGTTCAGCACAAAGACTACTCTGACCACTCCTACGATGTCGATGTTGCCGCCTAGTTGGCAATAGTCTACTAACATAGCAAAAAAACCTACTAGCAAAGCAAGATCACCCAACGGTTACGTGAGAGGGCTCCAAAAGAAATGCACAAACTACGGTTTCAAAGGCCCCAAAAGCTCCGAAAGCCCATTACTCCAACACAATGTGGATTGTTGGTCCGCGTAATGGACTTAAAGCAGAGAGGCATGTGCGGGAACCCTCCCTTGGCAGGATAACATCAAGTGGCTATGTCGGTTATGTTGCAAGTACAGATACACCTAGATGTTTTGTCCATGTCGCAACGTCATCCATGTCACAAAGTCTCTAGATTTTTCAAATGTTCTTCATTACCCGCCATCTTTTCTTGACCATGGAAAAGCCCATTATGGTAAATGTGGGATCGTAATGGGCTTCGAATACCGAGTGCAAATGAAAGCGTGGAGGCCCGTTATTGGCTGGTTTGAATATTCGTGGGCTATTGAAATGAAGATCCGTAAAAAGCCTCATTACCGCAAGTGTGTGAAACCCCACTCTTAAACTGAGGTAGTTGTAGCACTCTTGCTAAGGAGGGAAGACTTTCAAGTGCCTTGAAGAAGCGCGAGTGTGACTCCTTGAAGATTGGCATGCTATCTTATGAGGAGACCTCTCTGTCTAAAAGGCGCTTTTGTGCAACTCCATAGCCGATTCCTGAAATTGGCTCATTTATCGTCGACTCGCCTGACATCCAGTCACTTTAAACTTGCTCAAAAACTTTGGTTTCAGGTAATAAAAAGGTTTGGAGACTACAGTCCACCTAAAATATGAGGGAACCTCCCGGGGGCCTCTAAGTTGGCCGAACCGTAATGAAACACACAACCCCTTAATTTTACAAGGGAAGTTTCCTGTTAAGTAATTCTATTTGATGATTTGGGGTTTTTTTGTATGAGGTGAAAATCGAGCGAGTCGATTCATTTCGTTCATAGGTAACGTAATGCTTCGGACCAGGTATTAGGACGTGCTATGTTGTTGCCATGTAGAACCAGCGGTTCAACGCCATATTTCAATGTAGAAGATTTGTGCACAGCCATATTCTTCCGGATTAATATGTTATCTACCAAAACAACTTTTCTATTTTGCCCTACGGGTGTTGAATCATGGTATTTGCATCATATACCAAGATTCTGCCAAAATATTCAGCAAGGAAAAACAGTTTTAAGCAACCCAGCCCCCATAGTATTCAAGGGCTCTCGGTTTTATTGAGGTTAGGCATGAGAGTAGTTGCTCTCTAAAGATTAGGCCTTAGTGTCTGGAGAGCACAAGTATAGCGGAAAAATACAATCAAAGATTTTTGGAAGCCAGCGCTACACATTACACATTAATATTGGTCAATCTCAATAAGCAATGTTCAAGGTATTTGTACTTTATGGCCAGCGAGCTCTCGCCTCAGCCTACTACTTCTCCTAGTTTTCTCTAAGAAGATACTTACACCTAATAGTCAGTTCGAGAAGTTACTAGTCATCAATCTATTCAAATTCAAAGTTCTTGTACTATGGAAACGTGTTACTAAAAAACCCGCTTCATGAACCTGATGTCACCATGTATGCCTCCCAGCATTGAGTGTGACCGCCATGTTGAGCATGCCACAAAAAGTACTACAACCATCATGCAGTTGTAGCCACCATAATTAATTGTGTCAATTCACGGGCATCTCGTTCCAAGTGAAGTCCTCAACAATGGCATTTCCCGCCCAATACTTGCTGAGGTGAGGACCGTCAATATTGCGTGATATGTTGAAAATGCATGCACGTAGGTGCAAAAGAAACATCTCCCTATGCATACGTTCCCCACACACCAGTGCAAAATAGTATGTGCTCACTCCTCCTTCTGTCTGCAATCGAGATGAATTGAGGTGGACCTAGGATTTGAATCTTAGAAAAATAAAAAATGACCTACATGCCTTTAAAACTCGATTGAGGCCTCCATTTTGATAAAGAAAGATGGGAACTTATCATGACATATAGTAGTAAGGCTTGGCAGGTTGCCTTCCAGCTCAACAGACATTAGTCTCCCAAACTCACTCTCGCATACAAAACAGTTTTTCAGAAAAGTGATTGGATATTCAGAAACATAACTACTAGTAGATGGTAGATGGTATTCTGTCCCAATTAAGCTACCACATCGAGCAAAATTACCCTTTGTGATGTCACTAAAGAGAAAAAAAGATCAAATTTGGGTGCTTCTCCAAAACGGAAACGAAGAAAATAGCGACCCACTTCCTAAGACCAAATTGCACTCACGTATATATTGACAGAATTTTGTTATGTACCATTATAAGGTCATTAAATTTTACATAAATGCCTAGAATGTATTTGAAAATGCAAATATAGTTTCCAAAAACACCCTCCTTTGATTCGGGTGTGTGCGATTTTCCAAATATTTCTGTCTCCTCCTAGGTCATGGAGTGAGGGAGCGAGAAGGATGCAATACAAACAAAAGAAGAGATTTAAAAAGACCTTGATCACTCCTCATTCTGCCGTTTGTGACCCTCAAATACCTCACCTCAAAATAACAACACCCATCTACCTTATCAAAAACAATATGCCTCATTTTCCCGTGCATCCAAAGAATATCACTCATTTCCTAGTGTTCACCAAATGTAAGTCGTATCCACTCACACATTTTCATGGTGCTTAAAAGAAAACGCATGTTGTTGCTTGAGCATGGTGAAGATGGGCATGTGGTGATAAGTTTCTGCCCTTCATCACCACCGTCATGATGTCGAGTTGCACTAGCATTCTTTGAAATTCTTAGGATATTGCCAACATGTGATAATCAGCACTTTGTTAAGCTGCCTGACAACCACGCCCCCCTCCCCACCACCAAAGCCCAACCCCCCCCCCCCCCCAAACTCAACCCCCCCCCACAAACCATGTATGATCTGATCAAGGCCGTAACAATTAAGGCAAACGGAAAGCTGACATATTTTCCATGGCAATGGGGATTGGTATTTCTTATTGCATAGTTTAGTCGCATAAATATTTTTGCACGTGCAATAATACTCTTATCTTAACTAAAAACCATCTTGGTGTAAGTAGAAAATACCGACAAGTGTATAAAAGACGGTGGAATGTGTTAAGTTTCTTTAAGCATCACAAAAAATGCTTCGAAAGAACAAACCATAACCATACTTGGCACTCGTGAACAAAGGGAAACACATTAAAGATATGAAACTTGTCTTGATTAAAAAAATCATGAATTAAAAATGATGTTCAAGTCCTACATTGAACTCCAAAGATATTGGAATCATTAGCCATAAGGTAGGTTTCTGAGACCCAGAGCAAAACAAATTCATTATTATTACCCACATGTCTACCCCTTTTAAAGGTAGAGTGTATGGAGACGTGCCTACATACAAATACAATACCTCATGATTGAGTGAGAAGTACATTTTCCCCCTTATTTTTATGCATTCTATGAATTCACTTCCTGTAATTTTCAATCACTATGCTTAGTACAATTAATTGTACCGCAAATCAGTCATTTTCCCCAAAATCATAAAGCAAGAAGAGTGGAGAACGTGTCCAGAAGAAAACTTAATCTAGCAAGAGTTGGAAGGCTCCATTAAAAACATTTCACTATGAAACTTCACATGCCAATTCGTATTAAAAAACATACCATCCAAAAACACCGTCGATAAAGAATGCATTGTCTAGTATTCTCTAAACTTAATATGGACTCCCACGTAGGAACTCATTCCAAATGAGAATGAAGGACTTGTTTTGTAATATTTCTTTTTTTTCAGGGCAAACAAAACAATATATTCAACAAAAAACCTTTGAAAGGCCCCCATTATTTTGTTCATATTCAAACCATGTTTTAACAAAAGTTCATGTAAACCACAACATTTTAAATATTTTCACTTGTAAAACCTTACACAACATGAGTAACATACTGCTATTGTAATGCGAGAATATGAAATCATTATGCAGAAGAAATTTCATATTGATACAAATTTTCTTAATTTGAAATGTTTGTAGTTTAAAAATTATGGAAGGTTCTTAACACTGAGAAATAATCTTACGTGTGCGATATATCCTTTTAAGTGATCTAACTTGAACACGTTACACTTGGCAAACTACATAGTAAGCTCCTCTCAAATTATTTTTTACACCATATTTCGTTTACAATATGATGGAAATTTCAAAGCCTTCTTATGACATTTTAATGGCATATGTTATGTTTCTTGAATGCAACTTAAGGAATGGTGTAACAACTTTCCAAAAAATGACCACGTACGAAAACTTCGGTAACAAGAAGTTTAAATACAATATAGAAACCTTCAATGAAGCTGACAAAATGAAAACAAATTCAAAGAAGTTTCTATGGAAGTTTAATGGAATATTTTATGCACGTGTATTTCTTGTCCCATTTCATAATCATGTAGTATATCATAGGTTGATATCAATTACGTGTATTTAAAATACACATAATTCTTTAAAATGGTAAGAAATGTCGACATATCATTTGTTTTGAACATAAATTACAAATATCAGCTTTTAAATGGTAATAAACCAAAATATTGCACATTTTTAAATTTAGAGTATTTTGATGCAACATAATATAAAAGCTTTATTTTGGCTCTATTCTGATGAATATATTTTATCAAATTCTATCCTATGTGGGATTATTTTCCTCAATTTTAGTATTCCTTTCAGGGCTTCACATGATAGAAAACTAAAATATTTCACCTCTCTTTAACTTAAATTGATATCATATACAAACCAATGTTCATTCCCTTCATTAAACTGATGACAATTCCATTTAAAATCATTCATCAAACATACCTTTAAGATCATGAAATTACGGTTTCTTTTCAACACTAATGAGCATGGTACAATATCAAAATGTATCAATTTTGGGATGCAGAACATGAATCTCAAAAATATGATAGAAACCTTATTAATGAAAAATGGCCCTCAACTAAAAACATGGTAGTTATTTCCCTCTTATTTCTTTTTAATTAAATAATGTCACAATAGTTCTGATAAATTGTTTTTTTGAGATCATTGGATAATTTTCTCATGTTACTTTCCTTACTTGAAAGTGATCATGAGGCCCATTGTAATATCTTGGAAAAATAATAAATATTATAAAACTCGTTACCACTAATTCATACATGGATGCACGCACATTTAATCTTGATAATTATTTCACAAACATTATATTACATTGATGATTCAAATGTGTGAATTCCGTTGTTCGAAAAAAATCCTTATGTTTACTAACCACTTCCTCACTCCCCTATTCCACCCGCACACAAAACTTCACTTGCTTTTACTTTTCACGTCATTTGGCCCGTGTGCCCACGCTAATTGTTGAGAAATAATTTATTTCAGTGAATTTGTTTCGAGGAAAAATCCTCTTTATGATTTTCTTCCTCTTAAAAAGGGTTCCAAAGAGTCATAAAAGAAAATTGAGGCACGAAGGTAACATTATTGACTTTGCATCATTTTGGGTAACCTTCCACAACCCTTAAAGAGGATGCAGCCCTTTTTCTTCCTACTTAAGTGTGGTTGGTCAACTTCCTAATTCATATGTTCTTTTTGCTCATGGAAGTTTTAGCTCTCACGTGAACTTCTCCTTATCAATAGCTTTTTTTTCTTCATAAAATAAACTCTAAGGTGACCCTTCAACTTTCGTCACCTAGTAGGTTGTGATGCAACTACCTGGGTAGTTATGCAACTTCTTCAATCGTCATGCAAAACGTTACCTACTTGGGCACTTCATGTGATGGTCCACTTGAGGTTGTAGATTATGGTTGACTTTGTACTACTTAAGGGGGTGATGTAATTTATTCTAGCATGCCTTCAAATTTAATAATTTATACTTTAGAAGTTTCACCAAAAACTAACTCCCATGTCAACCCTTGTAGCTCTCCCTTTCACTAAAATCTAGTATTGAAGAAAGCACCTCCTACAAAATATTACGTCACTTTCAGTTCATCTTACTAATTTTTCGAGTATTCTATGCTATTGTTTTACTTTAGCATTAGTCTGAAGGTACCCATAGTGGTGCCCTATGACTCCACAAGTCCACGATTTTGGATAAATCCGTGAATTCTATTTTAGTTCTTGTCGTCTCATCCATATTATGATGTACATATCATCAGAAAATACTTTCATGCCAAAGACAACATTCTGCCTCCCCCATTTTTGGTCTAGATTCATCCATCCACATTGTGCAAATCTTCACCTAGTAATAAAACGTGACAATGGCATTCAATGACTAGGATGAATTGTGGACAAGCATAATATTACGGAGTGCAGGTGGGGCAACTTTTACAACGTGGATTTAACTATGAAATTTTAATTAATGCATCAATAGATATTATGAAACATTCCAAAACAGCATGTTGTTAATTTACCTACTATTTTTTGTATATCCCAAAGATTCATGTAATCGCCATAAAAGGTTGATCATAAATAGCCATCATTTGCTATTTCTTCTAGTGCATATCATTTTCAAGTATTTAATTAAATGAATGAAACATGAGACATATTTCTTGTAAATTACACATTTGTATTGTTGTGCTTTGAATCCACTAGCCATGAAGAAAATAATCGTTGAAAAAAGTTTCATTTTCATGTCTACACCACATTTGTTAGAAAAACTTCATTTGAAAATCATTCTTTTAGTGAAAAAATAAAAACACGCGATGTCAAAACATTTAGCTATCGTGCTTGCACCTACTCATTTTGGAATGGCATGCCTAGACCATTTGAATATTGGCATTTTGTATCTGGTGTTCGTCAAAACAAAGATGGCATACCCGATTCCGATGTAATTAGAACGGTATACCACAAGGACAACCTTTTACAACAGCGAACCTATACACAAACTATTATTCATGTGTATTCGAGCACAAAGTTTTTATGGAAAACTCATGACAATTACACGTTGTTGTGTCATAATCGTACAAAAATACATGTCTACCCCTTCAAAATGACGGTAAGATCATACACCACAAACATTCAAAAAATAGTCTTACATAATTAAGTATGCTAGAATTCGATGATGCTAGTCCAAGATCCCAACATGTACAATTCCTTCAAAAGATGATGTCACCAGTTCCAAATAAGCCATACTTGATTTGAATAATGCAAACCAAAATTGTTAAATATCGTTGTCATGGCCACTCTTTTAAAAAAGGAAAGGCATATCCGTATGGTATTGCTAATTTTTTACCTTCCGTTTTGCCGTGTGCAGACATGATGGGTATCTCTTTCTTCTCCCTCATGTAGTAAATCCAATAATATTCACGGTTTGGTCGATAGACCAATTTCACCCTTATTTTAGATTTTTACTTGTGGCATGTCCCGTTTCGGCAACGTAACATGGCGTAAGTCATGAACCAAATTTTTTGACAATAATAGGACACCACTCTTCACCGGGCTCAGACCCTATCTATCCTGTCCATTCTATCCTATCTATCCCGTCCCTCTCTGGAGCTCAGACCCTCCTGTACACCACAGTAGTTTCTAACAACAAAACTTTCACATGTTGCTTCTAAGCAAAATTCTGTCTTAAAATTTTGTCAAGGAACCTTTTAATCCCTCTCTTAACAAGAGAAATCTTAGCTCTTCTGGTAAGAGCTAGACAAGGTGACCAGCCATTATCCAAGCAACAAGTGCTCTTCTTGTAACAACCTTTCAGCCCTTCTCTAGACAAGGTGACCAGCCATTATCCAAGCAACAAGTGCTCTTTCCTTGTAGTGGAAAATGAACTCACATTTGACATAGCTAGAAATGAACACCATCAGTTAACAAGGGAGCCCAACCATGTGAGACTCAAACATAACAGAGACATGACTCTAAGCTGTTGAACCTTTTTCTCACACAAATTCCACAATTTTTAGGTTGACATATTTAACCATGTAACTTTGCACACTATATTAGCAATCCCCACCTCTTCCTCTACCACTTTCATTAAACCAAGCAATGCAAGAATGGAAAAACACTCCATTATATACGACAGAACAAGGGGGAGGACAAGGGAGACAGGAGGGGATGGGTGGCGGGTGGAGTCGGAAAGCTCTCAACTCCTCAGAGGGGGATTGCCGAAGGGGTTAGCCGCAGCGACAACTGTTGCTCTAGGCTTGTTAGGGGAAGGAGGCTCTTCAGAGCTGTGTCGGGGAGAGCTGTTGAGAGCTGTGAGGGGGATCAAGGTGGAGGGGACGTAGTCGCAAGACTAGATCAAGATGAGAGAATTGAATGTTTTTTGGTGGAAGAATGAATTCAAGGAGGGAGAGAGCGTGACCTCTATTGGGTCGCTTGCTCCTGAGCTTGTGGTTTGCCACAAAGTGTGGCGAACCCACACGGAGTACACGCAGGTTGCACCTGTAAATGCCAAGTGCAACCCAAGAGGTAGCATCAAAACAAGACGTGCGTCTAGTATGAAAATAGAATAAGCACGACCTAGCATCACAAGTAAAATATTAGGCCTAAACTAGGCTCTTTAACACAAGCAGCAATACATGTTTTCTACTTTTACATTATAATGCAAGCAAGGGTAGATTCCCCAAGCAGACAGCTTGAACACCACACCACAATCCCAAGAGGAACACCAGAAGTAACTGGCAAAGGTCAAGAGAAACACGCCAGAAGAGCACGTCCAAAACACCCAGCCGAAAGGACACATCTGCAACACTCGACCAAGGGCGCCAATCTAGAGGCACCCTGCCACAAGCCCTCCACCAAAAGTACCCCACCAGTAGCACCCATTCAGAAGCGCCTCCTCCAAAAGAACCAACCACAAGCCCATGATTTAATCATCTCGTCACCAGCACTCATCCAGAAGCACACGAGGAGAAGCACCCAACCGACACACCCTGCCAGGAGCGCTACGCGGCCATGAGCGACTGTCGCGAAGCACCCGGCGAGGACGAGGAGAGGGCCAAGGGAGAGACTCCGGGATCAACAGGTGGCAGGCCGCCAAACACAAACTCGGACAGGACTTGGCATATGAGAGCGATGATTGCATCCTCCATAAGAGAAGGGGTGCCGTAGGTGCTGGTGGTGGAAGGACGTGGGCGGCAAATGGAGGAGCATCAAGGACCTCAGCACGTGGAGGGCCACCAGGGGCAACATAAGGTCGACAACAGAGGAGGGCGTGCTGACGCACAATATGCTTAAGAAGATCGGGGGCCGGGGGAAGCGGGCACGCATTGTGACGATGACCCATAACCTTGTAGTTCCAGCACGTTGACCGGCGAGCACCGCCACCGCCACCACCACCGCCTCCGCTAGGCAGAGCATGAATAGTAAGGGCATGAGCCGCCGGCTGAAGAAGGAGGCCAGGAAGGGTGTTGATCTAGATAGGCTCAGAAAGAGGAATAGCAGGCTGGGAGACTGTCTAGAAGGAGCGGAGCCCCTCTAGTAAAACCGGCCAGTCGGCGCCAAGTGTGTGGTATTCGGCCTGAAGGGTAAGGGCAAGGGGAAAGGAAGTAAGATCATCAGAGAATACAGTCCAAGACCAGCCATGACAGAAGTGATAAAGGCTTGATTTGTCAAGGAGATGCCTATACTGAGAAGCTCGATCTGGAGGCGCTCCGCATGCCCCAGCTAGGCATCCAAAGACTCCTCAGGGCGGTGATGGAGAGCCCAAAGATCAGCAAGGAGAGAAGAAGCAGAGAAAAGAGAATGAGAAGAGTAAAGAGCGAGAAGAACAGTCCATGCCTCGCGAGGACGAGCGAGTGGAGTGGCAGTGGGTGCAAACCGATCGTGCTGGCAAAGGTCACAAAAGGGGCAGCAGAGTAAAGAAGGTGAAAAGCAAGGACACTACGATCAAGATGAGCAAGGGGAAGGGAGGAAGAAGGGTCATAGTGCTCTCAGAGGCCGTGCATGTGGGCCCATAACCAGAAGCGTGGGGACCAATCAGAGAGTGCCATACCTCGGACGTGTCCATCAGCAGAAGTCAAGGGCATCGAAGTGGCAGGAGAGGAGTTGAGACCAAGGCAAGCGAGTCGAGCGACTGCAAGAGTCATGGCATCGAGGCGAGCCTTGGTGCAGGCAAGCATAGCAACCGAGTCACCAAGGGGAGGGGCTCCAACAGGGACAGCAACACTGACGGGGGGAGCACCTCCAACCGAGGCGGGGCCACCGGAGGGCAAAGAGCCACCGGGCGGGATGGCAATACCAGCACAAAAAGCACTGCCCGTAGTAATGGAACCAACAAGGGCGGAGCATGGCTAGAGCACAACACTGCCGGAGGCGATGAGAGAGCGCACAAGGTTACTGGGGGTGTTAGAGCCGGGACCGTCAGGATCGACAGTGGCAATAAGGTTGACGGGGGGGAACGTCATGGGGTGCACCAACGGGACGGAATGTGAGTGCGTCAAGGATGGCCGCTTGAAAGGGGAACTCAAGAGCACTGGTAGGGGGTGGGCGGCGGCGTGGTGGCGTGGGTGGGACATGGAGAGATTCCAGAGCCACGGTGATACCAATCGCTGAAGCAAAACGAGGGGAGAGAATGAGGGAGTCATCAACGAGACCGTGATCAATGTATGGAGGAGGAATCGAGGCACGGGAGGAGATATCCTTGAGGGATGCCTGCTTGCAGCCCACACGGGCTACAGCTGTGGTAACGAGTGCGTATGAGAGGCCGCGGTGGGCCATGACGCTGCTAGTCGCGGACCGAGGGGCAAGGGATGCAAGGAGCGAACGACTCGTGGGGGGGAGGAGAAGGGGGTCGAGACATTCCGCATAGCGGATGGCGCTCGCAAGGAAGGAAGGAACCCGCGACGACGACGATGAGACCAGAAGGCAGCGGCGACAACCGTAGAAGACGGCAGCGGAGGCGGTTGGCGGAAGCGGAAGCGTGGAAACGAATTCCACAGGCCCTCAATCGCTTGATGCCATCTTAAAGAGGGTAGTACGAGGGGGAGCATGAGGGAGACAGGAGGGGACGGATGATGGGTGGAGTCGGGCGGCTCTAAACTCCTAGGAGGGGAAGTGCCGAGGGAGTTTGACACGAGGCCACTTTTTGCTCTCAACTTGTGAGGGGGAGGAGGCTCTTAGGTGCTATGAGGGAGAGAGCTCTCGAGAGCTGTGAGGGGAATCGAGGTGGGGAGGACTTATTCGCGAGAGTAGATCGAGACGAGAGAATTTAATGTTTTTCGTGAAAGAATGAATGCGAGGAGGGAGCGAGCGTGACCCCTATCGGGTCGATCGCTCCTGAGCTCGTGGTCTGCCACAAAGTAGGGAAAACCACACAGAGTGCACGCAAGTTGCGCGTGTAAATGCCAAGTGCAACCCAAGAGGCAGCATCAGAGCAAGACGTACGTCTCAAAAGAAAACAGAGCAAGCACGATCTAGCATCACAAGTATATATTGGGCCTAAACTAGGCTCTCTAACAGAAGCAACATCGTTTGCTAATTGAACACACTCAGCACAACAACGTCCCACGAAAGAATCTGCTAAGTCAACAATCACACGACCATCATACTCCTACCTTACAACTCTACTACTCAAACATAGACGTCATCGAACCTTTGATCCATCCTACATCTTATGGCTGCTACTCTTTGTCCCTTTCAATACAAAAAAACCAATAGCTTCCCTAACCATTAAGAAAACATTCCTAGGCTATAACAACTGGAACTTACTTTCACTAGCAAGAACAAGAATCTCAACATGGTGAACACTTCTGCAACGATTCATACTATAAATAGCACAAACAAAACTTCTCCCCTTGTAGATATTTCTTTCACATACAAGTCCCACTTTGTCATGCAATTTGTAGTCTAACAATCAGAAATCTTCCTACCCCACACAAAATATCACTAGCACAACAAAACAAACAAATTTTCTGTACATTCAGCAACACATACTTGAAAACCAAGTCGCGACCCTGTTGCCCTCACAATCATTGCAACCTGGTCCAACGTGACCTATCCCAACTATAATCTCAAACAACGACAATGTTTCAGATACACATGCGTACTTGCAATCAAAGTCTCTGCTAGGTTGCATCCTAGCACATACCCTATTACTGTGTGTTGTTTTCCAAAACCTCTCAAAAATCAGGAACATACAACAATCAACTTCACTCACTGCCATTACCATCCTCTCATCATACCAGCTATACTAGATCGCTAAGTGGCCCTCTGAAACAACAATCAATCAGTGACACCCCCCGGGTGAAACACTAACCAACCGCATTGCTCAAATGAACACCAACACCTTACAGCTGTAAACCAAGACGCCAATCACACCCCTGCTCACACAAAATCCAAGGCGAAATCCCTTTATAGGGCATGATCCAGTCCAGTAGTGACCCCTCTTGTGGCCCAACACTCCCCCTATCTTTTTCATTATATCATAGGGAAACCCAGATGCATCAAAGCTCAAAATCTACAAGCTTATCTCCTACAAACTCTGACCACAAAAACAACTCAAGCGAAAGACACCACACCGAATAGTCACACACTACACCACCCGCCCCCTGTACGGTTCAACCTCCCGCCTCATGAGAGGCGAGAGGTTGCATCACAGACTATGCACATAAGCACACCCCCTCCAACAAGGGGCCAAATTTTCTAACAACAACCCGCCACCCATGACACAAGCAGCCTAACCACACGCTATCACCACAAAACCTCGCCTCAAAAATCAGGACACCTTGAAATAATCACCACCGTGATAATGACACAACTACCACTAAGGCAGTCAAATACTCCTCAACAACAAGGTACTCCTCCTCGGCACCATACAATGCCACACAACTGCGGTCTTTGGACATCCCCAAACATGTGCACACAAATGACCTCCTCAAAAGCGTCTTCTCCATATACCCCTGTCACACACCTATTCCTACAAAGGTAACTCCATAATCACTCACCCAAGCATCTACCACTTCTGTCACCCAACCCATCACATGCCCACAAAAACAAACCGCCCATCACTCACGAGAGAAAACATCCCACTCACGTTGGAACAAGGAACAAATCTAGAAAGGGTACCCCCCCCCAAACAACCAATTAAGCAGGATCTAAAAGATGCTCCACGGAAGTGACAACACTAGACGGCCAAAAGATTGAAAAATGATCTTGTACATCCCCCCAGAAACCACCATTTCTATATGTCATTTGAACATAAACGGCATAACAAAGTCTTCAAAACTACCACTCCTAAAACCTTTTCTATCCCTACACAAACCCACCTTCGGTGTTATAATTGACGCACACCCAGACACCACAAAAATGTAAAGCACCCTCCAAAAGCAAATTGAACAAGATATGGAGTATATTTTGTCAGAATCTACTCAAACTGACAGATTACGGTATAGGTGGTCTTTGCCTCCTATACCGCAAATCTAACAAAATCAGCCACGTTTAATCCACTAATTCACATAACACTTAGGTCCTATAGGGTAGATTGGAGATGCATAGCTCTTATATGACTATAACTTCTATTTATGCACTGCCTTACTAAAGCAAAGGAAACAATTCTGGAAGGACCTAGACAACTTATTACAAAATCACCCTACAGATTTCCTTCTTGGTGACTTTAACTCCACATCTAAGGATATTGATAGAGACCCTCAAGATTTATGCAAAGACTCACACTTCCTCAGCAACCTTGTGAGCAATCACAACCTACATGACAGATTTTGGATTTTTCACCCTCTCTCATCATTTTTCACATTCTACAATTCGCCTAATAAATCATCCTCATGCATTGATTTCATTTGGAGAATGCTCTCAAAATCCCACAAAGTCAAAGAAGCTTCTCATGCCCCAGATTCCAAAACCATTATCCGATCAACCTCCAATGGCTCCACAAACAAGGAAAATGCTTATTAAAGCTGAATGCATCTCTTCTATCAAGACCTTACGGCAAATTGCTGATAAACAAACTCAATCACACTGTCTGGTCCTCATACAAACTCATGGTCAAGAAGGCCTTCAAACACTATAGTGTGGAAGAACACAAGTGCCAGACACAAATAGTCTTGGACCTTAATCCAAAAATCAGTAGCCTCCAACAACAAAGGTGCATCCATCCACGTGATCACTATTTTCAATCTGAAATCTGCAAACTAGAACAATCTCTCCAAAACTACGTTCTCAAGGAAGCCAAACACAAACACACCATTGCTAAACTCAACTACACAGAAGGCCTGGAACACGCCTCCTATTTCCTCTCCAGCCACATCCGGGCACGAAAAATGGGAGCAACAATCACTATACTAAAAAACACCGATGGAAGAATCATAACCACTCCAAATGAACTAGCCTCCATCATCACATCCTTCTACCGCATGCTTTTTGCACAGCCAAGCTCCATAAGCCTACCATCGATCATGCCTCCACTGAAACAAATCCCACAAAACATCCTACATGCATTACAAGCCCCACTAACCACGAAATAAATATGTAAGAGTATTTTTCAAATGGCTTAAAAAAAAGCCCAAGGACCTGAAATTATCCTCGTAGAGTTCTACAAAGAGGCACCAAAACTCATTGAATCAAATCTCCTTAAAGACTTCGAAGCATTTCTGAATGACCTAGATATATTCGTGGAGTTCACAAACTCTGTAACTTTGGACTACCTAGCTAACAAAAACCAAAGAATAGGACTCCGTTACTTTGGACTACCTAGAAAACAAAAACCATAGAATAGGACTCCATAACTTTCGGCTACCTAGAAAACAAAAACCAAAGAATAAGACTCCGTAACTTTGGAGTACCTAGCAAACAAAAACCAAAGACTACCTAGCAAACAAAAAGTATTGATGCTCAATCCAGCGTCTCAAAAAGTAGGACTGCCCTGTCCACTCGCTTCACCATGCTCAATAAGCAGCATGCGCCGCTGATCAAGGGAAGCAAGGTGGGGCATGTCCACCCCCTCGTAATCCTTGCTCTCACGCAAGAATCGCAATGGAGTTATGACCTATTTGTTTTCTTTTTTTACACGCAACCCCACGGTTTGATGTAAGGTTTTGTATGTTTTGTGCAAGCGAAGCCCATGCAAAACATAAAACCCTACATCAAACCAAGGGGTTATGTGTCAAAAAGAAACAAACAGGTCATCGCTCGATTGGGATCGAGCAAAAACGTTATTTTTTTATATTCAGCAGAATATTTCCTTTTCCCACACACTCAAGCCCTTCAACTTTTAGCATTCAAACCGTAATCAAACCACATCCATCATTACATTAGGGTTTATTGGTTTTTTTATGGGTACCCCGTGGGCCCCGCGGTAGCAAGGCCCAGCATGTTCACTTTCAACGCATGGGAAGTCTCGGACTCCCCATACAAACCATACCCAAACCCCCACCATGAACATTCACAAACCCCTTAAATGAGGGGTTTGTGAATGTTCACATATATTGATTATGTCAGCCTGTCGGTGCTGCATTGCATGTAGCGTCGGCATGATGCAATTTCTTGTTGTTCATGGGTAGAACGTTAATATTCTCAAGTCACTGGGTACGGATGTCTTTTTCTTCCGAACGCCAGGTAGAGTAGTTTTATTCTTCTGAACCCCAAGAAGGGCATACACACAATCAAACTTTGTGGTTAATCCCTACATGCATCCTTTTCATTTTAGTGTGATTTTCAATAATTACCACCTTGAAAAAAATAAAGGAGGGTTTATTTTAATGGTGTTATGTGCCATTTTGAGCAAGCCATCACCGGATTTGTTTGTAGTGACGCTAACCTCCAGTTACATGAGATCAAAATTTCTATCTACATCTATATCCAAATATATATTTAAATCAACATCTACATCTGTATATGTACAGAGATACATTTTGACACTTTTTTCCTCTTAAAATTTTGTATTTTTCAAGTTCAGCTGTCAAGTTCCTTTGGCGTAGCCCCTCTTCTCGTCAGCCAGCGATATGAGCTATAGAAATATTTGAATTACGGTTCCGAACGGGAGCCCAACACAATATTTGATTCAAGTTCCGGTCAGCACATCCGATTTCTGTGGTTGAAACGCCTGCACCTTGTCCTCTTGACATTTGTGGATGCTGGTGCAATTCTCCCCCCTTCGGTACGTCACCCTTGGCTAGGAGATAGAACCACATTATAGGGGGATGGGTATTTCCACAAGATGCTCATCAAGCATCGTGGGGACCCCCTCAAAAAATGGTCTTCACCATTGGTTGGAACTACCTTCTATGGTGGATTAGTGGGTCAAGGCTTAAGCCGACCCCCACATAACCCTCATACCATTGTTTCCTAGGTACCTACCCCGGTATAACGAGCGCTATACAGGGCACAGTTTGGCTGAAAGCCCTTACCAAAAGGTCCAAACAAGGATTACCACCACCAAGGCTATTTCTCGCCACAAAAACAAATGAGGCAGGTGTTGCACGGAAAGCGTGCATAAGTTTACATAGTAACCAAGCAAAATTATTTATATTATCATCTCTTAAGAGGCTAAATAATTTCCCAAAATCCGAACCACATAATGGAAGGTTTGCCATGAGACTTTACCTTGTCCGTGGAGGCAAAAACTGGTTGTAAATGGACTGCCAAACTGCCACCCAAATTTGTTCAAATTATTTTTTTCGCCCATGCGTGCTCTTAAACATTGTGTATGGTTTGGGTGAACTATTCCTAAATCACCTCAAGCTATGCCATATTTATTCATGCTTGTGTGGATGTAAAGGCTAAAAAACACAATAAAAAATCGAACGAATGAGCTTGAAGATACAGTATAATGTATAACAATCCACCAACATATTGAAGAAGAACTTGAAAAGGCATTTCTTCTCGTTCTTTTATGAATGTGGTTTTATCTGACGATAGATTTATTTGAATGAGATTGATTTGTTCTTGTATTGTGAAAATGCTAGTTTCACGTGTCTATTATGAACTTCACAAAACAATTTACCTTTGAGAAATTTGTATGGATTTTTAAAGCTTCATTATGTTATGAAACATAAGGTGACATATGAATAATTTTAATTTTTGACCTTCTTCTATGATGGTGGTTGATTGTATTTTCTTTCAATTGCATTTTGAACCTGTTTGAAGCCGGGTTCAGGAGTCTCAAGAGTTTTCTATGACGACCAGTCGCGTGAAACACGACAGGGTGAGGCCAATGTTGGACCCAACCCGACGTATAGTCTGTACCCTTTTGTCTTGGCGTTGGACTGGTCATTCTGTCCTATCCAGGGTGTGCCCGGACATCTAGGTCGATATATGTGATTTTTTGGGTTACGTAGTAAGCTATTGTTATAGGTTCGTGGACATGATTTGGGGACGTCCGCCAACCTCCAATCTGTGAATGGTACTTTTTTTCTAATTGTGACATACGAAATAACACAAGAATATCCGACAGGGTCGATTTTTCAAGACATACTAGCTTTGTTTCTCTCACATGCACTAGACTGGTCAACGAGACGAGCTCAGTTGACCACATCACTCTCGGGACGCGACAGGAACTAGCCAGGAACTAACTACTACATGCTACAAGACAGTTGAGCCTACATACCCGGATCCAAGTCACACTACACCAAAACTAAATTGTCGTGTCAATTGCTTCGTTAGAGACGAGTGAGAAACTTTATTGTCTTAGGTGATTCGACTCGCAACTTATTCACAATACTGGTTCGTGACAAAAATTATTTGCAGTAAGTAGCCCCGGTCTCTGCGGAGTTGCTCCAATTATTTTAACCAACAAATTTGAAATCGTTCTTCTGTCCTCGAACTTACGCAGAAGATCTTTCCTAGTCCGAACATGTTTCACTGGAGAATTATATGTCTAAATCATGCGACGGAAACTTTTTGCACAGACACCATACCTCAATCTAGGTCTATGTAATAAGAAATTTTGCTTCGTCAGAAAAAACAATCCGCGACTAAAATTAAGTGGTTAGTAAAACAATTTACAAATGAAAACAAAAAAAATGTCATTTCATGATAAGTCTAGAAGAAGTTTTAATGGTTTTTAGCTTTAACGACAATTTATAAATAATCAAATCAAAATACAATGAACTTTTTTGATTAAATTTATAAGAATAAATATCAGTGGAATAAACATGACATGACGTCACTTAAAAATTAATATCCACAAACATGTAATTTCCACACATTAATATCCACAAACATGTAATTTTATTTAATATCCACAAACATGTAATTGTATTTAATTCCACGTTTTTAAGACCCTATCCAATATTCTTCATGGAAAAAATATAATATTCGAGCATTTTATTTTGAGAGGATTTTGAAATACGTTAATTGTATAGAAACTTATAATTAATGTTCTTCAAAAGCCGCTCATAATATGATATTGAAATTTTATATATTTTCCATGAAGAAAATTATATATGATTTTACTAACGTGAAATGAAATTCAATTACAAGTTTGCGGATATTAATTTTATAAATCCATCCTTATAAATGTTTTCACTCGAGTTGCAACGTTTTGCAAAGGAATTAACTATGTAAAAAAATTCAACAATACGTAAATTTCAGCATTAAACCGGAATTTATAACCAAATCATTGTTATTTTTATGAAACATCATAAAACAACTATTTTGGATAGATATGTTTGCATTAGTTCTTCTTTCTCATGTTTCTATCAACATGAGGAAAGCTTTGAACTTCCTCCATGTTAAAAACAACGTTGGAACAGAAATTTTACTTTTTACAACATAAACAGATAGAATTGTGCTCATTAATTTACTATTTCTTGATAAGTACGTTTTATGAAGGCGTAAAATTTTAATTTTTAAGTGACGTCATGTTATGTTTATTCCACTGATATTTATTCTTAGAAATTTAATTACAAACTTTCATTGTATTTTGATTTGATTATTTATAAATTGTCGTTAAAGCTACAAAACCATTAAAACTTCCCCTAGACTTATAATGAAATGACATTTTTTTTGTTTTCATTTGTAAGTTTTTTTACTAACCAACTAATTCTAGTCGCGGATTGTTTTTTCTGATGAAGCAAAATGTCTTATTACATAGACCTAGATTGAGGTATGGTGTCTGTGAAAAAAGTTTCCGTCGCATGATTTAGACATATAATTCTCCAGTAAAACAGGTTTGGACTAGGAAATATCTTCTGCGTAAGTTCGAGGACAGAAGAACGATTTCAAATTTGTTGGTCAAAATAATTGGAGCGACCCCGCGGAGACCAGGGCTACTTACTACAAATAAGTTTTGTCACGAACCAGTATTGTGAATAAGTTGCGAGTCGAATCACCTAAGACAATAAAGTTTTGCACTCGTCTCTAACGAAGCAATTGACCCTAAATTGTTAGATTAATGTGCTTAAGAAAGGGGAAATATTTTGAAACATGATGTAACCTATAATCTGTTATGAATTATTCAACTTCTTTCAAATGATTTTTTTTCACACACGTAATCACAACAAACCATTGTCATTTGATGGTTTGATCATATTAATGTTAAGTAAATACTAGACAGATTGAATAGATATTGTACAAATGACTCAACTACTATTTTTTAACATTCATAAACGACTGCATATATATGTACATAGACGTGGACACACGTATCAATACAATAAATGTGTGGAAGGTAGTCCATGGAAAAAAATGCAGGTGTGAAATTGGGTAAAATAGAGCAATGTTTAAATAATATTGATTTCAAAGTGTTGATTTGCACATGTGATTCCAGAAAATATTTTCCAGAGGTCACATTTGAATGTACTTTGGGAAGATTACAAGCATAATAATTACATAAAATGGAACAAACACATGACACATAAAGTTCAGATGAAGTGGAATTTTTACATTATGTTTTTCGCTACGTTTGTCTTCAAAACTCCTTCGGTTTCACTTATAGCCAACTTTGCAAAGCTTACTACGTAACCCTGTGTACCCTAGTGCAGCATTGGATCCTTGTTTCTTCTGGGCCGTCCGCAGCATGGCGTCCGCGGACGTGGGGGGGCATACACTTCTACAATATCTTGCACCCTGATTGGTGGATGTGTCAGAAAGATGACCGATCCATTAATCACGATTGTCTTGCGGCACAAACACTCAAGAGTAAGAAAACAAAGGATTACTATGTAAAGCAAGAAAGACGGTCAACAGGACGGCAGTCCGTTCTCGCGCACTGCACGATCATCCCCCCGGACCCCTTATCCCTCCCCTCTCCCCCCCCCCCCCCCCTCAAAGATACTTCCCCGCTAACTCGGGTGCAGGCAGTCGTCCGATTGCGTCAAGTCGACGACTGCGTTCATTGCCGAAACGACGGGGGGAGATGGTGGAGTGGCGGAGGTGCAGGGTTAGTCCCCGGAGGGACGGAGAGGAGAGGGCCCGTTACAAGGCTTGGGCTTACATTTTTCTATACGGAATGACCGCAAGAGTGTGACGGCGTCCAAGCCGATGTGGAAAGATCGAGGTCTGCCGTTTGGTTCGGCAAGTGGCCATTCATCCGAGTAACAATCGAAAAAGCCATTTTAACGGTTACATCCTCGACGACGCGATGCCCGTTGAGCACACTACGCGAGTTACCGCTCGATCTTCAGTACCGGCCTCGGGCGAGGCCGGTACTGAAGATCGAGCGGTAACCCGCTGTCCCTGCTGCAGACGTGTCGTCGTCTCCGTTAAAAAACGGGCCCCCTCTTCCAATAGACCCTAGCTACCGCGGCAACTGCAGTTGACCATGAAGAACCTCGTGCCCAAGGTCGACCCCGGTCCCCATGGCTCCTTTTTCTCTACCCCTGGTAGTAACCTACAAAGGCAGGGGGGGAAGGGGGG
>SZWC01000815.1:261460-297273 GCA_023375785.1 Penium margaritaceum
GAGAGAGAGAGAGAGAGAGAGAGAGAAAGAGAGAGAGAGAGAGAGAGAGAGAGAGAGAGGACCTAGCGGATGCACACCAACCGCACTCACAGCCTTCTTCAACGAGTCACGCTCCATTGCCTTGGTCACGAAGTCTGCCATTTGTCGTGCCGTCTCAATCCACACAATGCTGATGCTGTCGCCATGCAACAATGAACGCACATAGTGATACTTGACATTGATGTGCGTTTTGCGAGTGATGCATACCGTCATTTTTAGTAATGGCAATGACACTCTCATTGTCACAGTGCAACGTGATGGACGGGACAGACTGACGTAACTAAAAAAACAGGCGATGCAGCCACACGCGCCAGAACCAAGGGTCACATAATCAGCCTCAGCAGGGTTGCGTGCAATACACCCTTCCTTGGCATTATGCCCGCACACAAATGTGCCACCAACAAGAAAGATCCAGCCACTACGACTCTTACCATGCGGACTGCCGGCCCAGTCACAGTCAGTATAGCCTACCGTAATAACGGACGGCTGTCGACGGAACATGAGGCCTCGCCATAGGGTCCAGACGACATAGCACAGTACTTGAACTGCGGCCTCAAAGTGGAGGTGACGCGGCTCCTGAGAGGACTTGGCTAGTTGGTTGACGACGAACACAATGTGTGGATGTGCCGTTGTCGCCAGGAACATCAGTGACCCGATGGCACGAAGATACGTGGTCACGTCTACTGGCTCCCCCACAATGACTGGATCAAAATTGTTTAGCTTCGCCTGCCCATCGGGTGACAGGGGTGAGGATGCTCTCGGCACGAGGGGCAGAACCTCAGGGAAACGTCTGACAAAGTCTTGACATAGGCGACCTGATGAACGTACAGGACACCCATGGAGCGATCATGCTCAAGCTCCATGCCTAGAAAGACTGTAGCCGACCCGGGGTCCTTCATCTCTTAGGCGGCATGCAGCAGGTCCTTGACCTACTGGATGGCAGGTACATCTGGTGATGCGATGAGCAGGTCGTTGACGTGGACCAGGACAACGACAAAGGTTTGGCCTCGCGAACTGATGATCAGCGCGAGGTCGGCAGTGCGAAATAGGTTGCCGCTGAGAAGCGTACGACAGATCTCCTTATTCCAGCAACGCAGTGACTGCTTCAGGCCATAGAGGGCCTTCCTTAGCTTCCAGACCTTACCAGAGCCATCGTCGAAGCTTTGACGGTGCCCCATGTAGAGCTCCTTGCCTTTTAGTGAGCCATGGAGAAAGGCGTTGCTCACATCCATCTGATTCAGCTCCCACCCATGCTGGGCAACTGGGATGAACAACGCCCGGCTAGTGGAGAACCGAACGATCGGGGCGAAGATCTCATCATACTCGATCCCAGGGACATGCGCACATACTTTGGACATAAGACAGGCCTTGTACTTGTCCAGGGACCCGTCTGGCTTCCTCTTGCGTCGGAGGGCCCACATGGCGACAATGGCCTTTCGACCAGGGGAAGCTCGACAAGCTCGTAGGCGTGATGTTACCAAATGGCTGTGAGATCATTGGCGCATGCAGCCTCTCAATGTGCGGCCTCGAGAGACGCCCGAGCCTCACATAGGGTGGTTGCATCCTTTGGGTATTCAAGGACATTGAGTGTGTGCACGTCTCTCGTCCCAGGTGCTGTACGTATGAGCGTGGTTGTGACAACATATCGATGCTCTTGATGGAGCATGGTGTACCCTAAATCTAACCCCGGATCTAGGTGAGTGATGACTGCCAAAGTGGCCAAGCCAAGCGCTTTTGTGCCAAGGTCCCCACTCACAATTATGGGAGTGGGTCTGTCGGGAGGCAGAGAACCTCGTGGGGTGACAGGGGGTCGTGGTGCTATAGAGCGCGAGGTAGAAGCCTGTGTGTGTTCGCTAACAATCAGGGTCGGAGACTCCTGCCTGGGCCACGTGTATAGCGTGCCGGCGTAGACGGGGCAGCTGGCTTGGAGGTGCCAGCGAAAACAGATGGGACGGTTGGCCCGGAGTGGCTGGTGGACATGGATGGGGTGGCCAACACAGAGGTGCCAGCGGATCAGATGGGACAACTGGCCCCGAGGGGCTGGCGGACACGGACGGGACGGCTGGCACAGAGGTGCCAGCAGACCAGATGGGGTAGCTGGCTCGGAGGGGTTGGCAGACGCAGACGAGGCGGTCGGAATAGAGGTGCCAGCGGACGCAAATGGGACAGCAGGCTCGGAGGGGATGGCGGACATGGAAGGGGAAGCCGGCACAGAGGTGCCAGCTAACATAGATGGGGCAATTGGCCTGGAGGGGCTGGCGGACACGGATGGGGCAGTCGCCATAGAGGTGCCAGTGGACCCAGATGTGGAACCTAGCCCGGAGGGGCTGGCGGACACGGACGGGGCGGCCGGCACAGGGGTGCCAGCGGACGCAGATGGGGCAGCTGGCCCGAAGGGGCTCGCGATCACGAACGGGGCAATCGGTGTAGAGGTGCCAGCGGGTGCTCACGATGTGACGCCCGGACAGAGGACGGACCCACCACTCCCCCCCGCGATGGGAGGAACATCGACTTGCCGGAGCAAACGAGGTCACGGAGAAATAGGTCCTCAAAGAAGAGAGTATCCGGGGACTCGACGATAGAGTGCCGGGATGGATCCCAGAAGCGCCATGCCTTTGACTGACGCGAGACGCCAAGGAAGTTACAGGGACGGACGCGAGGCTCAAGCTTGCCGCCTTGGTGTGGGATAAATTGCCACACGATCGCCACGTAGTCCCATACGCGAGCCGGTCGGAGGTCGGCGCGCTATCCACACCAATGCTAGTATGGTGTGGACTAACAGGGAAGACGTCCGTGGGGAATCTGGTTTCAAATCCACATCATGTAGGTCATGGCTTCGAAGTACAACCATCGGAAAGACCACACTCGACGCGCATGGTGCGGACAGCGTCGGCCATGGTGCGATTCCACCGCTCAGAGACACCGTTTTGGGCTGGAGTGTAAGGCGCCAACGTCTCATAATGTATGCCACGAGAGGCGAGGAAGAGTGTGGTCTTCCCCATAAACTCGCCAGTGCGATCAGAATGGTTGCGGCGGAGAGGACGACCACACTCGTACTCAGCACGAAAAAGCCCGTCCCAAATGGTGGGGGCAACATCGCTCTTCTGTTGAAGATAAAAGACCATGCGTTAGCAAGAGTAGTCATTGATGAGGATCAGGATATAGCGTCCGTGCTCCCCGACGTACTCCGTCGGATGGGGATCCATGACATCAGGTTGGACGAAGACTAGGAGGGTCGACACACGTGAGGGGGACAGGGGGTAGGTGGACCGATGCATCTTCCCGTGAGCACACTCAATGCACTCATTGGGACACGGAAGTGGAAAGGAGGCTGGGTCAAGGCCCGTGGCATGCTGCGTGTGGAGCATGTTGTTGACAGCGGTAGAGTGGATGTAAAAGAAATAGTGGTGTACGAGACGTGTGTGTTGCGGAAAAACTGTGCTAGTAACAAACACATGGCTTGTGTCGGCCGATGGGGAGGAGACGGAGGGTTGAGCGGATAAGCGCGGCATGTGCCACAAGTTGCCACTAGCGGTGGCATGCAAGACGACACGACCGGACGGCCGCAATAACACAGTGCCAAAACCATGCGAATGTAGTATGTCCCTGCTCATGGGGTCAAGGGCAGTGACACACAGGAGGCTGAGCTTAAGACCAGGGATGAAGAGGACATCAGTCACGCAGACATCCTTAGCGGGGCCTCGGAAATTAACAGCACCGACACTGCAAACAGGAAAAACCTGATCAGAGCCTGTCCGAACCCCACCAATGTCGGGAACGGGTCTAAGGACACTGAAGGCCTTGCGCGGGGCCGGCGTGTGATGCGTGGTCCCGGAGTCGATGATCTAGGTCTCAGCCGGATCCTGGACCGTGTCACAAGGTTGCTAACAGTTACATGGAAGTGGGCGAGGGACGCGGATGTGGTGGACGGGGGGTTCGAACCGGGACTGCCAGTTATCTAGCCATGCGCCATCATCACGAAAAGGAGTAGGTGGGGAGGTCACAATAGAGAACGGAACGGATGAAGGTACACAACTCGACCGTAGCTCAGACTCTGTCATGCATGGTAGGGCAGGGTGACCAGCGACGACACAACTTGCATTTCAATGGGGAGAACGGTGAGGCAGTCCAAGCTAGAATGAGATGAACTGCTTCAACTGACGCTCGCGGGTGGATGGCCCGACGGAGTAGACCGACTATAGCGTGACATCATCGGAGACCGGGAAGGAGGAGGGAGGCACCAATGACGAAAGTGCGGGCGCCGATAGCTGTGGATGATGCAGCGGCAAATTTTTTGGAGGGTGAAAGGGAGCAGATGGTGCGGGCAAAGCAGGAGTAGCGACAGTCACGGCAGCGGTGGTGAGGCGGCGCTCATGCTGGCAATGCATGGTGGCAATGACACACGCCTCGTCTATCGGGAGCGAACACGTGTACCACCCGTGTCCTGGCTTGCCACAATTGTGGCAGAATAAGCTGGCGCCACTAGATCCGCTCGACTGCGGCTGTGGGTCCTTGCCCTTCTTACCCCTACGTTTCTTCCTTCCGGATGATGAGGCACCGGTGAACGCAGATGCTGCGGGGGCGACAACAGCAACCGAGGCAATGGCACGAGAGGCAAGGGCCTCCGTGCGCTGGATGCACGACTCATGATGAGCCTCCTCGATATGGAAAAAGAGCTCATATGCTCAGGGCATGAGGGCGCCCTGGGAAGCCATCACCGCGAGAACGTCCTTGGTGTAATGGATGAAGACGTCGGCGAACACGTCAGTTGCGCCACGCTTGATGGTAAAAAGCACGGATAGAGGGGGTTATTTAGCGTCTCCCAAGCGGCAAAAGATGTCCTCCGCCCGCTGCCAGTAGGAGGTGACCATCTCGGTCTCCCTCATATGGAGGGAGTTGAGCTCCCGAAGCAAGTGGCTGGTCTCTGCCTCACTGGAAAGGCGATAAGGACGAATGAGGATGTGCCATGCCATTGCGGGTTCGTGGAGGCCGCCAGTGGAGAAGTCGCTGAGGAATGGCTTAAGAGCAAGACGTGAAGCCGGAAGGACGACGGGGACGAGGTCACGTACAGCGCGACCAGCATCATCAACGTGGTCGGCCTGGGTGGAGTCATAGGGCACGACATAGTATGGCCACAGGCCCTCACCCTACGTCCAAATACAGAAGCTATGCTCCCAGCTCCGAAACTGCTCGCCAGCCTAAAGCGGCGGGGGCATGGTTTCAAAGTCCTTCCGCCTGCGGCCAACACCCAGATCGGGGCCTAGGACTGAAGACACAGTCCTAGACACATCGTGTGGCTGCCTACCCCACACCAAGGTGGCAAGCTTGAGCCTCGCGGCCGTCCCTACGCTTTCCTTCGCAACTCATAACTATCAAAGGCATTACGCTTCTGGAATCCATCCCAACACTCCATCGTCGAGTCCCAGGATGCCCTCTTCTTTGAGGACTTGTATCCCCGTGACCTCGTTCGCTCCGACGAGTTGATGTCCCTCCCATGGCGTGGGGGAGTGGTGGGTCCGTCCTCCGTTCAGTCGTGTCTGGGCGTCACATCGACAACACCCAGGAGCACCTCTGCGCCGGCCGCCCCGTCCGTGTCTCCTAGCTACTCCATGCCAGCTTTCCCATCTATGTCTGCAAGCACCTCTACGACGGCAGCCCCGTCCGTGTCTGCCAGTCCCTCCTCGTTAGCTATCCCATATGCGCTCACTGGCACCTCTGTGTCTGCTTCCCTGTCCGTGTCTGCCAACCCCTTTGGACAAGCTGTCCCATTTTTGTCCGCTGGCACCTCTGCACCGGCTGCCCCGTTTGTGTCCACTAGCCCCTCCGGGCTAGCTGTCTCATTTACATCCACAGGCACCTTTACACCGGCTGCCCTGTCCGTATCCGCCAGCCCCTCTGGGCCATCTCTCCCATCTGCGTCCAGTGGCACCTCTACGCCGGCTGTCCCATCCGTGTCCGCCATTCCCTCTAGGCTAACTGTCCCATCTGCGTCCACTTGCACCTCTGCGTCGGCCACCCCGTCCGTGTTTGCCAGCCCTTTCGGGTCAGCTGCCCCATCTGTGTCTGCTGGTACCTCTACACCGGCCGTCCCGTCTATGTCCGCCAACCCCTCCGAGCCAGCTGTCCTATCTGTTGGCTGCTGCTGCTTGCTGCCGACTGCTGTTGCTCGCTACTGCTACTGTCGGATTCTGCTGCTACTGCTCACTACTCGCTACTCGATGCTGCATGCTGCTCACTGCTGCTGTTGCTAATTGCTGCTGCTGTTGCCACTTACTACTCACTGCTCGCTGCTGCTTGCTACTCGCTGCTGTTGCCGGCTGCGGCTGCTGCCTGTTGCTACTGCTTGTTGCAACATCTGCTTGTTACAGAATCTACTGCTTGCTAGCTGCATGCTACTTACTCCATGTTACTTACTGTGTATTACTGCTGCTGCTGCCGTGTTGGCAACAATAGATGTGTAGTCACTTTCCTGGCGGTGTCGTCGCCACGTGGGGTGGCACCGCTCTAACATAGCTTGGTTGTGCCGGCTGCGAGTCCACCACCGCTACCATGGTCGTAGGGTCAGTGATGCCGAAGAAATTTTTGGCAGCATTTCCCCCGCGCTCGGAGTATTTTGAAGACGCCACCCGGTGGGTCAATGCTACCGGAAAAAATCCGACAGCATTTCCCTGCACGGGCGCGTTCTGGGGGCCGTCGGTGTTGACTGGACCTGTTCGCCGGTGTTCTGTTGCTTCTGCTCTGCTCTGGCTCTGATACCAAGCTGGAAAACTAATGCAGCAGGTTGGGGCGGCAGCTTTGTTGATGCAGCATGCGGGAACACACACTCGTTGCTTAGGCTGCTCCCTCAGTCTACTACACCAGAGTCTAAGTCTGAGAGCTCTGGTTTTGTTACTCAAAAACGCGTGCGCCAGAGTTAGCGCCAAACAACGGCTGAAAACTGGAAATGATTGATTAGGAAGTAAGAATGAGCAACAATAGGAGATCCCTCCAAGTTCTAGCCCCTCCCCCCCCAGCTCTATAGATCTTGTTACTCAGTTTCTAAGCCAATCAGAAAAATGACCTATTTTCTGGCAGGTAGGGTTTTCTTGGTGAGCCCTGCCAGACAGCCGACAGCCCAAAACCCACGCGTCGTCCGTTTTGCCTGAAAACTGGACCATGTCAAAGTACGAACGCTGCGAACACAGTCGTGCGGTCAGAATCACCTAGAAAAAATAGCAGCAATGAGTTATAGCCGCCTAAACCCAGGCGGCATCTACGCTAGTCTCGGGTCCCAACAATGCCCGAATTATATGAAACTTAGACCCTAAGCAGAACATGGCGCTGCAGATGCAACAGCACAGTCAGACCCAACACTGGACGTGTGTAGACAGCATATGGAGTGACAGTGACTGCCGGTGGTACGACTGCCGAGGAGGTCTGACGATGGAGCTAGGCACGTTGGAGGGAGGATGCTTTAGCAAAATGCGTGTAGGCCTCAGCGTGAGTCGGCTCCACCAGACGACAGTCCAGCAGTGTGGCGTCTCGCCATCAGTCATCTGCACGCTGATGTACACAAGTTGGGAGGACACAATAGAGTACAAAAAGAGATGCGTGAAAAACCAACATCAAGTTTGTGGACACTTGTCATCAAACTACACTTGATGTTAAATACAAACTGTCCAACTTTCCCAATTCCTCAAATTGTCTATGCTCCGTACCTCATCGTTGTTACTCGCGCATCGGCGTTAGAGGGACAGCAGACACAGACCTCACAACAATGGTGAACGGTGCGGGCGCACTCGTTAATGAGCAGTATTAACCGGCAAAGATTTTGGCAATGGAGGATCAGCAACACACCCTAAATGACGCTTTCTAGGCAGACCAGGCAGAACCGACAACCCGGTGCCGGATCCCTCGAGCAAGGCAAACCCTTCATCCCTGCCGTTGCCCGCTGGGATGACACCTCGTGCAATGGAGACACCTACCGGCAAGCTCACATTAATGTAGACTTGTAAAAGAAGTAGTTGCGGCTCTAAAGCCTCAACACCCATCCGCTCCAACAATTCAACCAACAATGGAGGAGCTTCAAGCATTGACTAAGCTCTAATTCTGACTAGCAGTTCCTAAGGCGTTCCATCCTCCGCACTCTGCAAGACCAATGATGAGGATGTGGCCAACGAGTTTGGTAGTGTGCTTCTCCACTGTTGGGATAAACAACAAGAAGAAGATTGACCTCACTGCCTCACTTTTGCGTGTCCGGGCGTTAAGTTGGTGGTGCCATCTAAAGATTATCCAACGGGAGCAGGGGATTAATTGGGCTCGATCAATAGCTCATGCAACCACTCTCACATTGTCAACCGCAGGCGTTCTACCCCTAAAGTAGATTAATCAGACAAGGCGTTATTCACTGACTCCACCAGATAATTGGATTAACTTTGCACAAGCCATGCTTGCACGCTTTGGAATAATGAACAAGAAGTCTGATACATGATACAATCTTGACCACTAGTATCATTGTCCATCATTACGGAATACACATGACGTTTTTGCAAAATCATCACCGGGAATGACCTTGCCCTCAATGAACTCTGTTTCTACTAAAACAACGACCTCAAAATGTGACATCGGACTAGCAATGACCAAGGCCACAATTCATATCATGGCGGAGGGCAGTCGTAGTTGATGGAAGTCCTGTAACCGATGGAGATAGATGCCTTCGATCAACGATCGTGCTGGACTTGCAAAAAATGGGTCACATTTTGCATGAATGTCGGAAGCGGCTGCAATAAGCCAATAAGGGGTAGCAGTTGTAGAGCGAAAAAAGATTCGGGAAATGGCCGAGCCAGAACTAGACGGCAAAACTCCTGGGCCGACCGATCATCCATTGGAGCTGCTCACATCGTTGCAAACGACCGTTACTTGGATCAAAAAGTTCCATGAGGGGTACGGGGATCAACAACCAGCGATACTACTATGGGTGCAACCAAGGTGTTATTTAGATCCTAGAATGGTACCGGCACCATTAGATGGAGGAGCTTCTTATGGTTTTGTAAGCAACGGCATGGTTCAGGAGTTTGGTTTGTAGAATGAACCGTGGATGTTTGAAGGACAATTAGTACACGGCCAAGTGCAGATCCATCCAATTCGCAAACCACTCCGACTACAAATCAGAAATCTACATACTGTAATGGTCTGGAGAACTTGCCCAATGAGCGACCAAAAATCATCCTCAGATGAGATTTCCTGCACTGAAACACTTTGCGGGTAGATTGGAGCAGCATAGCAATGTATGGTAGCATTAATGGCAGAAAATAACTTTTGGCTCAGATCGAGCAACCCACGATGCAACCACGGTCATAGGAAGTTGCAGTAGTTGTATATCCCAGCCGATGCCATTGAATGTGGCCAAACGATGTCTACAACCCAGAGCACACTGGATTTTTCCTCCTCCAAGACAGCAGTAGTAGAGAATAACTGGTCGCATACACGTCGCAAAAATTACACGGACCAGAACTAAACTACACAGTGCACGAATAAGAAATGCTCATAGTTGTCCAAGTGTTCACGACGTTGTGGTGTTATCTAGAATGCCGACCATGCATCGGCCGACACAAACCACCACACACCGACCACCACACACTCAAACATCATCAGGCTCAGTCAAATCTGTGTTGTTGGCAAACTTGATGGACGGAATTCCTTGAGTCCAACTTTGACTAGGAATTTACACATCGGCCTGGAAAAACGAGTCTATTGGATTCTCTGAGTGGACGACCAGACTTCATGCCTGAGATTAGCACGTTGCTTGTCGACAAGACTCGTATCTTGCAAGGCTGTTCATGAAGTTTTGGGAGGAATTGGTGGGCTGAAAAGACAAAGTTTTAGTTTGAAAAGCCCTACTTGCGACGGTGATTGACTCGTCAAATCATGGAATTACCAAGCGACAAGTTATGATTGATGTTATTTTGCAAATGCCATGATATAGGTCCAAGTGGACACTCTGGTGAATACAAGACAGTCAAGAAGGTTGCAAAAGGTTGTTGGTGGTATCGGATACAGACCGACGTGGTGACAGTTTATAAATCATGGGACACCTATCGATGGAAAACATCTTGTCGCAAACGGCCACCAGGGCTGCTCCAACCACTCCCTGTTCCGACGAAGCCATGGGTCGACATCAGCGTGTACTTTGTGACAGGACTACCTGTCACTCTAAGGACTATGATGCCATCCTCGTAGTGGTTGATCACTTGTTTGAAATGTCACACTTTATTCCGACAGGGACCAACGTCAAAAAAAAAGGAAAAGCAAGAATGTTCCTAAATCAGAGCGTATGGCTGTAGGACGTGCCTCATACCATCACCAGCAACAAGGAATGTCGCTTCGCTAGCTACTTTTGGCATGAATGAATGACACGTTTTGGCAGTTAGATCCAGCTATCAACGGCGTTCCATCCACAAACCGACAGGCAAACTGAGTGGACCAAACACTAGCTCAAAAAACTCCTCCACATGTTCTACGAGTTGCACGGCAATGATTGACAACAAAACTGTCGACCACCAAACTCGCATACAACTCTGCAACTCCACAGCGAAGGGTGAAAATCTGATTGAGGTGGTTTACGGCAAAATTCTTGCCACACCAGCAAGAATACAAAGCCAGACTAACATTCCCACGGTTGACATCAAGCCTCAGAAATTCTCAAACATATGGGAGGAAACATACCAGACCCTTGCAAAGACGTAAGCACCCATGAAGCAAGTGGCAGCGCGACAACGTAGTGACCTGGTGATTGTGTCTTGCTCAGCTCAGCAAAAATCAACTTCTATGGATAAGACTTTGCGAAGCTCAAATCTTGGTGGTTGGACCCAGTTAAAATTGAGCAAGTGCAAACTTTGGTTATTGCTCGCCTTTGCCTACCAAGCAACATGGTGATCCACCCAGTCTTCTGCATCATCAATCTCAAACACTACCAGGACCCCGACGAGAAATTCTCCAACGAAGACGTAGCTCTACCACTTCTAATCCTAGTGGATGAGTATGCGGAGTATGTGATTGAAGACATCCTCGGATATCAAATTCCTAGAAAAACAACCGATTATTTGGTCAACTGGCACAACTACAACACTGCGCACAATAGCAGGGAGCCATACGATAACCTCTAAGATGTCTATCATCTGATCAACGGCTACTATAAGCGTCACCGGTCTACGCCGGCTAACGTGCCGGGACGTCGCGTCTAAAACGGAGAGGACGTGTTACGTCCCAGACATACACGAGTCTCTTAACTCCGTGAGTGGGCATTTTTGTCCTTACATTCTTGTCCCACTGTGTGTTAACCTCAAGATGTTTACACCGATCAGCCAAGGGCATTCTGGCCACCTATCCCAACCTCTGGTGTTCCGCTTCCAAAGGTTTTGACATATTTAACCACTTTCCAAAACATTCGACATGAGTATTATTGGACCGTAATGATAGTTTGATACTATTCAGTCAAATTCTTGATGGTGTTAGACTGCTATATAATTGTGCCTTGATGTAATCAAAATCCCCCAAATTCTCAATGGAGTTTATCAAAAAGAACACTCACGATGCACTGTCTCACGCATTGTTCCACTGGAGAGCTCAAGGCCCAATACATGCCTCATTGTGATTCTCGCTGTTGTATGTATGCGCTCGACTTGTTTGAAACTTTCATCGAAGTACACTTACTGATAAATACAAATTATTCAGTGATTCTAATGCCTCTAATCTTCTTCGTCTTATGCACCTCATCTCTGTGAACCATCTACGTTCATCTTGGTGTAACAATGCACTTGCTCCAGCCTAACAAAGAAATAGGGGGCATTCATATCCACCAATAAAATTCTCCACTACACGATGCACTATGGGCCTAAAAAATCCAGTAATGTAACGATTGTTGTGCTCTTTGAATGGTGTAGCGGGAGAGCCTGTTCGGCCCTCCCCGCCCTCGCGACGAGCGAGGGCTGGCTGGTGGCCAGCCACGTGCTGGCCACCGGCCAGCTGGCAGCTGGCAGCCGGCCGTCTGGGTGGCCGGCTGCCGGTCACGTGACCGGCCGGCCACCTACCAGCCAGCCTCAGCCGCCGATCGAGGTGTGAGCTCGATTGGCGGCCGAGGGGCCACCAAGCCTCGCGAGCGAGGTTGCTGGCGCCGCACCCTCGCCCTTGCCCCCACTCCTCACAGGTTGAGGCGAGACGGACAAGGAAAGGGGGTAAGCGAGTGAGAGGATGAGCGATCGGCACAAAACTGGACTCAAAATGGTCTAGCGTACCTCCCACGCGACAATTTTGCACCGTCGCGTCAAGAAATATCGAAGTCGTAAATTAGCACGACTTTGACATATTTCTCGATCAAACTCGTGTGAACTCATGTGTTTGAGGTATAAACACCTTGTTTGGGTCCCAGAACAAGGGGGTGAGGTTAGAAAAGAAATGAGCCTCAGGAGACTCGAAATACTTGAGTCTCCCTGCTCAGGTTCATTGATGACGATTGCTCCTCAGTACTGCAAGAGGAAAAATCCCTCACGCAGACTGAGATTGCGATGGTGCAAACTCGGACGAAGACATTGAGCAAGAGCTAGAGCTACGACTCGTTACAGTGGCATCAGAGCAAAAGGATCCTCATGACTAACTGAGTGATGGTTCCAGCGGCTACGTCAGATATAAAACGCCACGAGCAGCTGCATCAATAGAAAAAATGCCACTGGGAGGTACGACGTCTACACTTATGTGTTTCAACTGCTGTAAAGTGTGTTAGAAATCTCTTCATGAGCTCTTCTTCACCTTCCTCATTTTTTTGGGCTTCCTCTTACCTCCAGGGGGCTAGTTGAATTTTTGTGGGATGGGGTGGGGAGTGCCCAATCCAAACCACCAACATTTTCCCTCCTTTCAAGACTCCTTCCTTCCTCCTTCATCCAATAATTGGGAAAGCGGCATTGCCCAAGATTAAGGACTCTCATGGCTTGAGAGCGCCCTAAAAAGGAGGAGTGTGATACCTTGAAGATTGTTTACGGCTTCTCCAATGCCGCCGGCTCAAGGGAGACACCGCCAAGAGACCCCGGAGGCGTCAAGGAACGTGAAGAGGAGGCCAAAGAAGACGAGAAGATGAGGAAGACAAGAAGAGGGAAAGAGGGAGTGAAGGATTTGCTAGGAATAATAAGAACTCCTCTCCCACCTTTTCACCTTATTTTTGTGAGCAGCACTCACACTCCTTGTTATTCCCTTGAATTATAGTTTTCTATTTTCCTACATTCTAGTCGCTACCAAGTGCCATGAGTCACAGCTTAGGAAGACTAGTTTTAAATTCCACGTGATTGTGCCGACCGTGGTGGCCTAGGAACATAGTATTTTTCTACCGCCTGGTTGTGAAGACCGTAGCGGCCTAGGAAAGTAGAATTTAGATTTATAAATGCCTCATCGATCGTGAGAGCAAGGAGACTTCATGAGACGATACCTCCTTGAAGTTGTCGGGTGATCCTCACAACGGTCTTCACGTGCTAGTTGCACCGGTGACGGAATGGCAGGTGCCGGACCGTCAAAGACCAACAAGGGCAAGGTGGTGACGGCCTCACCACACACCCTCGGCAGAATCCAAGTCTTGGGAGCCACCGTCGTGAGTACGGTTGTCAAACCAAAGGCAGCCGTTTATCCAAAGGCAATCGGCACCAACCTCAGTGGCACCGAGAAGCTTAAGGAAGGTAAGAAAGTGCTCGACGAGCATGTCGACGTGGACGTGGACAAATCCCATGTGACCGACGACGCACTCGAGGAGGACCACCTGGGCGTGGATCCCGACAAAGAGCACGACGTCGACAATGGCGAAGGTGACGAGGATCGCAATTATCGCCATCGTCATGTGGAAAACTCGAGCCGATCGCTTGAGAAGGGCAAGATGCTTGCCGGATCACCTGAAGCTGTCGACAACAGTGAGGCTGCTCAGAGCAGCAAAGGCATCAAAAGCAGCCATGCGGGAAGTTCCCGTGAGAATGAGCTGGATGACATCGTCGCGAAGGCAATTTGCGATCGCCGCTGAAGGCTTGTCGGGTTGGCTGCCGAGGCGGCATGCTGATTCAAGATGCCCACCGACGATGGGAGTGCGGCACCACCCAGAGAAGTGGGGACAGATCCCCTTCCTACGATATGGCTACAAAGGGACAAACCAATTCCCAAGCGAGCGTCATCGCTAACGACAACCTTCTCCGGAAGGTAGGACTCCTCGGTGGTATGTACGCAAACTGTACTCTCCTATAGTGGGTGAAGGTGCATGGACAGCGCGAGGCACTTGAGGCTATCACCGACGCTCTGACGACATCAGTGCTGAAGTTTGCGTTCGCCAACCTGGTGGCTCACGTCGGGCAGAGCATCACAGACCTCGACTGTGATTATCAGTTGCAGCGCCTGGCCGCTCAAGAGGCAACCCATCGATGTGATGACCTTGATAAGGCATTGCACAGTGTGACCCAGGTGCAGATGCAGCAACTGTTGCATCAGACTACAAGTATTGATGCCATCGCTAGTGGTAGTGAGGACTTGCCTACCTTGACGACCTTATAGTCGGTCATGAACACGTCCTTCCTCCACAGTATGGAGATCTTCCGGGAGGGTGTGAAGTTGACAGATTCATTTGAATCACATGGAGCACGTTCTACGTGTTCACAGGGGTCCACTCAGTCAGTCGGGCGACTTTTCCATGATGCGGCTTGAGGACAAGCTCTTCAAATACATGCTTTAGGAGTGGGGTACACTGCAGTTACATCTCGAGTGGCAGTCCATGCCGTGGGAGGCTGTTTGTGCAATCATTCACAAGAAGTACATCCAACGTGAGGAGGCGCAGCATGTCTTCCACAAGATCAAGGACTTAAACCAGCTGGGTAGCTCGCTTGAGGCTTCCTTGAGTGAGTTCAATGCACTGAGGAATAAGAAAGCTTCACTAAGGACAATAGGACGTAGATCTTCAAGTACCCAGAGTTCTTGTTGTTTGAGTACTTGCGTGAGGGTCTTACTAGCGAGAAGCTAAAGGAAAGGACCACCATGACTGTGAACCGAGGGGGCCCCCGGCGTGACGGTCACACGCCGAGCCCTTGGGATAAACCTCCCACCCTTGACCCCTTGGTGTGTGGGTCAACCCATCAGATGTCGCACGACCCTCTCCTAGCAGAAAGACCGCTGCTAGTGACTGAGGTTCCCGCCGTGCGACTCTCCCGGCGGCGTTTGCACCAAGGTGCGCTGCGGAAGACTTGTAGGATCGAATGGACGTGTGCGAGGCAATACTAGGAACACAAGGAGAGTTGGACAAGGAATGAATCCTTTAGACTTGATGGATCAGTACAAGGCAATGTACAGAGTCTCTGAGTAAGATTGGCATGCCTAGAACAACCCCTACGCTTCCTTATGTACCAGCCCCTATGAGCCAGCCGAAATCTCCTCGGCACTCCAAAGCCTTCTATCGAGGTGCATTCATGTAAATAACACGTGTATCATGTAGTGCACGCTACGAGATTTCCAACGCACCAAAGAACGCCTCAATCCGTGAAGAAACGGCTAAGTTATGGCCGTTTGAGTGCTCCACGCGTGACGGCCGCTGGCAGCACCGCCAGCGGGGGTCACGGCCGCCCGAAGCGCCCTTGCTTGCGAATGCAGCTCCAGCCGCCATCCCGAAGCGCCCATGGACCCCAATGAACCTTGCTTCATTGGCTAAGCATCCATCTAGGGGCGCTTCGGCTGCAGTGGGCGAGAAAGTCGCTCCGTCGTGCTCGGGGTCGAACCGGTACGTCTCCTGTTTTGTGGAGGTGCGCCTCCCACTTTTGTACGGCCGTATCTTTCTCGTCCCTGCACCGAATGACCCCGTTCTTGGGTCGATTTCGTACGGTTTTTCATGCAGAATAAAATGGGAGCATCAAAACATGCATGTGACTTCAGCATGATGACGTAATCACCGCCTCGACCGGCGGCTCCCATAACAATGACAGCAATGGTCCAGGCTTGGACAAGCTGGAGGGCGTTGCACTATGACATGAGTGAAGTATATTAAGCGAACCCGAAGCACTACTCGGATGCACGGCCAAACGCGCATGCACAGAAAGGCCACGACATGCGCATGGACTCTGCGGGGGTTGGAGGGACAGCTGGGCAGCAAGGCGGGGCCAAGTGCAAGCTGCCTTCAAACCCTCTAGTCAAGAAGTCTAGCGGGTACAAGACCCGAAACCACAAGCACAGCCGCGAAAATGACGAGCTGCAGGCGGTGCATAAGCATCGCAATACAGCCTTTCGTGACAGACTCTGCCACAACTGGATGCAACCTGGCCACTTTAGGGCTCAGTGCCCTGAGGCTACTGCTGGTGGACAAGAGAATGTGGCGTTAGCCACAGCAGCAATACCTCGTTGGGATGGTACTGCAGGAGGCTGCGGACAAGGCCGTGGAAAGGGCCACGGTGGTGACAATGGGCTCGGCCGTGGAAACAGGCAAGGCCGTGGTGCGGGTTTTCCCTACCCCCTAGTGATGTTAGTGGAGACCACTCAAGGGAAAAACAAGATCACAAGTGTGGGTTCATCTTTTCAGACGATGATGTTGAACAAATTGAGATTTTGACGAGTTCAAACTTCTTCGTTATTTTTATCCCCTCTTATTGAACCTTATTCTACACCTGCTGACCGTCATTTCCCACTAAACCTTGCACCTTCCGATGAGATGCGTGATCGAACATGCTTAGTGGTGTCGACACCAACCACTGTGCAAGAGTTATATGATGCACAATTGAAGCAAACACCCTTAATGTGGTGAGTTCAATCCCATTCGCGGTGCCTTTGTTTGATGATTTTGACCCAGTCAAATTTAAGGACTGGAAGGTGCTAGCCGGATTTACAATTACACACAAAATGTGGGCTCGAGTGTGAATCATGGGAGTTGCGGTACCCGCCGTACAGATTCCGTGTTTATCACAAATTTGGCTTGTCTTCATTGAGCATGTTCACTTAGAAGAGTGAACGTAACATGATGATGCAGTTCAAAGGATACCTAGCTAATGCTCTCGTGAATTTACTAGCTGACACTAGAGGAGATAACTCCTTTGTTAGCCTTGGCTTTACCCGACAGGTTGGCCTGAAGTATGAGCTATCGAATGGCACAATTGTTGTCAGTGATAACCGTATAGTACACGTGACCGGTACCTATAAACCGAAAATTTGTATTCAAGGATACACAAAGATTGTTACATTGAAGCTACTCAACCTTCTTGACCTGTTTGACGTGGTTCTAGGCGATCCTTGGCTCCGTGGAAACAAGGCTCTAGTGTGTTTCAAATCAAAGCGTTTGATCCTCCAAAAGGGATAGCGTCGCTTCATGCTAATTCTGAGTACGGAATTGTCACCGATCCGACTTAAGGTCCATGTCAGCTTGTCAGTGATGCAAGTCAAGAGACGTATTCGACAAGGTTGTCGATATTTCTTGGCTTAGCTACAGATGGTGGAGGACAACGTGAAGGAAGACACGTCACAGGAGATCAAATCTCTAGTGGTGGAGTTCTCGTATGTATTCCAAGACCCGCTAGTTGGGCTTCCACCAGAACGATACATGGACAACACGATTCTACTACAACCGGAGGTGACTCCTCTGTTTAGACCCATGTAACGCCTCAGTCCGGCAGAGAGGCGAGAGGCTGAATGCCAAATCAAAGAGTACCTTAAAATGGGTGGATCGAGCCAAGTAGCTCACTGTACTATGCGCCTATCCTTATTGTGAACAAAAAGGACGGTGGGTTACACATGTGCATGGACTACAGGCATTGAACAAGCTGACAGTGAAAAACCGATTCCCCTTACCGCAGATTGAGGACCTGTTTGACCAACTCCAAGGGGCAAAATTTCTTTCATCCTTGGATTTGTCTCAAGGATACCATGAAATCCGTATTACAAAAGATGATATTCCCAAAACTGCGTTTTGAATGCACATGGACACTATTAATTCCGAGCTATATGCTTCCGGCTAATGAACGCCCCGGCAACATTCCAAGGAGAAATGAACCAAATATTCGCAGAGAAACTCGGTCAGTTTGTCTTGGTTTACCTGGACGACATTCTGGATTTCTCTAAATCCATGGAAGAGCACATAAAACATCTGCGTGAGGTCCTCACAATCCTTTGGGAACAAACATACTATGCCAAAGTGAGCATGTGCAAATTTGCACAGGATGAGCTCGAATACCTTGGACACATAGTTGGCAAGGATGATATCCGTGGCGACCCATGAAAGGTCCAAGCCATCGTGGACTGGCCACACCCAAAATATTTTGGGTAGAGTCGGTCTTTCCTTGGCCTTACAAACTATTTCCGACGGCTTATGCAAGGGTATTTAACACTGGTAGTGCCGCCAACCAAGCTTACGCGAAAAGACGTGCATTGGAATTGGACTTCTAGTTGCAAGATTACCTTTCTCAAATTCAAATAGGTTCTATCCACAGCACCCGTCTTAGGTCTTCCCAACCCATCGTAACCGTAGGAGGTGCGATGTGATGTGTCGGTAATAGGACTTGGAGCAGTCCTCATGTAGAATGGTCATCCAGTTGCGTATAAGAGCCGGAAGCTCATCCCCGTGGAGACGCGGTACACGACTAGGGAAGGAGAACTCCCTGCGGTAGTACACACTTTTAAGATGTGGTGTTGCTACCTCAAGGGTGCTGAAGGGGGTGTGACGGTCGTGACCGATCATAACCCTTTGGTTTTTCTTCAAACACAACCAAACCTGTCAAGAATACAGGCGAGTTGGAGAAAATACCTGAGTCGATTCTCGTTCACATGGGAATATCGGCCAGGACGTATCAACGTGGCCGATCTACTTAGCCGACTGCCTATGGAAATTAAAGTAACCACCGAGGTTGGTGGGTGTTTTATGGCCCTTGTGATAGCAACAATGCAAAAAACAGATCCCCCCTGCACCTCTGCGAAAACCACCTCGAGAGGTAATCCACTACAATGGTTTTGTAAGGAGGATCCGGATGGGATACTCTGTGGATTATTGGTTTTAGGACTCTAAAAATCGAGACAAGTACGGATTGGTGGAAGCCACAAGAATATTCTGGCACAGAGAACAAGTTACTCTGTCGGACTCGGGAGACCTTCAAGCAAAGATTATCTCCCGTTTCCACGCCCCGCCGGTCGTAGGTCATGTGGGACCTCCAATGATTGGACATGAATTCTTGGACCACTATTTGTGGCCGGGATGGATTGTCAATTTCCATAAGTATTACATGACATGCGATCCATGTCTTTGGAATAAGGCTCATAATAAAAAGCCTGTTGGAATCCTCCAACGGCTTCCTATTCCTGGGACTCCATGAGAGTGTGTCAGCATGGACTTCATCAGTGGTCTTCCGGACACGGCCCGTGGCCACAATGTACTACAAGTGGTTGTAGATATTCTGACAACGATGACACACTTCATTCCTACAACCACTGATGTGAATGCAAAGGAGAATGCTCGTTTCTTCTTTGCTGTTGTGCATTATCTCCAATTGAGATAGAAATTTTATAAGATCTGGCAAAAGAAGTAAGAGTACTTCGGTAGCGAGTCGCAAATGTCAACATCGTTTCACCCTCAAACGGACGGAAAAACAGAGTGCATGAATCGCACTATAGAGCAGGTGCTCTGCATGTACGTGGACCTTGCTATGAATGACTGGGACAAATTCCTAGTCCCGATAGAGTTTATGGTGAATAACCCGGTGAACGAGTCTACACAATTCACACCACTTGTGTTGAACAATGTATGGCATCTAGTGGTGCCTTCTTCATTAGTGAAGAGTACGAGTACAGGAGGACAGGTTCCTTATGCTCAAGCCTTTTCCAATCGCATAGACTCCTTGTTACCGGAGGCGAAGGGTCACCTTCAAGCTTCTCGGCAACGACAAAAGGTACATGCCGACAAAAGTCGTTGTGAAGTCTTGTTTAACATCAATGAAAAAGTGCTGCTTAGCGCTAAGAATCTTCGGCTCAAGTCGTCAGGGGCGCAAAAACTTCTACCGAAGTGGATTGGGACATTTCCCATCGTGGCACACATCAGGCCAGTGGCATACCGATTGCTCCTTCTGCCGAGTATGAAGAGACATGACGTGTTTCATGTGAGCCTGTTAGCTCCATACACCGTAGAGGGAACCATTCAGACACCACCGACAGTTGTTGCTGTTGATAGCTAATATGAGGTTCTTCGTCTACTCCAGCACCGAGAGTGTACACTCCGGTCGTGGGTTGTTTGGGGATACCTCGTTCATTGGGCCAGGTGTGGATCTGAACATAACTCATGGGAGCCGGAATCCCGGTTGCCCACAGGAGTGGTCAACGAGTATTGGAGCGAGCTTGCAGCTCACAGATCAACGCGTGGCAAGGGGTACCACCTGAACGTGGAAAATTTGAACAATATTCCCTCGAGATGGAATTCATGGAGTGCGACCATAAGAGGTTGGGGACGCCCAACATGGTTGTCGCACGGACGCTCCACTCTAAAGGGAGGAGGCCGCTAGTCGTGCTGACCAACAAGCTACAGCTTAGGTCCAAGTGTCATGCACGTCATGTTTAGCTGGTGATTGAAATTATTAATTTTCTTTCACAGTGTTGATGACTCACTATCTGGCACTCTCACTTGTTGTTCATGAACCGAGACGGTTCATAATAGGTGGGGAGGAATGTAGCAAGAGGGCCGGTTCGGCCCTTCCCGCCCTCGCGATGAGAGAGGGCTGGCTGGCAGCCAGCCCTCGCGAGCGAGGGCTGGCTGGTAGCCAGCCACGCGCTGGCCACCGGCCAGTTGGCATCTGGTAGCCGGCCGGCTGGGTGGCCGAGAGCCAGTCAGGTGACCGGTCGGCCACCCGCCGGCCAGATCCAGCCGCCGATCGATTTGGGGCCTCGATCGGCAGCCGAGGGGCCACCAGGCCTCGTGAGCAAGGCTGGTGGCCCCGCATCCTCGCCCTTGTCCTCCCCTCCTCCTCGTCCTTACCCTCCCCCTCCCTCCTCGCCGGTTGTAGCAAGACGGACAAGGGGAGGGGGTAAGCGAGAGAGAGGGCGAGCGACGGCACAAAACTAGGCGCAAAATCGTCTTGCGCGCCTCGCATGCGACGATTTTGTACCGTCGCATATTAAATGTTGAAGTTACAAGTTAGCGTGACTTTGACAGATTTATCAATGAAACTTGTGCGAACTTACGAGTTTGAGGAATAAACCATGTGTTCGGGTCCCAAAACAAGGGGATGAGGCTTACAATGGAAATGAGCATCTGGAGACTCAAAATATTTGAGTCTCACTGCTCAGGGTCGTTGATCATGATTTCTCCTCAGTACTGCGAGGGGGAAAAATCCTCACGTAGACTCAGATCGCAATTTTTCAAACTCTGACAACGACATTGAGCAGGAGCTAGAGCTACAAATCATTACAAATGGTGAGGAAACAAATACTGCAACAGAATTGCAAACTATTGACCTCTCGCATATTGTTTCAGTGGCATATTTGATACATTTGACTCCTTGAAAAGACAAACTTTCCAAGTCCATCAACCCTTCTACACCGGCCTACAGTGAATTTGGATGACCATCAAAGTTTGGCAATAACTTGATGTAATCTTGGTGCTCGCACAGCCTTGTGTCCAACCCATGTGTACCAATCTGAACGATCTCAGCCTTTGCTGCCGAAAATTATGTTGGGCAGAAAAATCGATCCTATACTCTGTAATGCAAACACTAAGAGAGCAAAATTCAGAGCTATCTAGCTGATTCACCAAGCTATCCAAACAAAGGAAACAACATAGATGACAAGTGCCTTGTACTGACATACCCAGATTGTAGCAAGAGGATCAGCTTGGCCCTCCCTCCTTGCACAAGCAAGGGATGGTTGAACACCACTCCTGGCCACAGCAAGGCTTGGCAGGCGGCCAGCTCTTTACTGGCTGCCGGCTAAATTCCAGCCGGCCATCCGTCGGCCACCTGCTGGCCTCCGATGGAGCTTGTCGCTCGATTCGTTTCCAGGAGGCCTCGAGGCTTTGAGGGTCAAGGCAGATGGCCTCAGGCCCTCATCCTCACCCTCCCCTCCTGGCCTCACAAGATAGGCATGACTAGGGGAGAGGACAAGCGGGAGAGATGCAAGAAAAAATGTAAGGTGTCAGCATGAAATTACCGGACCTGTCTCGCACACGACGATTTTGTTACATCGAGAGGAACGCAGGTGGTTCACAGGGATGAAGTGCAGGACAAAAGACGATTCGGGGTTTTGGGAAAATTGTATAATCTGTATGAACCAGTTAGTGTACTTCAATGACAAGTTTCGAGTGTGTCGAGCACATATATACAATGCCAAGAATAGGAATGAGGCATAAGTCTGTTCATCGGCGTTTGAGCCGAGCGATGCATGCGAGGTCGAGCTGCGAGTGGTTGATTCAAGAAGCTCCGCCGCAAAGTCAGGGGGCTTTGAGAATATCTCAATGCTTCGACTCATAAAAGTTGAGCGTTGTCAAGAAGTCGACAAAACGATATCGAAACATAGATATGATTCGCGACACTTTTGTCGACCGTTCTGGAAAGTGGTCGAGGATGTCAGAAATTTCTGGAGCGAGATCCTGTAGGTCAAGGCAGTTGACCAACATACCCTCCGCCGAAGTTCAGAAAATTCCTGAAGTTGCCTCGCAGTGGGCCATGAATATAAGAACAAAAATGCCCACTCGTGAGTTTTAGGGACTCATGTACATAAGGGATGTAACACTTCTCCCCCTTTTAGCCGTGACCTCCTAGCGCACTAGTAGACGTAGGCCGGTGACGGCGAAACACGTTGTCGATCAGATGATCGACATCCCGGAGGTTGTCGTAGGGCTCCCAGCTGTTGTGCGTGGCATCGTAGCCATGCCACTTGAGCATATAATCATTCGTCTTTTCACAGTGTTGATGTCCGAGGATATCTTCAATCATGTACTCTATATCCTCGTCCACTTGTACAGGTGATGGAGGTGCGACGTCTCTGTTGAACAGGACAGGAGGAGGGTGAGGATGGACGAGAGAGGAGGAGAGGGGTGGCGAGAGTTGGCAGCAACCGAGAGCCGGGTGGATCTTGGTTCTTGTGAGGAGGGACGCCGAGAGTTAGCCGCGGGGACAACCTTGGCTCTCGGCTGTGAGAGGGGGAGGGTGCTCTTGAGAGCTTGTGGGGGGGAGAGCTCTCGGGAGCTGCGAGGGGTGAAGGACTTAGACAAGGATCGAGGTGAGGGACTTAGACAAGGATCGAGGATCAAGGCGAGAATTGAAAACCTTTTTTGAAAGATTGAGCAAGAGCTACGAGCCTGCATGACCCCTATTGGGTCGCGTGCCTGCTGCTCGCGTGGTTCGCCACATAGCTTGGCGAATCTCACTGAGCGCACGCTGCTCGCTCGGCAGAACATCAAGCGTAGCCCAGGAAACCCACACAGCACGACAGATACGATGCGACAGGGCAAGAGCACTACACGCATGGCCGAACAGGGCAGGTTTAAGCAGAGCGAGCAAGACTAATCTAGGCTTGCTAACCAATGAATCATCTAAGCTCGCTATCTAGTGAGAATTTTTTGTTACTTTAACACGATAGTGCAAGCGAGTGCAGGTGACGCAAGTAGAAAGCTTGAACACCACGGCATCAGTCCCGGCGAGTCAAGAGAGATGGTCGGCAGTGACGAAGCAGACCATCGTGAGGGACATGAGGCCCACACCAGAGGCACCAAACACGCCTCTACACAAGGGGCAGCAAGCCGCCTGAAGCATCCATCCGGGAGCACGGCCAAAAGCACCCGCACAGGCGCACGACGCCAAAGGCACGCCACCAGAAACACTCCACCAGAAGCACCCCACCAGCAGCACACGTCCAGAAGCGCCTCATCCAAGAGCAACCCCCAGGAGCACTCCACCAGCAACACCCGTCCAAAAGCACCGCACCCCACTAGAAGCACACGACCGAAGCACCCCGCCAGCAGCACCCATCCAGAAGCACCCGGTCAGAAGCACTCAGCCGGCACACCCCCCCAGGAGTGCGACACTGCCAAGGACGGCAACCCGGAAGCGCCCAGCGAGGAAGGGGGGGCTCCAGAGGAGAGAGTCAAGGGCCTGCACCCCACCACCCAGAGGCGCTCAATCTGCATCCCCAAGAACATGGCTGCAAGGCCAAGGTCCTTCATGCGGAATGCCGGGGAGAGGAGACCCTTCGCCTCGGAGATCGTGGAGGAGGAAGGAGAGGTGATGAGGAGGTCATCCACATACACTAGAATGAAGGTGGGCATGAGAGTCATGCCACCGAAGAAGAGGGAGGGGTCGGACTGACTAGGACGGAAACCGCCACGGACAAGGGTGGACGGCAGTTCCTCGTTCCAACAACAGGGAGACTGGCGGAGACCGTAGAGCACGCGACGGAGGCGGCATTCTTTTCCGGTACCATCGGAGAAGCCGGGATGCTGGGCCATGTACAGCTCCTTCTCAAGACGACCGTGGAGAAACGCGTTGGTCACGTCGGTAAAGGGGCGTAGGTGTCGGTAAAGTCAATGCCGGGGACCTGGGAGAAGCCCTTGGCAATGAGGCGCGCCTTGTACCGGTCAAAGGCACCCGAGGAGGTGAATTTCTGGTGCAGGATCCACTTGGCCTTAATTGTCGTGCGACCGGGAGGAAGGTCAACGATTTCAAGCACACCATGCTCAGCGAGAGCGACAAGCTCGGCAACACAGGTTGCGTGCCAGGCAACAGCGTCTGGGTGAGTAAGAGCGTCAGCAAGGGTGAGGGGATTGGACTCGTCAAGGGGAGAGGGAGAGGAGGAAGTGGGTGGGACAGATGTGACCGCGAGGGCACGCGCAGCCAACGCCGGCACGCCGAAAATGAAAGTGATGGTCAGTGCAGGCATCGAGCCCATAACAAAACTCAAGATAAAAGAATTGGCGACCGTGGACATGACCTGGATGGAAGGTGTAAGGCAACAGAGGGCGAGACGGAAGGAGCGTAAGAATGAGGAGGGCAGAGGTGGGGAGGGAAGGGAGGAGCAGAGACCGCCGGAGAGGGGGGAAAGGGGGAAAGGAGTGGTGGAGAGGGAGGCGGAGGGGTGGCAGACGAGGAGGTAGGAGGAGGAGCAAGGGAGACGAGTGGGGGAGAAAAGGGTGAAGACACGATGATGGTAGGAAAAGGGAAAGGGAGGGGAGAAGAGGAGGAAGGAGATGGGATAGAGGGGAAAGGGGGAAGAGGCACAGAGAAGGCTTGGGGGGGAGAGGGAAGAGACGATGCTGGGACGGGTGACGTGGAAGAGACCGAAGAAGGAATGACCGGAGTGGAAGATGAGAGAGGGGACGAGGAAGGAGGCATAGGGTCGGTGGGGAGAGGGACAGAGGCACAGGTGAGAGCACGGGCGGTGCGAGAGCGGGTGCAGGAAGAAATAGGTGAGGAGGGAGGAGGAGTGTCCAGGACGGGACGAGGAAGCGGAGACGAAGGGACGGGAGGAGCAGGAAGATGCATGCAGGGGAGAGAGGAGGGGGGAGGAGGGACGGAAGGACGAGCCCAGGCAGCATGTGCGCGCATCCACGAGTGAGGGCGAGAGGGGATACCGAGAAGGGAATCCAGGCTGGGGACGGGTGGCTGGGAAGAAACCACCAGAGGAGGAGATGGACAGGGGAGGGGAGCAGGCGGCGAAGGGGACTAAGAAGGAGAAGGAGGAAGGGGGGAAGGGTCTCGTGAGAGAGAACGTCGACAAGAGGTAGAAGGGACGAGGGGTGGGCAGCGGAGGTGGCAGGGGGTGAGGGCGGAGGAGACGGAGGCACCGTGACAAGGACGGGGTCTCCCACGAGATCGATAGGGGAGGACACCTGTGGAGGGGTGTCCTCCGGGACATCCTCAATGGAGAGGAGAACAGGATCTGCACAGCGAGTGGGGGAAGGCGTACGAGGGGAGTCCACAGTCGGGGCTGCGGTCAGAGCAGGGGGGATCTGAGGAGGGGAGGGGAGGAAGCCGGGAGGAGATACAGGAGATAGCAAGGGAGACGGCAAGAGGGGAGGGAGGCGGGAGACAGACGACAGACCGCCACGGCGGTGAGAGGGGGATAAAGGAGGTTGGGGAGGAGACAGAGGTGTGGGGGAGAGAGCGATGAGAGAGGGGGGAGGTGGGACGAGAGGTGAGGTAGAGGGCAAAGGACCAGGGGGGAGAGGAGGGGAGACAGATACGAGAGGAGGCCCCTCCCGNGAAGCCGGGAGGAGATACAGGAGATAGCAAGGGAGACGGCAAGAGGGGAGGGAGGCGGGAGACAGACGACAGACCGCCACGGCGGTGAGAGGGGGATAAAGGAGGTTGGGGAGGAGACAGAGGTGTGGGGGAGAGAGCGATGAGAGAGGGGGGAGGTGGGACGAGAGGTGAGGTAGAGGGCAAAGGACCAGGGGGGAGAGGAGGGGAGACAGATACGAGAGGAGGCCCCTCCCGTGGAGGCGGGGATGAGCGGGAAAACGGGGGAAGGAGCCGCAGGACGTGGCGGTAGGGCCGTCGAAGAGGGCATGAATGAAGTGGGAACAGGGGGAAAAGGGTGAGAGGTCGGCGGCGGGACGGACGAAGGGGGCACGAGGGAAGGGACAGGCACGGAGATGGCAGCATGCGAAGGAGATGAGGAGGGGATCACTGAGGGAGGCAGAGAAGGAGGAGGGGCACCCGCAACCACAAGGCCATCGGAGGTGCATGCTGTGGCGGAGGTTGGGGGAGGGAGATAGCGATCAGTGCGGAAGGTGCCATAGGTCAGGTGCACAAAGAAAAGCGCGTGACAAGACTCGATGAGTCGATGGGCTACCGGGTCCCAGAAGCGGTGCACACAAGAAAGAGGCGCAACTCCAAGGGTAACACAGAGGCGGCCAGGCGGATCAAGCTTGCCAGACCAAGAAAGGGGAGCAAGGTAGACGGTAGCCATGGTGCCCCAAACCACAGCCTGACTAAGGTCGGCACATCGACCAAAGAAGAGCTGGAATGTCGTGGTGTCAGGGGCAAGAGGGCCATGCGGTATCCGGTTCCAAATCCATGCACGATAATGGGCCGCCTCAGACCAGAAGCTACGACCTCGATCAAGGAAGCCAGCCTCAGCCAACATTGTGCAGACTTCCTTAAAGAGTGTGTGATTCCAGTGCTCAGCGACCCCATTCTGCTTTGGAGAATAGGGGACGAAGAGCTCATGAACTACACCCTCATGGACAAAGAACGATGTTGTGTCACCAAAGAACTCTCCACCGCGGTCAAACCGAAAGCGTAGGAGTTGGTGACGACTTTGTCTCTGCGAGGACGCGTACCACAACTGGACGGTCTGGGAAACATTGCTCCATGCCCGAAGAAAAAAGACTCATGTGTAACAAGAATAGTTGTCAATCAAACTGAGGACATATGTGGCATGCTCAACAAGAGACTCTTCCTGGAGAGGACCTAGGATGTCAGCGATCACGATCTTGAGAGGGGTAGACACGCGAGAGGGGGAGGAGGGAAAAGGCAGGCGATGCATCTTGCCGACTGTACAAAACGTACAATTGGTGTAAGGGGCCCGGAAAGACAGGTCGGACAGGCCATCGGCGGGAAGGGTGCGGAGGAGGGTGGCCACCGTAGGGGAGGGAAGATGTCAAAGGTGACGATGAAAAAGGTGCGAGTGAGCCGAGCGAGAGAGCGACAAGCGCAACAGCATTCGCCACGGGCACAGAGACAATGTGCAGACCAAGAAACTGGTATAGGTCCTTACCTGGAGGCCGGCGACCACGGAGGACGACGCGGCTACTGGCGTGATCAGTGACAGCGACGAGACCGAGGGCGTACGTAGTGGAGAACCCGCACACGTCGAGAGTCAGCATAGACAGGAGTGAAAAATCAAGAGCCGGCACGTAGAGAACAGGGGACAAGGTGAGGGAGCCGGCCGAGGAGGTGAGGCAGACAGTACCAACACCGCGTACAGGGAGAGGGACCCCATCACCAGTGTACACCGAAGTAATCACAGAGACTGGACTGAAGTCTGTAAACAGGTTGCAAACGGGACACATGTGATCGGTCGCGGTACCGTCGACTACACAAGACAGGGCCACGACACGCTCAGTGCCGGAGAGGAGGCAGCATGCAGTCGTGCGAGGGGAGAGGGGAGATGGCCAAGAATCGGGTGAGGGAGTACTGGGAGAAGGGGGACAAGAGACAGGGGCAGCGAGTAGATCAAACAAAGGAGACGTACCAGCAGGTGGCGGGCCGCCAAGCACACCCTCAGCCAGGACGCGACAGATGAGAGTGATGATCGTATCCTCCGTGAGTGGAGGGGGTGCCGCAGGTACTGGTGGTGGGACGAACGGGGGCGGCAAGCGAAGGAGCACCGGGGACCGCAGTGGGGAGAGGACCGCCAAGGGGAACATAAGCACGACCACGGAGGAGGACACGCTGACACACAATCGACTCACAAAGATCGGGGACTGGGGGAAGTGGGCACGCATCGTGACGATGACCCACAACCTCGCAGTTCCAGCATGTGGGCGGACGAGCACCCCCACCGCCACTGCCACCACCACCACCTCCGCCAGGCGGGGCACGAACAGCAAGGGCATGACCCGCCGGAGGTGGGAGGAGGCCAGGCAAGGCATCGGACAGGACGGGCTTAGCTGGAGGGACGGCAGACTGAGAGACCGCCTGGAAGGAGTGAAGCCCGTCGAGCAACACTCGCCAGAAAGCCCCAGGAGTCTGATATGCAACCTGGAGGGTGAAGGTGAGAGGAAAGGAAGTGAGAGCACCGGCAAAGGCGGGAATGAGGCCAGCAATAACAGATGTGAAAAAAGCCTGATCTGTCAAGGAGGCGCCCGCAGTGAGAAGCTTGCTCTGCAGGAGCTCCGCGCGGCCCATGTAGACACCCAAGGACGTTAGGATGGCGGCGAAGAGCCCAAAGATTGACGAGGAGAGAGGCGGCGGAATGAAAGGAGTTAGAGGAGTAAAGGGCCAGAAGGGTAGCCCATGTCTCACGAGTGCAAGCGGAAAGGGTGGCAGTCGGCAAGAACCGATCGAGCTGGCGGAGAGCTACAGAAGGGGCAGCGGAATAGAGAAGGTGGAAGGCTAGAGCGTTGCGATCAAGGCGAGCGAGAGGAAGGGAGGGAGAGGGGTCATAGTACTCCCAGAGGCCGTGCATGTGGGTCTAGGACACGAAGCGGGGGGACCAATCGGAGAACGGGGTGCCCAGGATGTACCCAGAGGCAGGAGTCAAGGGCAGCGATGAAGCGAGAGGGGGTGGAGACCAAGGCGGACGAGCTGAGCAACCGCAAGAATCATAGCATTGAGGCGAGCCTCCGTGCGAGCAAGGGCAGAAACCGGGTCAACAGGGAGAGGGGCGCCAACAGGGACAGCGCCACCGGCCGGGAGGACACCGACGGCAAGGAAGGCACCAGTGGCTAGCATAGCGCCATCGAGGAGAATGGCACCACCAACAGGGAGAGCGCCGCCGGCCACGGCGGCACCAGCGCAGGCGATGGCACCACCAAGGGCGATGACGCCACCAGGTACGACAGCACCGCTGGGAGCGACGGCGCTGCGGAGAGCAACAACACCACCGGAAGTGATGGCACGGACGGGGGAGACGGCACCGCTAGGGACAACAACACCGGTGGGGGCGACGACACTACCAGGGACGACAACACCACCGGGGGCGCCGCCAACACCAGGAGCAACGGCACTACCGGGGGGGACGACACTGCTGAGGGCAGCGGCACCACCGGTGGCGACAACACCACTGGCTGCGATAGCACCGCCGGGGGCGACGACACCATCGGCAGTGACGACACTGCCAAGGGCGACGACAACGCGCATAGGATCACTGGAGGCGCCAGCACCGCCAATGGTAGGGTCGATAGTGTAGTAAGGACGGACGTGGGGAATGGCAGGGGGGCCAGGAGGATGGGATGCAAGGGCGTCAAGGATGGCCACCGAGAAGGAGAACTGAGATGTCTGGACTGGGATCGGTTGCGAAGGGGCGGCGAAGGGGGGGCACGGAGCGCCTCGAGAGCTACGGCAGAACGAGAGGAGAGGACGGCGGAGTCGTTGACGAGGCCTAGATCAACGGAGGCGGGAAGGCTCGAGGCGCAGGAGGAGACGTCTTGAGGGGACACCTACCCGCGGACCACACGGGTTGCGACGGCAGCAGCTAAAGTGCTAGAGAGGCTGAGATCCTCCATGGCGCTGCTAGGCATAGACCAAGGGGCAATGGACGCTAGGAAAGAACGACTACAAGAAGAGCGGACGGTCGGCAGATGGGAGGGGTGAACCATAGTGTCACGTGTGTGTTTAGGGGATTGCATTAGAGTAAGGAGGAAAAGGACGGGAGCAGGAGGAGCGGGCACCAGAAAACAGAGCAAACGATGGACAGACGGACGGACCCAGCACATAGCCAACTGACGGAAAGGCACGGGCCGCGAAGGAAGGAGCATCACAAGGAGGTGAACGGGAGCGGGACAGGGGAAAGAGAAGGGAGTAATAGGGAGGGGAAGGACAGAGAGTGAAAGCAAAGATAGGAGGGGCAAAGAGGGGATGCAGGTGAGGAGCGGGAGAGGAGGGAAGAGAGGACGAAGGAAGACAAGAAAAGGGAGAAGGGAGGAAAGAGAGAATGGGAAGGAGGGGATGAGAGAGGGGGAGACAGACAGAGCGGGAGAGAGAGAAGGGGGGTGGAAGAGTGGAAGGAAGGACGAAACAGCGTCCAGGAGAATGATGGGGAGAGGATGCAGAGGAAGGTGAAAAAGGGTGAGGAGAGGCGAGTGGAGGGCAGGAGGAAGGGAAACGTGAGGAGGCAAAAGGAGAAGAGATCGGAGAGGAGAGGGAGAACAGAAGGGGTGGAGGGAGAAAGAGAGGAGGCAAAGAATGTCGGAAGTAAGAGAGAGAGACAGTTAGAGAGAGGGAGAGAGAGAGATGGAGAGAAGACGAAAGAGAGGGAGATGAGACAAATAGAGGTGGGGAGAGATGGAGGAGGAGAGGAAGGGGGAGTGGGGAGAGAGGGGGGAGATATAGAGGAACGAGAGAGAGAGAGAGAGAGAGAGAGATGGGGGGAGAGAGAGAGAGAGAGAGAGGGAGGGAGGGAGAGAGAGAGAGAGAGAGAGAGAGAGAGAGAGAGAGAGAGAGAGAGAGAGAGAGAGAGAGAGAGAGAGAGAGAGAGAGAGAGAGAGAGAGAGAGAGAGAGAGAGAGAGAGAGAGAGAGAGAGAGAGAGAGAGAGAGAGAGAGAGAGAGAGAGAGAGAGAGAGAGAGAGAGAGGGGGGGAGAGAGAGAGAGAGAGAGGGAGGGAGGGAGAGAGAGAGAGAGAGAGAGAGAGGGGAGGGAGAGAGAGAGAGGAGAGATGAGAGGAGCGGGGAGGAGGGTGGGATGATGGCGGAGCCGGAAGGAGAAGAGGAGAGGAGAGGAGGAGGACGTGGCAGCAGCAAACGACCGAGGGCGCGAGGCACCGAAGGACACGACGGGGGCCAATCCGGAGAGGGGAGGACACGTGGGGCCAGAGGGGATGGCCAAGAGGAGGGAGGTGGAGCAACGGAGAAGCGACGAAGGGGCTGGAGGAAGAGATGGGGCACCAGCGGTGCGACAGACCAGGGTCGGACGCCGAGCCAGAGCCGATGGAGCCGATGGAGCATTGAGAGGGACGATGGAGCCGGAGGAGCAGACAGTGAGGCGGACAGGGGAGCCAATGCAGGAGGTTGAGGTGGAGGAAGAGGGGAAGGATACAGGTACGAAGGAGGAAAAGAGGGAGGAAGAGAGAGATGGGAGAGAGCGGCAAAGGGAAGAGAGAAGGCGGGAGAAGAGAGGGAAGGAAGGGAGGAAGCGAGGAAGGGGAGAAAAAGAGGAATGTGAGCAAGGAAGAAAAGAGAAGGAGAGAGGGAAGAGCGAGAGATAAAGAGGGAGAGAGAGAGAGAGGGAGAGAGGGAGGGAGAGGAGAGATATAGAGAAAGAGAGAGAGAGAGAGAGAGAGAGAGAGAGCGAGAGAGCGAGAGAGAGAGAGAGAGAGAGAGAGAGAGAGAAAGAGAGAGAGAGAGAGAGAGAGAGAGAGAGCAAAAGGGAGGGAGGAGAGAGAAGGGAGAGAGGGAGGGAGGGAGAGGGAGGGAGGGAGAGAGGGGAAGGGCAAAGGAGAGAGGGGGAGAGGTAGGGAGGAGGGAGGGGAAAGGAAGGAGAGGAGACGAGGAAGGATACGGAGAGGACGCGAGGGCAGGGGGAGAGGAGCAAAGGAAGAGGGGAGGAAGGGGAGCGTGGAGTATGAAGAGGAGAAGAGGGGGAAGGGTAGAGAAAGGAAAGACAGAGAGCGTACACGAGGCGTAAAGATCGTGTGCACAGACAGATGGAGAAAGGGAGAGAAAAAGGAAATAAGAGGAAAGGAGAGGCCACGGACACAGGCGGACACAAGAAGAGGGAGAAGAAAGGAACAGAGAAGTAAATAGGAATAAGAAGAGGAAGAAGAAAGAGAGAGATGGGGAAGAAGGAAAGAGAGATAACGGAGAAGAACAGCACCGGAAGTAGCAAGCACGGGAGAAAAGGAACGAGCTCACCGATGGGTGGAGACGCTAGTCCGGAGAGGGAGAAATGCAGGCCCGCACGAAGAAGACCAGGTGCACCCACGGGAGCCGGAGTCCACGGAACATGACAAGTAGGAAGGGTGAAAGAGAGTGCCAAACGGGGAGAGTGGGGGAAGGAGGGGATGCGAGAGAGGAAACGGGTCAGAAGAGGAAGGAGCAGAAAGAGGAGAAAGAGGACAGACAGACAGTGAGTAGACAGTGCCGCCAAGGGAGGAAGAATGAGGGGTTAGGGAGAGGACAATGAGGGAGGATTAAAGAGAAAGAGAGAGAATGAGAGAAAAAGGAGAGAGACAGAGAGAGAGAGAGGGGGGGGGAAGGAAAAGGGGGAAAGAGAGGGTTGGAGGGAGAACGGGGAGGAGAGGGAAGGAAGAGATAGAGAGGGAGGAATAGAGAGGAGAGAGGAAGAGAGGGAGCCGAGGAAGGGAGAAGGGGGGAAAGGGAGAGCAAGAGAGAGAGAGAGAGAGAGAGAGAGAGAGAGAGAGAGAGAGAGAGAGAGAGAGAGAGAGAGCGAGAGAGAGAGAGAGAGAGAGAGAGAGAGAGCGAGAGAGAGAGAGAGAGAGAGAGAGAGAGAGCGAGAGAGAGAGAGAGAGAGAGAGAGAGAGAGCGAGAGAGAGAGAGAGAGAGAGAGAGAGAGAGCGAGAGAGAGAGAGAGAGAGAGAGAGAGAGAGCGAGAGAGAGAGAGAGAGAGAGAGAGAGAGAGCGAGAGAGAGAGAGAGAGAGAGAGAGAGAGAGCGAGAGAGAGAGAGAGAGAGAGAGAGAGAGAGCGAGAGAGAGAGAGAGAGAGAGAGAGAGAGAGCGAGAGAGAGAGAGAGAGAGAGAGAGAGAGAGCGAGAGAGAGAGAGAGAGAGAGAGAGAGAGAGCGAGAGAGAGAGAGAGAGAGAGAGAGAGAGAGCGAGAGAGAGAGAGAGAGAGAGAGAGAGAGAGCGAGAGAGAGAGAGAGAGAGAGAGAGAGAGAGCGAGAGAGAGAGAGAGAGAGAGAGAGAGAGAGCGAGAGAGAGAGAGAGAGAGAGAGAGAGAGAGCGAGAGAGAGAGAGAGAGAGAGAGAGAGAGAGCGAGAGAGAGAGAGAGAGAGAGAGAGAGAGAGCGAGAGAGAGAGAGAGAGAGAGAGAGAGAGAGCGAGAGAGAGAGAGAGAGAGAGAGAGAGAGAGCGAGAGAGAGAGAGAGAGAGAGAGAGAGAGAGCGAGAGAGAGAGAGAGAGAGAGAGAGAGAGAGCGAGAGAGAGAGAGAGAGAGAGAGAGAGAGAGCGAGAGAGAGAGAGAGAGAGAGAGAGAGAGAGCGAGAGAGAGAGAGAGAGAGAGAGAGAGAGAGCGAGAGAGAGAGAGAGAGAGAGAGAGAGAGAGCGAGAGAGAGAGAGAGAGAGAGAGAGAGAGAGCGAGAGAGAGAGAGAGAGAGAGAGAGAGAGAGCGAGAGAGAGAGAGAGAGAGAGAGAGAGAGAGCGAGAGAGAGAGAGAGAGAGAGAGAGAGAGAGCGAGAGAGAGAGAGAGAGAGAGAGAGAGAGAGCGAGAGAGAGAGAGAGAGAGAGAGAGAGAGAGCGAGAGAGAGAGAGAGAGAGAGAGAGAGAGAGCGAGAGAGAGAGAGAGAGAGAGAGAGAGAGAGCGAGAGAGAGAGAGAGAGAGAGAGAGAGAGAGCGAGAGAGAGAGAGAGAGAGAGAGAGAGAGAGCGAGAGAGAGAGAGAGAGAGAGAGAGAGAGAGCGAGAGAGAGAGAGAGAGAGAGAGAGAGAGAGCGAGAGAGAGAGAGAGAGAGAGAGAGAGAGAGCGAGAGAGAGAGAGAGAGAGAGAGAGAGAGAGCGAGAGAGAGAGAGAGAGAGAGAGAGAGAGAGCGAGAGAGAGAGAGAGAGAGAGAGAGAGAGAGCGAGAGAGAGAGAGAGAGAGAGAGAGAGAGAGCGAGAGAGAGAGAGAGAGAGAGAGAGAGAGAGCGAGAGAGAGAGAGAGAGAGAGAGAGAGAGAGCGAGAGAGAGAGAGAGAGAGAGAGAGAGAGAGCGAGAGAGAGAGAGAGAGAGAGAGAGAGAGAGCGAGAGAGAGAGAGAGAGAGAGAGAGAGAGAGCGAGAGAGAGAGAGAGAGAGAGAGAGAGAGAGCGAGAGAGAGAGAGAGAGAGAGAGAGAGAGAGCGAGAGAGAGAGAGAGAGAGAGAGAGAGAGAGCGAGAGAGAGAGAGAGAGAGAGAGAGAGAGAGCGAGAGAGAGAGAGAGAGAGAGAGAGAGAGAGCGAGAGAGAGAGAGAGAGAGAGAGAGAGAGAGCGAGAGAGAGAGAGAGAGAGAGAGAGAGAGAGCGAGAGAGAGAGAGAGAGAGAGAGAGAGAGAGCGAGAGAGAGAGAGAGAGAGAGAGAGAGAGAGCGAGAGAGAGAGAGAGAGAGAGAGAGAGAGAGCGAGAGAGAGAGAGAGAGAGAGAGAGAGAGAGCGAGAGAGAGAGAGAGAGAGAGAGAGAGAGAGCGAGAGAGAGAGAGAGAGAGAGAGAGAGAGAGCGAGAGAGAGAGAGAGAGAGAGAGAGAGAGAGCGAGAGAGAGAGAGAGAGAGAGAGAGAGAGAGCGAGAGAGAGAGAGAGAGAGAGAGAGAGAGAGCGAGAGAGAGAGAGAGAGAGAGAGAGAGAGAGCGAGAGAGAGAGAGAGAGAGAGAGAGAGAGAGAGAGAGAGAGAGAGACAGAGAGAGAGAGAGAGAGAGAAAGAAGAGAGAGAAAGAGAGAGAGAGAGGAGAGAGAGAAAGAGCAGAAAGGGCAGAGAGAGAGCAGAGAGGGAGAGCAGAGAGAGAAGAGAGAGAAGAGCAGAGAGAAACGAGAGAGAGCAGAGGGCGAAGGGAGCAGAGAGAGGGGAGGGGTTTAGCAGAGAGAGCGGGGAGAGAGAAAGAGTAGAGAGATTGGAGAGAGAGGGAGGGAGGGAGAGCAGAGGGCAGAGAGAGGAGAGATGGAAGAGAGTGAAAGAGAGAGGAGAGAGAAGAGCAGAGAGCATAGAGAGAGGGGAGAGCAGGAAATAAGAGAGAGGAGAGCGAGGAGAGAGAGCAAAAAGAGAGAGGGGAGAGAAGAGAGAGGAGGGAGAGACGGAGAGAAGAGAGCAGAGAGAGCAGAGGGGGCAGGGAGGGCAGAGAGCGGAGGGAGCAGAAAGAGGAGGGAGAACGAGAGAGGGAAGAGAGAGATAGAGAGAGAGAGAGAGAGAGAGAGAGAGAGAGAGAGAGAGAGAGAGAGAGAGAGAGAGAGAGAGAGAGAGAGAGAGGGAGAGAGAGAGAGAGAGAGAGAGAGAGAGAGA
>SZWC01000815.1:304762-339752 GCA_023375785.1 Penium margaritaceum
CTTGAGGGGACAGGCAACAGGAGGGGCGGATGCCCACAGTTCAGAGGTCACAGTCTCAGAGTCTCTGAGCCCAGAATTAAGAGGCCTAGAGCCTCTGGGCAGGAGCCTGGTGCCTAGGGCCTAGGGAAGTAGCCTAGGGAATAGGGCCTAAGGCCGAGAGGGAAGGGCCAGGAGCCGAGGGCCGAGGGCCAGAGGCCGAGAGCCGAGCCGAGGGCCGGAGCTGGAGGGCCGAGAGGAGGAGACAGAGGCCAGGCCAGATCCAGGGAAGGAAGGAGGGGGGAACAAAGCTGTACGAGAGAGAAGAAAAAGGATAGGATTTAGTGAACAGGGAGAAGAGCAGCCGGAAGGAAAAGGGGAGAGAGCAAAAACGGAACAACAGACGATGCGACGGAGACAGAAAAGGAGCCAGCGGGGGAGGGAGGGGGGTGGAACGACGAGAAATCCCCAAAAGGGGCGGACCTGGCGGAGCGAGTGTGGCCGGCCACGAATACACCAGAACGGGAGGAGGGATGACGACGGAGGCAACGCCCCACGGGGGCGGGAGGACGGCGAGCAGCACCAGAAGCGGCGGCGGCCGGCGCCCACACCGAAGACGACTGGGTACGGCGGTGGCGGAGGCAGCGTCGACGGGTGACGGCGGCGACGACGGGAACAGCGGAAGTGGGAACATGAGGGTGGGAGGCCACAGGCCCGTTCACAGGCTTGATGCCGTGTTGAACAGGACAGGAGGAGGGGGGAGGATGAAGGAGAGAGGAGGAGAGGGGTGGCGGGAGTTGGCAGCAACTGAGAGCCGGGTGGATCTCGGTTGTTGTGAGGAGAGACGCCGAGAGTTATCCGCGGGGCCAACCTCGGCTCTCGGCTGTGAGAGGGGGAGGGAGCTCTTGAGAGCTTGTGAAGGGGAGAGCTCTCGGGAGCTGTGAGGGGGATCGAGGCGAGGTACTTAGACGAGGATCGATGATCGAGGCGAGAATTGAAAACCTTTTTGGAAAAAATGAGCGAGAGCTGCGAGCGAGCATGACCCCTATCGGGTCGCGTTCCTGCTGCTCGCGTGGTTTGCCACAAAGCGTGGTGAATCACACTGAGCGCACGCAGCTTGCTTGGCAGAATATCAAGTGTAGCCCAGGAAACCCACACAGCGCAACAGATATGACGCGACAGGGCAAGAGCACTACACGCATGGCCCAACAGGGCAGGTTCGAGCAGAGCGGGCAAGACTAATCTAGGCTCGCTAACCAATGAATCATCTAAGCTCACTATCTAGTGAGAATTGTTTGTTACTTTAACAGTCTCTTCCGGGGAAGGTCTGACTAGGGTCCCGAAAGTGCTTGAGCTTGCTGATGTGGAAGACGGGGTGGATTTCCATGCTGTCAAAGAGATGAAGTCGAGCTACGACTGGGGTTTGCATTTGTCCAATCTCAAACAGTCCCAACCAGCGGGGTTTGAACTTCGCGAAGTCCTGTCCTCATTTCTTGCCAGGCTAAGGAGGACACAATTTCCAGCATTGAACACGGCATTGCTTCAATGTCGTTCAGATTCCCGCTTCATAGCTGCTTGTGTCTTCACAAGGTTCTGTCGTGTTTCCTCCCGGATGCTTGTGAAGTCCCGGCGGTGGGTGTCAACCGTGAGAATGTTACTTTGACTATGCAATCCTACCGGTGTGACGGGAAGTTAGCCGTACACCACTTCAAAAGGAATTTACCCATTGCGGTGGACATGGCAGAGTTGTATGTGAGTTTGGAGGTCGACATTTTTGCTATCCAATAAGTGTCGTGCGGCTTGCATAAAGCTCAGAGAAATTGTTCAAGCGTTTGGTTGGTTTGTTCGGTTTGCCCGTCGGTCTGAGGATGGAACACCATTGATAGCTGGACCCGACTACCCTAGCGTGTCATTAGTTCGTGCCAAAAATGGCTGGTAAAGTGGCCATCAAATGATCACACTTGCAAAATTTGTCCTACGGTGCCAATACAAAAAATCTTGTCCAAGGATGATTTTGTGGTCGCTCATAGGGCAAGCCCTCCAGACTCTTACTTTGCACAGATCCCTGATCTGCAGCCAGAGTGGTTCATGAAGTGGACGGATCTGCAGTCGTCTGTGGATGATTTATCCTTTGAAAACTCCCGGTTCGGTCTGTAAACCTAGCTTTCAAACCATGTCATTGCTGACAAAGCTATGACAAGCTCCTCCATCCAGCAGTGTTGATACCGTTCTACGAATTTTACAATCTCTTGGTTGCACTCGTAGCAGTATCGCTGGTTGGTCATCCTCGTACCCCTTGTCAAACTTTGTGATCTCATGTACCCTTGTCTGCGGCAATGTGGGCCGCTCAGATGGAAGATTGGTCGGCACAGATTTTTCCCACCGGACAGGAGCTTTGCCGTCTACTTCTACCCTCTGCCAATTCCTGACTCCTCACTCTTCTTCTGCAGCTTCCCCTCATTTTTGGCTTGCTCTTGTCGCTTTCGGTAGTCGCGAGAGATATGCCCCGGCTTTTGGCAAGTCTAGCACAGTCGTTGATCATGTCAATCAACGGCATCGATCTCCATCAGAGATGAGGTTCCTGCTCACTGCAACTTTGGATTCCTGGATCTGAGCATTGTAGTTGGCGCTATTGATGTGGTCGGCTGCTAGGATAATTCACAGAAGGTCGTCTTGAATGCCAAAATTGGTGATTGCTCACTAAAAATCTTCCTTCAGGCCATTGTTGTAGTAGAAACACAGCTTTTGGGGACAAGGTCACTGCCGATGATGATTTTACGGGAACGTTGAGTGCATTCTGCCACGCTGGACTGCTGACGTAGACGTTCGAGTTTATATCGTATGTCAGACATCTCGTTCAGCTTCTCAAAGTGAGTAATTGTAGCGTGCATGATGTCACTCTACATTTTTGGTGGCATGAGGGATTCATGCCATGTCAGATTGATCTGCTCAAGAGGTAGTATGCCTACGGTCGACAAAGTGAGAGCGGTCGCGAGAGCTGATGATGCAGCTCCATCGGTCTCCTGCTATCGTTGGATGGCCTTTACATCGGACCACCAACTCAATGTCGTGCCATGCAAAAGTGAGGCGGCGAGGTCAATCTTCGTTTTGTCGTTGTTGATCCCAGCAGTGGTGAATTACACCTCCAAATTTGTCAGCCATATCTTGACCGTCTGTCCCTTTGACTATGCGGGATCGAACGGCTCAGGGAGTGCTGGTCGAATTTGGGGTTCACTTGAGAGTTACAAATGTCTCTCGGTGAGCACTGCTTCACACACAATTTGAAGCTCCTCCATTGCCGCATTGAGATCGTGGAGAAAATGGTTGTTGAGGCTCTCGAGTATCAACATTTTTTGGTACATGTCTTCATTTATTTGTGCTTGTCGGCCGGTGCCTCCCATCGTGCGAGGTGTCGACCCAACGGGCTGCGATGGGGGCAAAGGGTTTCCCGAGCTCGTGGGAGCCGTCACCGAATTGGCTGTCAAGTTCAACGGTGCTACACCATTCACCACGAACGTTGGCACTTGGTTAACCCGGAGAGCATCGTTGTTTGCGTGCTATTGATCCGCCATCGCCGGAGTACTTGTCGGTGATTGCTACTCGTCGCCGGGTGCGCTCACTCCATTCACCATTCTCGTCGTGAAGTTTTCCATCTTCTGAACAAGGGAGATGCGCTGAAGACTCGTGCGAGGTTATCGCCAGGTAGTTAATGCGTCGGTTTCCCCTACAACGCTGCTACACTCTGATACCGATTGTTATGCCGAGTGAAACGTAGGTGATTTACGGGGATGAGGTGCGGAACATAAGATGATTCAGGATTTTAGGAAAATTCGGTAATTTGTATTGAGCAGTAAGTGTACTTTGATGACAAGTATCGAGTGGTTCGAGCACATACATACAATGTCGAGAATAACAATGAGGCATAATTTGGGTCATCAGCATTAGAGCCGAGCAACGAATGCAAGGTCGCATTGTTGAGTGGTGGATTTAAGAAGCTACGCCGAGAAGTCGGGGGCTTTAAGAATATCTCAATGCTTCTTTATAAAATTAGAGCATTGTTGAGAAGTCAACCGAATGATTGAATCATCAATATGGTTCGGGACACTTTTATCAACCGTTCTTGAAAGTGGTCGAGGTTGTCGAAAACCTCTGGAACGGGACACCAGATGTTGGGGAAGTTGGTTAAAATTCCCTTGGCCAAACAGCGGAAAATCCAGAATTCGTCGTGCGTTGGGCCATGAATGTAAGAAAAAAATACCCACTTGCAAGTTTTAGGAACTCGTGCACGTCAAGGACGTAGCAGATTTTACGTGGTTACATAAAAAACTAGAGTCGTGTTTGTTGGATCCTCGGCGCTCAGTGTGAGCGACGCATGCGAGGTTGCGCCGTGAGTGGCTGCTTCAAAATCCTCCACCGAGACATCAGGGGGCTTCGAGAATATTGAGGTATGGTTTTGTAGAAGTCTAACGCCATCAAGAAGTCGAGCGGAAATTTTCAAAACATTGACGTAATTTGGGATACTTATGTCGACCTTTCTGAAAAGTGGTCAAAGTTTTCAAAACCTTTTGGCATGGAACATTGGAGGTCGGGCCAGCTGGCCAAAATTCCGCCGCCGAACATCATAAAAATTGGGAGGTTGACGTGTGGTTTGTCATGAATGTAATGATAAAAATTCCCACTCGTAGTGTTTAGGGACTCTTGTACGTCAGGGAAGTAATACATTTCACCTGTTTGCCGTGATGTCCTGGTGGGTTAGTAGACGTAAACTATTGATGACAGTCGCAGCTGTTGACAAGATGATGATGTCTCAGAGGTTGTCGTAGGGCTCCCAACTGTTCTGCACGTTGTCCTAGCCATGCCACTTGACCAAATACTTGGCCGTTTTCCATGACGTCGATGGCCGACGACATGTAAGATCACGGACTATGTACCTCCGTCCACGTGTAGAGGAGGTGGAGGTGTGACGCCTCTACCGGGAACTGCGTACTGGGGTCCCGGTAGTACTTCAGCTTGCTCATGTGGAAGACAGGGTGAATATTCATGTTGTCAGATAGGCAAAATCGAGTGACGATCGGGGTTTGCATTGACGCAGTCTCAACCAGCAGGATTTGAGCTTTGTAAAGTCCTGTCCTTGGATTTTGATGTTTGTTGAGCTGAGGAGGATGCAATCGCCAGTGCTGAACACGTCATTGCTATGATGTCGGTTGGCTACTCGCTTCATAGTTGCTTGAGTCTTTGCGAGGGTCTACCGTGTTTCCTCCCAAATTCTTGTGAAGACTATGCGGTGGAAGTTGTCTGCGGTGATGTTGCTTTGACTCAATAATCCAGCCGGTGTGGCAGGGAGTTTAATGTATACTACTTTGAGAGGGAGTTTACCAGTTGCGGTGGCGGAGTTGTATGCGAGTTGGGCGATCGGCAGCTTGGTCATCCAATCACTGCCGTGCGGCTTGCATAATGTTTGGAGAAGTTGTTTGAGCGTCTGATTGGTCCGCTTTCTTTGCCCTTCGGTTTGAGGATGGAATGCCATTGATAGCTGGATCTGACTACCATAACGCGTCATCAACTTGTGCCAAAAACGGGTAGTGAAGTGGTCGTCTCTGTCGCTCATGATGATACGTGGCATGCTAAGTAGGCGTTCAATTTGGTTTAGAAATAGTCCAGCTGTTCTTTCTATGGTGACGGTACTTCTCATTCGGATGAAGTGTGATATTCTAGAAAATCTGTCCACCACCATGAGGTTGGATTCATAATCCTTGGGAGTGGCGGGGAGTCGCGTCAGGAAGTCCATGCTGAAGTCGGTCCATGGTTCTGTTGGAACAGGTAGCGATTGGAGTAAACCTTGTGGCCTTGTTTGAAGATATTTCTGTCTCTGACAGATGTCACACAATCTACACAAGGCTGCAACGTCGGTCTGCATCTTGTCCCACCTGTAATGCTTTTCTGGCTTCTTGAGCGTCTTGTACTTGCCGAAGTGTCCAGCAGGACCGGTGTCATGGAATTCCTCAGATAGAATTCTTTGCAGTTCCTCATTTTTTGGAACGTCGACCTGGCGAGAGGATTGCCATCGCCAGTAGGGTTCATCAAACCAGAACTTGATTTTGTCCTACCCGTTGAACTCCTTGTGACCCTTCGCAAAGAGTTTTGCGAGGTACGGTTCTCGCTCAACAAGGAACAAGCTGATCTTGGCCATTTAATTTGGTCGCCAACTTAGAGAATTTGCCGGATTTGTTTTTCCAGGCTGGTACTCGAGGACAAGGAGTTCTAACTTTGATTTTGTCCTACCCGTAGTCAAAGTTAGACTCAAGGAATTCCATCCATTGACTTTCTTCATGTCTTAGATTTGGCTGGATCTTGCAATATTTTAGTGCGTGACGGTCGGTTCGGACAATGCATTATCGGCATTCCAGGTAGTACCTGTATGTTTTGAATGTGTACACGACTGTGAGTATGTCTTTCTCGTGAGCCACGTAGTTGAGCTCTGGCCTGCATAGTTATCTCAAAATGTACGAGACCGGTTGTTCTCCACCGTCGTTGTCTTGGACAAGAACTGCTCCGATTGCTCGATCAGACATGTTGATGGCCATGGTGCAGTCCACCGTTGGATGTGCCAATCATAAGGCATGCTCCGAGCGTTTCTCAAACACTGTCTCCCCAATTCTACTCAGTAGTTTTCTTAAGTAAAATTGGAGAGGAGCGCTAACACTCGAGCATAGTCCTTTATGAATCAACATTAGTAGTTAAAAAAGTCCAAGAATACTTAGACATCCCAAACATTTCTTGGGTCCATGGTGATTAGTCCGCTGCCGATGATGTGGCCCAGAAACTTAATCAAACGGCGACTGAAGTAAAACTTCAAGATTTTTTCCTAAATTCTTGTTCTTTGTAAAACTTCAAGAACATTTTGAAGATGTCCATTTTGCTCCTCCGAGGTGCAGCTGTTTTGTCATTGTGTACCAAGGTACACAATGACAAAACACCGTCCATGTACGGGCGGAATATGTTGTTCATCGTCGTTATAAATGCTGCAGGGATGTTTCTAAGTCCAAACGGCATAACCATGAACTTAATGTGACCGTATCTAGTCTGAAATGCTGTCACCATGTCCTTATCAGATATGCAGATCTGATGATAGCTGCTACGTAGGTCGATTTTGCTGAAATTTTGGGTCCCGAGGAGCTGGTCAAAACATTTGTTTGCTCGTGGAAGAGGGTAGTGGTCCTTGATGGTGATGTCATTCAGCGCTCGGTAGTCCATGCTCATCTGCATCCCTCCGGTTTTCATTTTCACAAAAAGTACACACGCCGTGTATGGTGATGTGGAAGGTCTCATGAACCCCTGACCGAGCATCTCGTCCAGCTGCTTCCTCAGTTTGGTGAGCTCGTGATCACTCATCCAATAGGTCCCCTTCAGCATCGATGTGCTGCCTGGCTTTAGGTCTTCCTGATGGTCAATATTCTGCCGCAGAGGTAGTTCTTGGCGTAGTTTGTAAGGAAAAACCCCTTCGAACTCCTCGATAAGTGTTGCCAACTCCTCCAGTATTGTTCCAAACTTCCCAGTTGTCAAGGTCGTTGTTGTTTCCTCTGCAACTATATTTTTCTCTTATCCTCCGGCCTCCACGTGGACTAGCCACGTTTGATCTTGGCGCTTCAGGTACCGCTTGGCCACGTCCTAAGATATCGCTTGGAATTTTGTGGCTGCTGTAACTTCCTCTACTGCTTCCACCTCGGCTGCTTCTCGTAACCGCCGTTGCGTCGTGGGTCACTGGACCAGAGGCCGATTTCATTTTCTGCCTGCTATGATGGCGTAGACCGATTCGTAGCTCCAGTCCACCTGTGAATTATGTCGGTATAAGAAATCTTGCCTGATGATGATTTTTTGGTCGCTCATTGGGTAAGTTCTCCAAACCGTTACGTCGTGCAGATTTCTGTTTTACAGTCAGAGTGATTCACAAAGTCAACAGATTTGCAGTCGTCTGTCGACGGTTTTTCCTCAGAACACCCTTGGTTTGGTCTTCAAACCTAGCTTCGAACCATGTTATTTCTCACAAAGCTGTGGGAAGCCCCTCCATCTTGTAATGGTGGTATCTTTATGCGACTCTTACAACCCCTCGATTGCACTCATAGCATTATCACTGGTTGGTCGTCCTCATGCTCCTCGTCAAACTATGCGATCTCAAGAACCCTTGTCTGCGGTGATATGAGCTGCTTAGCTAGAAGGTTGGTCGGTGCAGCATATTCTGACCGGACATGAGCCTCGTCAACTACACCTGCCCTTTGTTGTCTCTTGACTCCACATATATTCTCTGCGACTTGCCTCCCTTTTGGTTTACTGGTTCCATTTCCGGCAGTCGCGCGATATATGACCCGGCTTCACCTGAGTCTACTAGAGCCGTTGATCACGTTGATCGACGGCGTCAATGTCCATGGAAGAGGAGGTTTCTGTCAACATCGACTTTCCTCCGCCATGATAAAAATTGTGGCTTTGGGGTCGCCAGCTGTTGGATTCCAGCATCTAAGCGTTGTTGTCGGCGTTGTCGATGCAATCCTCTACAATGATCACTCACAGAAAGTCATCTTGAATGCCAAAAATGATTATTGCTCTCTGAATATCGTGCTTGAGGCCAGTGTAGTAGAGACATAGTTGGTCGGGGGCGAGGTCACTACCGGTGATGATTCATTGGAAACGTTGGGTGTTCTCTGCCATGCTGGACTACTGACATAAGTTTTGGAGTCTGTACCGTGTGTCAGACATCTTGTTCAGCTTCCTAAAAGGAGCGAGAGTAGTGCATGCAATCGCTCCATGTTTCTGGTGGCGTGAGAGAGTCATTTCACATCAGATTAATCTGCTCGAGAGGTAACACGCCAACAGTCGACAATGTAAGAGCGGTCACGCGAGCCGTTGGTCACGCTCCGCCAGTCTCTTGTGGCCATAGGGTGGCCTTTAGATATGACCACGAACTCAAAATCCTACCACGCAAAAGCGAGATCACAAGGTTAATTTTTTTCTCATCATTGTTGACCCTAGCAGCGGTGAAGTACACCTCCAAACTCGTCAGCCACATCCTGACCGTCGGTCCTTTGGAATTCATGGAATCACGCGGTTCGTTAGAAGTGTCATTCCTGAGTCACGCGGCCTGAGGCTCCGGTCTAGAGAACAGCGCCGACACAATGCCAACTGCCGACCGTCCAAGGGAATTTCACCCAAGGATCACGATCACCCCCAAGGAATTGATTATGCCTCTAGTGAGACCTAGTTACCCAGGTGCTTTCGCTCAAGGTCTTAGGGGCTCCCGCCCTCCAAGCCTTCTTCTTCCTTGGTGTGAGAGCCCAACAAATTAAGTCAGCACTCTCACACGAGCAAGATTACAACCACCTTAGCAGTTCATATCAAGCTAAGTCTCAAGCGCACAGCTCAAACAAGAGACATCAAGTGAAGGAGTAGTTGAGACAATGGCAAGTACAAGTCATAAATAGCTGAGGAGTGCCTTTGGCAGCCAAAGCGCGTGCGCCTTGGCTAAGCCAAAGCGCGCGCGCCTCGGCCGATGTCACTCCTTAAGTTAAGGAGGTCATCCCCTCAATCAGGGAAGCCATCCCCTGATCCAAGGCACATCTTGCATCTTCCAATCCGACCGTTGGATCAGCCCGCAACTTGGACAGCTGACGGTTTGACACATGCTCTTTCCATCGGTACGGTCAGATTGACAATCTGAATAGCCATCATCAGAAACCCAGGGGACTTATCCTCCAAGGAAAGTGCATGCCTGGTCTGTTGGACCGGACCCAGGGGACTTGCTCCACATGAGCAGTGTATGCCTGGTCCGTCCACTACTTGCCAATTCTGGAGACTAGTGGCCAATGGGCATTCAAATAACAACAATCTCTCCCTTGCACCTCTGGCCACTTGTTCTGTCTTCAGTCTTCATCACTTGCGCTCTTCATGCCGATACCCTGTCTTCTTGCGAGGTGGAGTTCTCGGTCAAGGGGTTTTGTCAGCATGTCTGCCCGGTTGAGCTTGGACGCAACGTGCTCCAGCTCCACCACTCCCTTAGCGACCAGGTCGCGACTGAAGTGGTACCAAACTTCGATGTGTTTTGTCCTCCGCGTCAAGGTGCCATTTTTGGACATGTCGATGGCAGACTTGTTGTCCACCTTGACCACCGTTGCGGCCGATGGAGGTGCTCGTATCTCTTGGAGCAGGCTACGCAGCCACATTGTCTCCTTGCACGCTTCCACTAGAGTGATGTACTCTGCTTCGGTTGTGGAGAGGGAGACGCAGTTCTGCTTGCGGCTCCCCCATGACACGGCTCCTCCGTTCAGCATGCACACGTAGCCCGACGTGGACTTGCGGTCGTCGACATTCCCGGCCCAATCTGCATCGGTGTACACCATGAGCCGCAAGGATTCCGACTATGGCACCCCACCGTACTGGATTCCCAGGTGTCGCGTGCCATTCAGGTAGCGGAAGATCCATTTCACAACTTGCCAATGTTGTAGCCCAGGGATGGCCACATACCTGCTCACCTGCCCCACAGCGTGGCAGATGTCGGGGTGAGTCGCGACCATCGCGTACATTAGACTGCCCACGGCAGACTGGTATGACACGCCTGTCATGTCGACCTGCTCTGCTTTGTTGGTAGGAGCAGCAGCTGAGGTTAGGATGCAATCTACTGCCATGGGGGTGCTGACGGGTTTGCAGTCCTCCATGTCGCACCGCTTGAGAATGTGGTCAATGTATTTGGTCTGGCTGAGCCTGATGGTGCCGGCTGAGCGATCCCGCGTGACACTGATGCCTAGGTAGTACTCAAGAGGTCCCAGGTCTTTCATCTGGAACCGGCTGCTCAGCTGCATCTTTATGTTCTTTAGCAGCTTTGTCGATGATGCGCAGATGATGAGGTCATCGACGTAAAGAGCCACCAAGACGAGGCCATCCTCGTCCTCTCGTACGTACATACTGAGTTCGTTCTCGCAGTGACCGTACCCGGACCCCTCCATGAAGGCGTCCATCTCCTGGTACCAGCATCTCGGGGCCTATTTCAGCCCATACAATGACTTGACGAGCTTGCAAACGTTTCCGTGTGGTGCATCCACCCCCTCAGGCACCTCCATCAGGACTTCTTTGACAAGCTTTCTGTAGAGAAAGGCAGTCTTGACATCCATCTGGTGAACCTCTAAGTTCTTGGTCGTTGCTATTGCTAGAAGAGACCGGATCTTCGCAAAGGTGACGACGGGCGCGTACGTCTCGTCGTACTCGCTCCCCGGCCGTTGCGCAAAACCCTTGGCCACCAGCCGCGCCTTGTGCCGGTCGATGGTCCCATCCTGCTTCAGCTTCTTGACCATGACCCACTTGCACCCTACAATGTGGGCGCCAGCGGGCCGGTCCACCATCTTCCATGTCCTCTTCTCCTTGTACGAGGCCAGCTTGCTTTCAGTGGCGGCCTTCCACTTGGCCCCATCCGGTAGAGCAAGCGCTTCTGCCACTGTGGATGGCTCTCCCTGAGACACGAAAGCATAACTCAGACCAGTCCATTCACCGGTTGTAGCATCGTACTTCCGTGGCGGGTCAGATAAGCGCGAGCTGCGCCTTACTGCCTACTGCTGCGACGGCTGCTGATGCTGCTCCTGCTGTTGCTGCTCTTGCTACTCCGGTTCTCTTACCACAGACTCTCCCTCGGTGGAAGAGTCCTCATCATTAGAGGAGGAGGAATCTGACTCAGCGTCAGAGTCCTCTGTTGCAGCTCTCCCTGAAGCTACCACTCCTCTTGCCTCTGTTGCCATGCTGCTGCTCCACCCCTGTGGTGCCTCATCACCTGTCTCCAATAGAACCAGCCATTCACCCAGCTTGGGCACTGGCTCGTCCTTGAACTGCTGCTCTGCTCCTACTACAGCCTCGTTGAAGTCCACGTCCTTACTATGAATCACTTTGTTGCCTTGTAGGTCCCAGATCTTGTAAGAGCGTTGGGCACTGTCGTACCCCAAGAGTAGGCATTTCTTGGCCTGCGGATCCAGCTTACTGGCACCCTCCCTCGTCAGCTTCTTGGCATAGGCCTGGCAGCCAAAAACTCGCAGATGCGAGACATCTGGCTTCTTGCCCGACCATGCCTCTTATGGGGTCATTGGCGGCAGCTTCTTTTTCCCTTTGCCTCAAAGGGCTGATGCAGGTGTGAGGTTGATGATGTAGGCCGCTGTCCTAGTAGCCTCGGCCCAGAACCTTCCTGGCAGCTTTGCTTCATACAACATCGTTCTTACCATCACGAGGATGGTTTTGTTGAGCCGTTTAGCGACACCGTTGCTCTCGGGCGACTCAGGTACCGTACTCTCTTGCCGTATCCCCTGCTCCGCTAGCCAGCTCTCACAGGCGTTGTACTCCCCGCCGTTATCACAACGAAGGGCCTTGACCTTCTTGCCGGTCTGCCGCTCAACCATTGCGACAAAGTGCTTCAGATGCTCCTTCATCTCAATCTTCTGCTTCATGAAGTACGTCCAGATTTTTCTAGTTTTGTCATCGGAGAAGGTGAGGAGATACCTGCAGCCTCCGACTGAGACTTTCCGCATCGGCCCGCACACGTCGGTGTGGACCAACTCGAGAGGTTCACTCGCCAGATTTTCGTGCTTGATCCCCTTGTGCCCTTTCCTCTTAGCCTTGCCCATGAGACATGCCTCACATACGTTCTTCCCCTTCCCCGCACCCTCTCCCTTCCCCAAGGCCAAGCCCCGCACTAGATCATGCTTGCCCATTGTCTCCAACGTGGAGTGGGCGGCATGGGCCAAGCGCCTGTGCCAAAGGTCTTGGCCACAGTTCGCTTCCGATGCCATGGCAGCCTTAGCGACTGCTTCAGGTTGGATTGTGGGCCCATAACCCTTTTTTCATTCCTGAGTCATGCGGCCTGAGGCTCCGGTCTAGAGAACAGCACCGACACAATGGCAACTGCCGACCGTCCAAGGGAATTTCACCCAAGGATCACGATCACCCCCAAGGAATTGACTATGCCTCTGGTGAGACCTAGTTACCCAGGTGCTTTCGCTCAAGGTCTTAGGGGCTCCCGCCCTCTAAGCCTTCTTCTTCCTTGGTGTGAGAGCCCAACAAATTAAGTCAGCACTCTCACACGAGCAAGATTACAACCACCTTAGCAGTTCATATCAAGCTCAGTCTCAAGCGCACAGCTCAAACAAGAGACATCAAGTGAAGGAGTAGTTGAGACAATGGCAAGTACAAGGCATAAATAGCTGAGGAATGCCTTCAGCAGCCAAAGCGCGCGTGCCTCGGCTAAGCCGAAGCGCGCGCGCCTCGGCCGATGTCACTCCTTAAACTAAGGAGGTCACCCCCTCAATCAGGGAAGCCATCCCCTGATCCAAGGCACATCTTGCATCTTCCAATCTGACCGTTGGATCAGCCCGAAACTTGGAAAGCTAACGGTTTGACACATGCTCTTTCCATCGGTATGGTCAGATTGACAATCTGAATAGCCATCATCAGAAACCCAGTGGACTTATCCTTGAACAAGGACAGTGCATGCCTGGTCTGTTGGACCGGACCCAGGGGACTTGCTCCACATGAGCAGTGCATGCCTGGTCCATCCACTAATTGCCATTTCTGGAGACTAGTGGCCAAGGGGCATTCAAATAACAACAAGAAGAATAACAACAAGAAGTCTTTGTTCATTTGCGCTTGCCGGCCGGTGCTTCCCATTTTGCCAATTTTTGATCTAATGAGAAGCGGTGGGAACGAAGGGTTTGCTGAGCCCGAGGGGTACGTCACTGGGTTATTTTGGTGTTGCGCTATTGATCACCAAGGTTGTCGTTGATGTCTAGTTTGCCTGGAGTACGTTGATGTTTGCGCACTATTGATCCACCATTACCAGAGTGCTCGCCAAGGACTGTTGCTCGTTGTCGGTTGCACTCGCTCCGTTCACCGTTGTCGTTGTGAAGTCCGGATCTTCTCGATGTTGGAGATTTACTGAGGACTCATGCAAGGTTCTCGCCAAGGAGTTAATGTGTCGGTTGTAGGTGATATACACGGATGCGGGATGGCAAGATGGATGAATTGATGAATGAAGACAGATGGATGATTTTTGTTAAACGACAGGTGTACTTCGATTACAAGTTTTGAGTGAGTCAAGTACTTATATACAATGCCAAGAATTAGAATGAGGCATATGCTGGATCCTCACTGTTGAGCCAAACGACGCGTACGACGTTGCACCTTGAGTGGCTGCTTCAAGAAGCTCTGCCAAGAAGTCTGGGACTTTGAGAATGTTGAGGCACTTCTTTATAAAAGTCTAGTACCTTCAAGAAGCCAATAGAACAATCATGAAATATCAATGTAGTTCACGACACTTCTGTTGACCTTCCTGGAAGGTGGTCAAACTTTTCAGAAACCTCTACAACAGAACACCGGAGATCAGGGCAGTTGGCCAAAATGGCCTAGTTGAACAGCGTAAAAATCTTGAAGTTGATGTGCGATGTGCTATGAATTTAATGACGGAAATGTCCACTCGCGGAGTTTATGAATGAGTGTATGTCAGGGTCATAACACTTCCCTCCCTTTTAGCCGTGACGTCCCGACGCGTTAGCATACGTAGGCTGGTGATGACGGTAGTGTCCTTCAATCAGATGATCGACGTCTTGGAGGTTATCATAGGACTCCCAGTTGTTCAGCATGGTTTCGTCGCCGTGTCACTTGACCAGATGTTTGGTCGTTTTTCTACTGTGTCGATGTCTGAGGATATCTTTAACGACGTACTCCGTATCCCCATCCACTTGTATAGGAGGTGGAGATGCGACGTCTCCGCCAAGGAAGTTCATGCGGGGATCCCAGTAGTGCCTGAGTTTGCTGATGTGGAGAACAGGGTGTGCCGCCATGCTATCAGGTAGGCGCACTCAAGCAATAACTAGGATTTGCATTCACTCGATCTCAAATGGTCCCGACTAGTGAATTTGGGCTTTGCAGAATCCCATCCATGGAGTTTGATGTTTACTAAACTGAGGTGGACGCAATTGTTAGTGCTAAACATGTCATAACTACGATGTTGGTCGAATGTTGGCTTCATAGTTGCTTGAGTCTTCATGAGGGTCTGCCGCGTTTCCTCCCAAACGCTTGCGAAGTCCCTGCGGTGGATGTCGACTGCGAGGATGTTGCTTTGAATCTATAATCCTGCTGGTGTGGCAGGATGGTTTTTGTGTACCAGTTCAGAAGGAATTTTACAGGTTGCGGTGGAAGAGGCAGAATTGTATGCAATTGCATTGGTCGGCAGTTTGGCTGTCCAGTTGATACCGTGGGGCTCACATAAAGTGCGGAGGAGTTGTTTGAGCGTCAGATTGGTCTGCTCAGTTTGCTTGTCGGTCGGAGGATGGAATGTGGTTGATAGCTGTATTTGACTGCCATAACGCGTCATTAGTTCGCGCCAAAATCAGCTATCTATGTTGTTAATGATGGTATGTGGCACACCATGAAGCTGTACAATCTGGTTTAGAAACAAACGCGATGTTCTTTTGGCTGTGATGGTGGTCCTCCTTAGAATGAAGTGCGACATTTTTTTAAATCTGTCCACCGCGACAAGGATGGCGTCATACCCCTCAAGAGTGGCGGGCAGTCCCGTCACAAAGTTCATGTTGATGTCGGTCCATGGTTCCGTCGGAGTAAGTAGGGGCTAGAGTAGACGGGATGGCCGTGTGTGACTAGAATATTGTCTCTGACATGTGTTGCATGATTTGCATAAGGCCCCCACGTCAGTCTATATCTTGTCTCGCCAGTTAATTTTTGCCAGCTTCTTGAGCATCTTTTCCTCGCCAAAGTGTCCACATGGACCGGTGTCATGGCATTCATCTTATAGCATCCTTCGCAGTCCTTTGGTCAGGGAAACAGCTACCCGGCGAGTGAATCTCCGTTGCCGGTAGGAGTGGTCGAACCAAAACTTAGTTTTGTTGTACTCGTCAAACTCCTTGTAACCCTTCGTAAATACCCTTGCGAGGTACGGATCTCATTCAACAAACAACCTGCTAATCTTGGCCATTGAATCTTTTCACCGACTCAGCATCCACTGGATTAGTTTTTCCAGGCCGGTTATCAATGGCGTCTTCCAAGTTGGACTCGAGGAACTCCATCCATCGAGTTTTTCAACGATTGAGATTTGGCTGGGTCTTGAGATATTTCAGTGCGTGGTGGTCGGTGCGGACAATGCATCTTCAACATTCCAAGTAGCACCACCATGTCTTGAACACATGCAGGACTGTGAGCATTTCTTTCTCATGAAACGCATAGATGAGTTCCGGCATGCGTAACTTTCACGTAATGTAGGCGACCGGTTGTTCTCCACTACCGTTGTCTTGGAGGAGAACGGCTCTGATGGTTCGATCGGACGCCTCCATGGCCATGATATAGTCCACCGTTGGATCTTTCATTCTCAAGGCCAGCGCCGAGGTCAAAGTGTTTCTTGAAAATTTTAACTCTTCTCATTTGCTATCCCTCGAATTCCAATTGGTGGTTTTTTCGGGTAAGATCGGGGAGAAGGGCTAACACTCGCACGTAGTCCATTACGAATCGATGATAGTAGTTGCAAAATCCCAATAATACTTAGATGTCCCGAATATTTGTAGGCATTAGCCAATCGGTGACCGCATGCACCTTTCTCGGGTTTATGGGGATTCATCCCCCGACGATGATGTGGCCCAAATCGACCAAACAGCAACCGAAGTCACATTTCGAGCTTTTTCTGAAACTTTTGTCTTCGTAACATTGTGACAACTTTCCAGAGATTTCCATTGTGCTCCTTCGAGATGCAACTAAATCCCAAAATGGCATCGAGATTCATGACGAAGAAGCCGTCAAGGTACCGGCAAAAGATGTTCATCACCGCCATGAATTTTGTGGGTGCATTTATGAGTCCGAAAGGCATGAACGTGAACTCAAAGTGCTCGTACATGGTACAAAATTCATCCTTTTTTACGTCCTTATCAGATACGTGGATGTGAATGACTGTCACCACGTAAATCGACTGTTGAAAATTCAGGCCCTGCAGAGATAGTTGAAAAGTTTCTCTGCTCACGGGAGGGGGTAGCGGTTCTTGATGGTAATGTTGTTCAATGCTCGGTAGTCCACACACATCTTCATTTCTCCGATTTTTTTTTTTCATAAAAAGTACAGGTGCGGTGTAGGGTGACGTGGTCGGTCTGATGAACCCTTAATCGAGCATCTTGTCGAGCTGTTACTTGAGTTTGGTCAGCTCGTAATTGCTCATCCGATATGTCCCCTTCACCGTCGGTTGGCTATCCGCATTCCGGTATGTCTGATGGTTGATGTTTAATGACGAGGGTAGCTCTCGGGGTGGTTCGTCCGGAAAACCCCCTTTGAACTCCTTGATGAGCTCCGAAAACTTCTTCGGTACGGCTGCAAACTTTTTTCGTGTCGGGTTTGTTGGTGACGCTTCAACAGTTTCTATTTCCTCCGCTTTCCTTGTTTCCATGTGGACTAGCTATGCTTGAAATCCGTGTTTCAGATATTGCTTGGCCACACCCAGAGGTATCGGTTGGTTTTTTTGGCTGCCGCAATTTCTGCTTCTTCCTCCACCTCCGCTGTTTCCCGTAACCGTCGTTGATTCGTGGGTTGCTTGACCACAGGCAGGTGTCGCTTTCTGCCAGTAATTCTGATGAAAACTAATTCGCTACTCCAGTCAACCTGTGGATTGTGCTGGTAGAGGAAGTCTCGCCTGAGTATGATCGCATGATCACTCCTTGGGCAAGTTCTCCTGATCATTACATCATTCAGGTCTTCGATTTGAAGTCGAAGTGGTTTGCTAGGTCGACAAATCTATAGTCGTCCATCGACGGTATTTCTTTCAAATGCCCCTGGTTCGGTCTCCAAACCCAATTTCTGAACCATGTCATTGTAGACCATACCGTTCTGTGAATTCTACAACCCTTCAATTGTACTCGTGAAAATATCGCTGGTTGGACTTCCTCATACCCCTCGTTGAACGTGGTGATCTCAGGTTACCCTCGTCTAGGGCGATGTGAGCCGCTCAGATGGACGATCATTTGGCATAGATATTTTCGGTTGGACAGGAGCCTTGCCGTCTATTCTTTTCCTTTGCCGTTTTCCGAATCCTCACTCCTTTTCTCTGACTTCCTCCCATTTTTGGCTTGTCGTTGCCGCTTTTGACAGTCACGCGATATATGACCTAGCTCCCTACAAGCCAAGCATGGCCGATAATCGTGTTGATTGAAAGCATCAATCTCCATCAGAGATGGGGTTTTTGTTGATTGTGAATTTCCTCCGTCACGATAAGGATTGTGGTTTTGGGGTCGCCAGCCATTGGATTACCGTATCTCAATCGTTGTAGTCGGCGCTGTCCATCCGGTGAGCTGCTGCAATCATTCACGAAAGGTCGTCCTGGATGCCGAAAATAGAAATTGCTTGCCAAATATCTTGCTTGCGGCCGTTGTAGTAGAAACACATTTCATCGGGGGCAAGGTTGCTGCCAGTGATGATTTTGTGGCAAAGCCGAGTGTACTACGTCACGCTGGACTATTGACGTAGACGTTGGAGTCTGTATCGTACGTCACACTTCTCATTCAACTTCTCAAAGCAAGCGAGTGTAGTGCATGCAAATTTTCTTGATGTTTCCGGTGGCGTGAGGGAGTCATGCCACGCCGGGTCGATCTGCTCGAGAGGTACTACACTAGCGGTCGATGAAGTGAGAGCGGTGGCGTAAGACATTGATCCACCTCTGCCGGTCTCCTGCTGTCGTTGGATGGCCTTTATATCGTACCAACAACTTTAAGCCGTGCAGCACAAAAGCAAGGCCACAAGGGAAATTTTCTTTTTTTCATTTTTGATCCCAGGAACAGTGAAGTACACGTCCAAACTCGTCAGCCACATCCTGAACGTCGGTCCCTTGGAGTTTGCGGGATCGAACGAACTAGGAAGTACTGGTCGAATCTGGAGTTCACCCAAGAGATGGAAATTTTTCTAAGTAAGCATTGTTTCGCGCGCACGAGAGTTTCGAAGCTCCTCCATTGCCGCATTGAGTTGTTGGAGCAGATGGGTGTTGAGGCTCATGAATCTCGACAATTTATGGTAGAGGTCTCTATTGATTAGCGCATGTCGGCCGGTGCCGTCCATCGTGACAGGTGTCGTCCCTACCGGCTACGACAGAGGCAAAGGGTTCGTTGAGACCGAGGGATCCTTCACCAGGTTGGCCGTCAGGTTCATCAATGTTGTGTCATTCACCTTGAAAGTTTCCGTTGCCATCTAATTTACCTAGAGTGTGTTGTTTTTTTTTGTGCTTTTGATCTTCCATCGTCGAAGTCTTCGACCATTACGGCTGCTTGTAGTCGGGTGCACTCGCTTTGGTCACCACTTTTTTCGTGAAGTCAGCTAATCCCTGAACGCTGGAGATGTGATGAAGATTGGTGTGAGGTTGTCACCAGGTAGTTAGTGGGTCGGTTGCCCCTCAAGTGCCGCTACGTTCTAATACCAAGCATTACGACAAGCATAACGTAGGTGGTTCACATGGATGAGGTGCGGGTGAAAAGATGATTCGGGGATTTGTGACAGATGGATAAGCTGTATTAAGCAGTAGATGTACTTCAATGACGAGTGTCGAGTGATTCAAGCACTTCATGTATAATTCCGGGAATGAGAAGGAGGCATATGTTGGGTCCTCGATGCTCGAGCCGTGCAACGCGTATGAGGTTGCGCCATGAGTGGTTGCTTTGAGAAGCTCGGCCAAGAAGCCGGGGACCTTCGAGAATATCAAGGTGCTTCCTAACATAAGTCTAGCACCGTCGAGAAGTCAACTAAACAATATCAAAACATCGATATAGATCGCGACAATTCTGACGACCTTTCTGGAAGGTGGTCGAAGTTGTCAGAAAATTCTTGAGAAGAACACCGGAGGTCGGGGCAGCTGGCCAAAATCTCCTCAGCCGAACGGCATAAAAATCCTCAAGCCGATGTGTGGTGGGTTACGCATGTAACATCAGAGATACCCAGTCACAAATTTTAGGGACTCGTGTACAACACGGACGTAACATCATTCTCATTCTCGGCTTTGTATACATGTGCTCGCTACACTCGACACTTGTCATTGAAGTACACTCAGTGCTCAATGCAATTTTTCCATTCGTCCCAAATCCTCGAATCGTCTTTCGTCCCGCACCTCATCCTTATGAACCACCTACGTTTCTCTCTGTGTAAGATGTTACGTACGAGACAAACACGAGTCCCTAATCTTTCAGAGTGGGCATTTCTGTTTTTTTACACAAATAGCCCATTACGTTGCCAGACTACAATATTCACTCTGACGGTCGAGGGCAAAACGGCCAACTTCCCTCGCCTCCAGTGAATCTTCTCGAACCTTCTTACAACTTTGACCACTCTCACGAACCTACGACAGAAGCATCACGACCTTTCGGTTGACTTCTCGACGCACCGAGACGAATCTCAATTTATAAAGTTGCATCTTGCATCTTCACCATTGATTCTCGAAGACCTCCAATTTTTTGGTGGACCTTGAATCCGACCACTCACGACACAACTCCACACGCGCCGCTCGACAATCGACCCAACGACCCCGACTATGTCTCATTCGTAACTCAACACATGTAAATATATGTTTGATCATTTCGACACTTGTCATCGAATTACACTTACCGCTAATTATAAATTGCTCAAGTGTCCCAAATTCTAAATCGTGTTCTGCCTCGCCACTTCTACCTGTTCACCATCTACGCTCCGTTCGGCATAACATTTGGTATCAGAGCGCAGCGGTGCTAGAGAGGCATCTGACTACTTTATCAATCTGGAGGACTACATCGCACAAGCCGTCAGCGCATCTCGCACGACAAGACTTCGCGGACTTCGGGACTACGACAAGAGGCAAGCCCACACAACGGACAACCAAAAGCAGGTCTTCGGCAATGACTTCGGCGATGGAGGAGCAGAATGTGCTTATGCATGCGAACCCTGAAGCGGCAACGAATGCTGGCGTGCTAGGCTATGCGGCAGCTGGATCAACCCCCACGACTTGGACGACCAATCCGGTCGCGGACCCAATGGTCCGCGATCGGATGGCGGTAAACCAGCTGCTCCTACCGACAACCTCAACGACGGCGATAGGAACGACAGGTGGCACAAGACGACAGGCACAGATCAACGAGGAACTAGCAAACCGAATCTCCATGCTCGAGGGGATCAACAGTTGTCTTCTCCAACAGCTCAACGTCGCGGTGGAGGCTCTTTGCAACGCAAGCGCATGAGAGGCGGTGCACGTCGAGGGAAATTCCCAACTCTTGAGCAAACCCAAAAATTGTCCGGCTCCACCAAAACTGTTTGATCCTAAAAATTCAAATGGATCGACGATTTGGATGTGGCTGACGAGTTTTGAGGTATATTTCACCGTTGCTCGGGTCAACGACGATCAAAGGAGAATTGACCTGCGGCCGCTCTTTTGCGTGGCACGGTACTAAGTTGGTGGTTTGATCTAAAGACCATCCAACGGCAGCAGGAGACCGGCGGAGCATCATCAATGGCCAACTACGCCCGTCTCATATCGCCGACCGCAGGCATTTTACCCTTGGAGCAGATCAACCAACACCTGCAAGATGTGTAGAGGCCACCAACCAACTAGAAAGAATTCTCGCGCGCGATGCTCGCACGATCTGGACGGCCGAACGAAAATTCTGGTGTACAGTACAAGCTCCAACGTCTCCGTCAGCAGTCCAGCATGGCAGAGTACACACAGAGATTCCGCACGATCATCACCGAAGCAAAAATCATCCCCGAAGAACTCTGTTTTCACTACAACAACGGCCTCAAGCAAGATATCCGGTAAGAAATTGCTCTTTTTGGCATCCAGAACAACTTGTCATAGATAATCGCTGTAGCAGGAAGGGTCGACAGCACCCATTACAACTCTCGGATCCAGGAATCCTACGGCTGGCGACCTACCAACCACAATTATCGTGGAAACAGAAAAAGCCAGTCGGGGGACTCCTCGACTCCGATGGAAGTGGACACCGTCAACCGGAGAGACACACAAGCCTGCTACAACTTCATAGGCGTCGGACGCATTGCTTGCAATTGTCGAAGCAAACAGTAGGCCAAGAAGGGGAGGGGGAATCGTAGAAAAACGAGTCGGAAAACGGCAAAAGGGCAAAAGTAAAAGGCACAACTTATGTCCGTAAGGAGCGATCTACACCGAACGATCGTCCATCTGAACGGCCTATATCAACGTAGAGGTTTTCTAAGCTCGCAAATTTTGACAAGGGGTACGAGGACAACCAACCGGCGACACTGCTAAACGTTCAATCTTGAGGATGCAAGAGTCGCAGAACAGTATCGGCACTATTGGATGGAGGAGCTTCACACACCTTCGTATGCAATGACATGGTTCGCAAGCTGGGTTTGCAGACTGAACCAGGGGGGTTTGAAGGAAACATCGTTAATAAGAGATTTCAGATATTGAGACTCAAAGAACCACTACGACTACAAGTAGGGGATCTATGGGATGTAACGGTCTGGAGGTCCTGTTCAATGAGTTATCATAAAATCATCCTCGGACGAGATTTTCTATACCAGCACAATCCGCGGGTCGACTAGAACAGCGGCGACGTCTACGTGAAGATTGATGGCATAAAACATTATCTTCCGCGTGTGGGACGGAAGCTGACAGCGGAAGTAGCAGAGGTGAAAGCAGCAGAGGAAGTTGCGGTAACCGAGAAGCGACAACTTGTTCAGTCGATACCATTCAATGTGGCCAAGTACTGCATACGACAAGGAGCTCATGCGTGGCTCATACATCTCGAGCCAATGGAAGAAGTGGACGTGGCAACCGTTGACTCATCACTAGCCTCATCAGCCCCATCGGCATCTACAAGGTTTGTGATGGTACCCAAAGAGTTCGCACCACTCATCAAAGAGTTTGCGAATGTCTTCCCCGATGAACTCCTGAAAACCTTGCCTCCTCAACGAGACATCGACCATCTCATCGAATTGAAGCCAGATAGCAGACCTACAGTTCGAGGGGCCTGTCGGATGAGCAATCACACGCTGATCGAGCTAAAAAATCAGCTCGACGAGATGCTCGGTTAGGGGTTCATCCGTCCATCCACGTCACCATACGCCACACCAGTACTATTCGTGAAAGAGAAAACTAGTGAGATGCGCATGTGCGTGGATTGCCGGTGTTGAACCATGCAACCATCAAGAGCCGCGGCCCTCTTCCCCGAGCTGACGAACGTTTTGACCAACTTCAAGGAGCTCAAATATTGAGCAAAATTGACTTACGTAGCGTCTATCACCAGATACAGATGGCAGACACCGATATCGAGAAGACGGTGTTCTGAACTTGCTACAGTCATTTTGATTTCATGGTAATGCCGTTCGGACTATGAATGCCTCGGTGACGTTCATGGCGACAATGAACAAAATCTTTCGCCCATACCTCGACAATTTTGTTATGGTGTACCTTGACAAAATTCTGGTGTACAGCCGTACCCCGGAGGAGTACGATGAAAATCTTAAAAGAGTTCTCAAAGTTTTACGAAGGGAGAATTTTTTGGGAAAAATCTCAAAGTGTGACTTTGGTCGCCCTTTGATCGAGTTTTTAGGTCACGTCGTCAACGGCGGACAGATCACTAAAGATCCGAAAAACGTGGCAGCAAACGCTGATTGGCCGACGCCGACCAACGTTCGAGACGTTCAAGTTTTCCTCGACTTCTCCACTTACCACTGGAATTTCATACTGGATTATGCCTGATTGTCAGCGCCTCTCTCTGACCTCACTCAAAAAGAAAATGAGCGGTGGTGGGGAGAAAGCAAACAAGAAGTGTTCACCGCCTTGCAGAACGCTCTGACCTCGACGCCATCCCTACGATTGGCGGATCCAACTATCGACTACGTCATGGCTACAGACGCATCAGACCGAGCCATTGGCGCAGTCCTCTTGCAAGACCATGGCAACAACGAACAACCGGTTGCCTACATGTCTAAAAAACTACGAGGACCGAAACTCAACTACGTCATACACGAGAAAGGAATGTTGGCGGCCGTACATATATTTAAGACATATTGGTGTTACCTAGAGTGCCGCCGATGCATCGTGCGCACCGACCACCATGCATTGAAATATCTGAAGACGCAGCCGAACCTCGGTCAACGTGAAACCCGATGGATGGAGTTCCATGAATCCGGGTTCAATTACGATGTCGAGTACCGACCAGGAAAAATCAACCCGGCGGACACACTCAGCCACCGACCAGATTTAATTGCTGAGGTGGCGATGCTACAGCTGCAATGAGACCCGTATATCGAGTGGCTCTTTGCACGAGGCTACGACCAGCACAGCGGATACGACATGGAAAAGATCTGGTATGACGCACCCTATTGGCGACGGTGATTCACTCGCCAGGTGGTCGTTCCCCCGAATGACGAACTTCCCCGTATGCTGCTCGATGATTACCACGACACAGGATCAGGTGGGAACTTCGGAGAGGACAAGATGCTGAAGAAGCTGACAAAAAATTACTGGTGGGACAAGATGCAATCCAACATGGCCAACTTCTGCAAAACCTGCGATATGTGTCAGCGACAAAAATCCCGTCGCACACGGCCACCCGGACTTCTGTAACCACTCCCTATTCCAAAACATTTGTGGGCGGATGTCTCCATGGACTTTGTGAAGGGATTACCAGTCACACCTTATGGATATGACGCAATCCTTGTGGTCGTCGACAGATTTTCCAAAATGTCCCATTTCATCCCACGACAACCACCGTTACTGCCAAAGGAACAGCACGGCTGCTTAGAAACAGCATCATGCTGCTACACGGCGTACCGAGAACCATCATGAGCGACATAGACAGTTGATCCCACCAACCATTTTTGGCACGAAGTGTGACTCGCTATGGCAACACAAGTACACTTTCAATAGTGTTTCAACCTCAAACTGACGGTCAAACTTATTAGACAAATCAAAAGCTTGAACAACTCCTTTGAACACTATGCGAACCTCATGGGATGGATTAGGCATAGAAACTCCTGACTGCCAAAATTGGATATACTCCGGCAGATTCCACCACAACAAGTAAAACTCCGTTTGTAGTGGTGTATGGCAAATTTACCGCCACACCAGCCGGAGTACAAATTTGTAGCAACATTCCCGCGGTCAACGTTCAACGCCGAGACTTCTCCACCGTCTGGGAAGAAACACGGAAAATCCTCGCGAAGACAATAGGCAGCAATGAAACGAGCAGCTGACCGACATTGCAGTGATACCATGTTTACCGCCGACAACAAAATCCTTCTCAGCTCGGCCAGCATCAAACTCCACGGAGCCGATTGTTAGAAGCTCAAAACCCGATGGTTGGGACCATTTGAGATCGAGCGCATGAAAATCTCCATGGTTGTGCGACTCAAACTCCCCGACACTATGCAAGTTCATATGGTGTTCCATGTCAGCAGACTCAAGCACTACCAAGACCCCGGAGAAACATTCCCAGGCAGAGAAGTCCCTCCCTCTCCCATTCAAGTGGACAAGGACACCGAGTACGTCATCAAGGAAGTCCTCGGCCATCGACGACGAGGCAAAATGACAGAATATCTTGTCAAGTGGCATGGCTACGACATTGCGCACAACAGTTGAGAACCCTGCAACAACCATCGAGACGTCGGTCAGCTAATCGACAGTTATTACCACCATTACCCGGCTACATCTGTATGCACACCGGGACGTCGCGGTTAAAAGGGGGGGTAAGTGTTACATACCAAACGTACTCGAGTCCCTAATCTTTTCGAGTGGCCGTTTCTTTTATCACACAAATAGCCCATTGCGTCGCAAGACCGCGATATTCACTCTGTTGGTCGAGAGCAAAACGGCCAACTGCCCTCGCCTCCAATGAATCTTCCCGAAGCTTCTGACAACTTCGACCACTCTTGCAAACCTACGACAGAAGCATCACGACCTTTCGGTCGACTTCTTGACGCACCGAGATGAATATGGATTTATAAAGAAGCATCGCGCATCTTCACCGTCAATTCTTGAAGACCTCCAATTTCTCTACGGACCTTTTCCAATCAGACCACTCATGATGCGACTCCGTATGCACCGCTCAACAACTGACCCAACGCCCCGACAATGTCTCATTCATACCTCGACATATGTAAATATATGTTTGATCATTTCGACACTTGTCATCGAAGTACACTTACCGCAAATTATAAATTGCTCAAGTGTCCAGAATTCTAAATTTTTATTTGTTTCATAACTTCTACCTGTTCCCCATCTATGCTCCGTTTGGCATAACACTTGGTATCAAAGCGTAGTGGTCCTAGAGAGGTATCCAACTACTTTACCCAACGGAGGACTACCTCGCACAAGCCGTCAGTGCATCTCGCACGACAAGACTTTGCATACTTTGTGACTACGAATGGCTCGCGACCACAACCAACGACCAGAAGTGGGTCTTCGGCGACGAATTCAGCGATGGAGAAGCAAAATGTACCTATCCACGCAAACGGTGAAGCGGCAGTGAATGCTGGTATGGCAGGCTATGCGTCAGCTGGATCAACCCCCATGGCTTGGACGACCAATCCGGTCGCGGACCCAATGGCGGTAAATCAGCCGCTCCTACCAACAACCTCAAGGACATCAATAGGAATGACTGGTGGCACAGGATGACTGGCACGGATCAGCGAGGAACTGGCAAACCGAATCTCCACGCTCGAGGGGATCAACAGGCATCTGCTCCAATAGCTCAACGTCATGATGGAGGCTCTTTGCAACGCAAGCACATGAGAGGCGGTGCTCATCGAGAGAAATTCCCAACTCTCGAGCGAACCCAAAATCTATCCAGCTCCACCAAAACAGCTCGATCCTACAAATTCAAGGGGATCGACGATTTGGATGTGACTAACGAGTTTGGAGGTGTACTTCACTGCTGCTAGGGTCAACATCGATCAGAATAGAATTGACCTCGTGGTCGCGCTTTTGCGTGGCATGGCGCTAGGTTACGAGTTTCATCTAAAGACCATCCAACGGCAGTAAGAGACTTGCGGAGCATCATCAATGTCCAAAGGCGCCTGTCTCATATCACCGACGGCAGGTGTTCTACCCTTGGAGCAGATCAACCCACAGTGGCAAGATGCGCTAATGCCACCAATTGACTAGAATGAATTCTTGCACGCGATGCTCGCATAATTCGGATAGCTAAACAAAAAGTCTGACGCACGGTACAAGCTCCAGCGTCTCCTTCAGCAGTCTAGCATGGCAGAGTACACACAGAGATTTTGCAAGATCATCACCGGAGTAGACATCGTCCCCGATGAACTCTGTTTTCACTATTACAATGGCCTCAAGCGAGATATCCAGCAATCAATTGCTGTTTTCGGCATCTAGAACGACTTGCCGTACATGATCGTAGCAGCAAAAAGGATCGATACCGTCGATTGCAATGCTAGGATCTAGGAATCCTATGGTTGGCGACCTCCCAACCACAATTATCATGAAGACAAAAAAAGCCAATCAGGGGAATCCTTGACTCCGATGGAAGTAGATGCCATCGACCAGAGAGACACAAACCTGCTTCGACTACAGAATCGTCAGACAGATCGCTTGAAGTTGTCGAAGCAGGCAGTAGGCCAAAAAGTGGGGCAAGTCTTAGAAAAGCAAGTAGGAGATCAACAAAGGGCATGAATGAAAGGCGTGAATCTTGTCCAAAAGGAGCAATCTGCGTCGAATGATCGCCCATCTCAATGGCCTATATCGCCGTAGAGGGTTTATGAGATCGCAAAGTTCGACGAAGGGTACGAGGAAGACCAACCGGCGATACTGCTAAACGTTCAACCTCGAGGATGCAAGAGTCGTAAAACAGTACTGGCACTATTGGATGGAAGAGCTTCACACAGCTTCGTAAGCAACGACATGGTTCGCAAGCTGGGTTTGCAGAAAGAACCAGGGGTGTTTGAAGGAAAAACCGTCGATGGGAGATTACAAATACGGAGACTCCGAGAACCGCTAAAACTACAAGTGGGGGATCTACGGGATGTTACGGTCTGGATGTCCTGTCTAATGAGTGCTCACAAAATCATCCTTGAAAACGATTTCCCGTACCGGCATAATCCGCAAGTCGACAAGAACAATGGTGACGTCTATGTGGAGATCGATGGTGTCAAACGACAACTTCCGCACATGGGATGGAAGCCGACAGGGGAAGTAGCAAAGGAGGAAGCAGCAGAGGAAGCCGCGGTAGCCGAGAAGCCACAGCCTGTGCAGCCGAGAATGCTCAACGTGGCCAAGTACTGTATATGACAGGGAGCTCGTACGTGGCTCATACATATTGGGCCAATGGAAGAAGCGGAAGTGGCAGCAGTTGACTCATCATCGGCCTCATCAACCCTATCGGCATCCACAAAGCTTGCGGTGGTGCCCAAAGACTTCGCACCACTCATCCAAGAGTTTGCGAACGTCTTCCCGACGAACTCCTGAAAACTTTACCTCCTCAACGAGACATCAACCATTGCATCGAACTGAAGCCGGGTTACAAACCTACAGTTCAAGGGGCCTGTTGGATGATCGATCACAAGCTGACTGAGCTAAAAAGGCAACTCGACCAGATGCATGGTCAAGGATTCATCTGCCCATCCACGTAACCATACGCCGCACCAGTACAGTTTGTGAAACAGAAAACTGGTGAGATGCGGATGTGCGTGAATTTTTGGGCGTGGAACGATGCCACCGTCAAGAACCGCTGCCCTCGTCCCCAAGCTGATAAAACTTTTGACCAACTCCGAGGAGCTCAAAATTCCAGCAAAATCGACTTGCGCATCTGTTATCACCACATACCCGTGGAAGACGCCGACATCGAGAAGACGGCGCTCCAAAATCGCTATGGCCATTTCAATTTCATGACAATGTCGTTCGGACTTACGAATACCTCGGCAATGTTCATTGCGGCAATGAACAATATCTTTCGTCCATACCTCGACGATTTCGTCGTGGTGTACCTCGACAAAATGTTGGTGTACAACCGTACCCCAAAGGAGCACGATGGACATCTCCAAAAAGTTCTTGAAGTTTTACAAAGAGATAATTTCTTGGGAAAACTCTCGAAGTGCGAATTCGGTCACCGTTTGATTGAGTTTTTAGGTCACATCATCAACGGCGGACGGATCACTACGGATCCGAAAAAAGTGGCAGCAGTCGCTGATTGGCCGACGCCGACCAACATTTGAGACGTTCAAGTTTTCCTCGGCTTCTATACTTACTACCAGCGTTCCGTACGGGATTACGCCCGAGTGACAGCGCCTCTCTCCAACCTCACTCGAAAAAAACAATGAGTGGTGGTGGGGACACAACGAACAAGACGCGTTCACCACTTTCCGGAACGCTCTGACCTCGGCGCCAGCCCTAAGATTGGCGGATCCAATGGCCGACTACGTCATGGCTACAGACACGTCAGAGCGAGCCATCGGTGTAGTCTTCCTGCAAGACCATGGCAACGGCGAACAACCGGTCGCCTACATGTCTCAAAAATTGCGAGGACCGGAACTCAACAATTCCATACACGAGAAAGAAATGCTGGCGGTCGTATATAATTTTAAGACATGGCGGTGTTACCTCTAGTGCCACCGATGCATTGTGAACACCGACCACCATGCATTGAAATATCTGAAGACACAGCCCAACCTCAGTCAACGTCAAACCCGATGGATGGAGTTCCATGAATTCGTGTTCAACTACGATATCGAGTACCAGCCACGAAAAATCAACACGGTGGATGCACTCAACCACCTACCAGATTTAATGGTTGAGGTGGCAACACTACAACTACAAAGAGACGCATTTATCGAGCGGTTGTTTGCACGGGGCTACGACCAGCACAACGGATACTACACGACAAAATTCTGGTATGATGCACTATATTGGCGACGGCAGTTCACTCGCCTGGTGGTCGTTCCTCCAAACGACGAACTTCGCCGTATGCTGCTCGAATACTGCCACGACACAGGACCAGGTGGCACTTCGGAGTGGACAAGACGTTGAAGAAGCTGGCAAAATGTTTCTCGTGGGGCAAGATGCAATCCGACATGGCCAGCTTCTGCAAAACTTGGGATATGTGTCAGCGGCAAAAATCCCGTCGCACACGGCCACCCGGACTTCTGCAACCACTCCTTATTCCGACAAAATCGTAGGCGGATATCTCCATGGACTTCGTCAAGGGATTACCAGTCACACCTGAAGGATATGACGCAATCATTGTGTTCATCAACAAACTTTCCACAATATCCCATCTTATCCCCACGACAACCACAGTTACCGTTGGAGGAACAGTACGGCTGCTTCTAAACAACATCGTGGTGCTACACGGCGTACCGAGAACCATCACCAGCCGTTTTTGGCGCGAACCGATGACTCGCTACGACAACATAATTCAATTTCCAATGGTGTTTCATCCTCAAACTGACGGTCAAACTGAGCAGACAAATCAAAAGCTTGAACAACCTCTCCGAACACTCTGAGAACCTCATAGGACTCATTGGGTACAAAAACTCCCCACCGCCAAAATCACATATAATTTGAGAGTAAATCTCCGTTTGAAGTGGTGTATAGCAAACTTCCCGCCACACGAGCCAGACTACAAAGTCGCAGCAACAAGCATATGGTCGACATGACATTCAACGTCGAGAGTTCTCCACCATTTGGGAGGAAACATGAGAAAGCCTCGTGATGACACAGGCAGCAACGAAATGAGGAGGTGACCGACATCATAGCGACGACGTTTTCGCCGCTGGCGACAAAGTCCTCAGCTGAGCCAACATCAAACTCCGCGGAGCTGACTGTTCGAAGCTCAAACCTCGATGGTTGAGACCGTTTGAGATCTAGCACATGCAAACCCCTGTGGTTGCGCGACGCAAACTCCCCGACACTATTCAAGTTCATTCAGTGTTCCATGTCAGGAGACGTAAGCACTACCAAGACCCCGGAGGGAACTTCCTAGACAGGGATGTCCCCCTCCCCCCTCTCGTATGAGTGGACAAGGACACCAAACACGTCATCAAGGACATCCTGAGCCATTGATGACGAGGAAAAACGACAGAATATCTTGTAAAGTGGCACGACTATGACGCTGCGCACAGCAGTTGGGAACCCTATGACAATCCCTGAGACGTCCGTCACTTAATCGACGGCTACTACTGCCGTCACCCGGTTACATCTAGACGCGCGCCGGAACGTGGCGACTAAAAGGGGGGACGAAGTGTTACGTACCTGATGTACACGAGTCCCTAACCTTTTTGAGTGGGCATATCTTTTATTACACAAACGACCCATCGCGTCCCGAGACCGCGATATTCACTCCAACGGTCGAGGGCAAAACGACCGACTGCCCTCGCCTACCGTGAATCTTCCAGAACCTTCTCACAACTTCGACCACTCTCGTAAACATACGACAGAAGCATCACAACCTTTCGATCGACTTCTCGATGGACCGAGATGAATATGGATTTATTAAGATGCATCTCACATCAATTCTCGAAGACCTCCAATTTCTCGGCGGTCTTTCTTGAATCCGACCACTCACGATGCGACTCCGCACGCGCCGCTCGACAATCGAATTAACGACCCTGACTATGTCTCATTCGTATCTCGACACTTGTACAGATATGTTTGATCATCTCGATGCTTGTCATCGAAGTACACTTACCGCTAGTTATAAAATTCTCAAGTGTCCTAAATTCTGAACTGTTCTTTGGCTTGCAAATACTACGTGTTCACCATCTAGGCTCTGTGCGGTATAACATAGGAGACCCAACATATGCTTCATTCTCATTCTCGACATTTTATGATTGTGCTGGAATAAGTCGACAGTTATAATCGAAGTACACTTGCTACTTAATACAAATGACCCATTTTCCCCAAATCATCCAATCGTCTGTTGCCCTGGGCATCATCCCTGTGAACCACCAACGTTCCTCTCGGCGTAACACTGTGAACTACCCGTTTTCGACTCGGAGTTTATGCCCTTGATTCATACCTGTGTTTCTAAGGGCATTGGTGTATTTTGCCGTTGAACATCGCTTTTGATTTCGCTACCCAACTCGTCTGAGTGCACGAATTGGCTCCAATCCCGGGCGTCGAAGACGTTTCAACCCGTGACGTGGGCCATTCGTACCTTGAGTTTCCTTCCTGCGGTGTGTCGTATCATCCGTCGATTCAACCGATCGACGAGCAGTAGGCAGCTTGCAGGTAGCCGCGACATGTGGCTGACCCGGGGCTTGAGCCGATCGCAGCATTCGAGGCACCAGAATTGGCACTCCGAGGCGGCCGCGAAGGTAATGGCAAGGTCCGAATGACCAAGGCAGTGGCAGCAACGGTCAGTGAGCATTACGTCGTTCGATTCATTCGCCTGAGCTGTCGCCTAACCGCTTTCGGTCAAAACCAGGGCTGCCACGCGGGTTTGCGCCGCAACATTGTTGCTCCGGCAAGTAAGGTGGAAGTTGAGATGATATTTCGTTCCGAGAACCGGATGTCACAATTTCTGCTTCGGATCGCATTTTATTCGACAGATGTCGAGGTAGTTTGTCTCCGCGAACTCTCATGTCCCTCTTGCAAACTAGTTTCATCAACCGCCACATGTCGCAAGCCACGTCAGGTTTTTTTTCCACCGGGTTACCTTACAAACCCTGGCACACGGTCAGCCGTATCGACGCTCCCGGACCCTTACAGCGGTCGGAGGCAGAGCACACGGTGTGTTCTGATATCCGGCCAGGACGGCTGCCCAGCCACCGTCTTTCAATCGACGGCCGTGCCAGGCACGCCCGTCAGCACGGAAGGCTGCTGTGGACCATCGTGTCGTCGCAATCCATACCTTATCGTTTCAGGGCAGGTTAAAACGTTTTTGCGCGGACCCTTGCGCCAACCTGGGCCCGACGATTTCATCCGGGCAGGCATGTTAACCGCGAAGGCTGTGTGCTAGGGTTTGGTAGAGGCCCCAGCTCGAGAAAAATGCAATTTTAGCATGGTTTTTAAAGTAGCATACAAAAATAGCCGGTCGCTGTACGATCACACAAAAATAGCCACGCCGTCAAATAGCACACAAAAATGGCCGCTCGCTGTACGAGCACACAAAAATGGCCACAGTTTGAAATAGCACACAAAAATGGCCACAGTTTGAAATAGCACACAAAAATGGCCGCTCGCTGTACGAGCACACAAAAATGGCCACAGTTTGAAATAGCACACAAAAATGGCCAGTGCAAAAATGGCCACTCGCAAAAAAGCACACGAAAATAGCCATCGCACGCAGGTGATGCCACGTAAGCAGAGGGCCCTCGCAAAAATTTGGTCGCCCATCTACTTCGCATCACCATTTTCTCTCTTTCCAAGAAAAGTCAATTTAGCCTTCGTGTAGGTAAAAGAGGCATCAATCTCCGATGTCAGAACAGTACCCTAGTGTCAAAGGTTCGCACCTCACGAAATGTTTGCTTCCTCTCCCTTCGCACATGGAGTTCACTTCCTGATGGACATTTTTGTGTGCTCTTTCAGGGGTGGCTATTTTTGTGTGCTATTTTAGAAGCAGTGCTACTTTTGTACGTGGGTTTGTTTTTGTTCAATGTCTTCCATTGCCACAACTACACAATACAGAATACCCGGTGACATTATTCCACTAAGTAAACATTGTGTAATAAAAGAAGGATGTCCCAAATGTGAAATGGTGGAAAACATTACTAAATATAAAAATTAAAGAACGGATTGTTTTTTAAAGAATTTGACCAAAAGGAGATTAGACTACAGTGCTTTGGTCAAATTCTTTACAAAACAAGTCGTTCTTTAATTTTTATATTTAGTAATGTTTTCCACCATTTCACATTTGGGACATCCTTCTTTTATTACACAATGTTTAATTACTAGAATAATGTCACCGGGTATTTTGTAATGTGTAGTTGTGGCAATGGAAGACATTGACCTAAAAAAAACCACGTACAAAAGTAGCACTGTTTCTAAAATAGCACACAAAAATAGCCACCCCTGAAAGAGCACACAAAAATGTCCATCAGGAGGTGAACTCCATGTGCGAAGGGAGAGGAAGTGAACATTTTTTGAGGTGCAAACCTTTGACACTAGGAGACTGTTCTGAAATCGGAGATTGGTGCCTCTTTTACCTACACGAAGGCTAAATTGACTTTTCTTGGAAAGAGAGAAAATGGTGATGCGAAGTAGATGGGCGACCAAATTTTTGCGAGGGCCCTCTGCTTACGTGGCATCACCTGCGCGCGATGGCTATTTTTGTGTGCTTTTTTGCGAGTGGCCATTTTTGCACTGGCCATTTTTGTGTGCTATTTCAAACTGTGGCCATTTTTGTGTGCTCGTACAGCGAGCGGCCATTTTTGTGTGCTATTTGACGGCGTGGCTATTTTTGTGTGATCGTACAGAGACCGGCTATTTTTGTGTGCTACTTTAAAAACCATGCTAAAATTGCATTTTTCTCGCCCCAGCTCCTGCTCTCGGCAACCACCACCGAAGCCGTGAGCGTTCCTCGCCCTCTCCGGTGGTCCGGTTACCTTCGGCCCGATTGTAGTAGTTAGTTTCTCTTGTCCGGTTATCTGTAGCAAATTAGCCCACCACTTTGTTCTCGTCAGCACTCGGAACTCGCTACAGCACTACTATTCGGCCCTCCAGCTTTCGGTGACGAGTGGTGGTCGTCATCACGTGCTCTGCCCTGCAGCTTCTCATGCCAACCTCGTCGGTCTCACCTGAGTATTCACGCTTGTGCAGACTGCACGCATGCTTGGTCTACCTGGTCGGATTTCTGATGCGCGTAGGCAGGTGCTTTTAACGTACACCACGTTTCGTTCCTTCAACGCTCTGGCGTTTCGGCGCGAGCCTGGCAGCCATGGCTGCCTTCACGGCCGACGCCATGGTCCTCTCCGACGAGGATCTCGTGGGCCACGTGGCGACGTTTCCTGTCGCTAGCGCTGCGGCGCCAACAGCAGCAGCTCCGTTAGCCTATCGGAGCGATGG
>SZWC01000816.1:1544-26506 GCA_023375785.1 Penium margaritaceum
TATATGTATATGTATATGTATATGTATATGTTTATGTATATGTATATGTATATGTATAGGTATATGTACATGTACATGTATATGTATATGTATATGTATATGTATATGTATATGTATATGTATATGTATATGTTTATGTATATGGATATGTATATATATATGTACATATACATATATGTATGTATATTTATTTAGATGCATATGAAGCATAAGGGCCATTGTTATGGTTGAAATGGTCTTTTTTTTTGGTACTTTCGATACTCGAGGCTCAAGTCTGGGGGAGCCAAATGCCCAGAAAAATGTAATTGGCTAGATTATTGTTCGACTCTAGCCTTGGTTTTTGTGACCTGGATTTGGTTTCTGTGACCCGGATTTGGCTTCTGTGTCCCGACTTTGGTTTCTGTGACCCAGATTTGGTTCCAGTGCCCCGGATTTGGTTTCTATGACCCGGCTTTGGTGCCTGTGACCCGGCTTTGGTTTCTGTGACCCGACTTTGGTTTCTGTGACCCGGCTTTGGTTTCTGTGACCCGGCTTTGGTTTCTGTGACCCGGCTTTGGTTTCCGTGACGCAGCTTTGTTTCTGTGACCCGGCTTTGGTTTCTGTGACCCAGCTTTGGTTTTGGTGACCCGGTTTTGGTTTTTTTGACCAGGCTTTGATTTTTGTGACCCGGCTTTGGTTCATGTGACCCGGCTTTGGTTTCTGTTACCCGGCTTTGGTTTCAGTGACCCTGCTTTAGTTTCTCTGACCCGGCTTTGGCTTCTGTGACCCAGCTTTGGTTTCTGTGGCCCGGTTTTGAATTTTGTGACCTGGATTTGGTTTATATGACCCAGCATGGTTTCTGGGACCCAGCTTTGGTTTATGTGACCCGGCGTTGGTTTCTGTGACCCCGCTTTGGTTTCTGTGACCCGGCTTTGGTTTCTGTGACCCAGATTTAGTTTTTGTGACCCGGCTTTGGTTTCTGTGACCCAGTTCTGGTTTATGTGACCCGGCCTTGGTCTCTGTGACTTGTCTTTCTTGCATGTGACCCGGCTTTGGGTTCTGTGACCCGGATTTGGTTTATGTGACCTGGCTTTGGTTTCTGTGACCCGGCTTTGTTTCTGTGATCCGGCTTTGGTTTCTTTGACCCGGCTTTGGTTTCTGTGACGTGGCTTTGATTTATGTGACGCGGCTTTGGTTTCTGTGACCCGGCTTTGGTTTATGTGACCTGGCTTTGGTTTCTGTGACCCGGCTTTGTTTCTGTGATCCGGCTTTGGTTTCTTTGACCCGGCTTTGGTTTCTGTGACGTGGCTTTGATTTATGTGACGCGGCTTTGGTTTCTGTGACCCGGCTTTGGTTTCTATGTTCCCGCTTTGGTTTCTTGTACCGGGCTTTGGTTTCTGTGACCTGGCTTTGGTTGTTGTGACCCGGCTTTTGTTTCTGTGACTCAGCTTTGGTTTCTGTGATCTGGCTATGGCTTCTGTTCCCAGGCTTTGGTTTCTATGACCCGGCTTTGGTTTCTGTGACCCGGCTTTGGTTTCTGCGATCCGGCTTTGGTTTCTGTGACCCGACTTTGGTTTCTGTGACCCGGCTTTGGTTTATGTGACCTAGCTTTTGTTTCTGAATCCTAGCCTTGGTTTCTGGAAAGTGGCATTGATTTATGTGTCGCGGCTTTGGTTACTGTGACCCGGCTATGGTTTCTGTGATCCGGCTTTGGTTTCTTGTACCCGGCTCTGGTTTCTGTGACCTGGCTTTGGTTTCGGTGACCCGGCTTTTGTTTCTGTGACCCGGCTTTGGTTTCTATGATCAGCTCTGATTCCTGTGACCTGGCGTTGGTTTCTGTGACCCAGCTTTGTTTTCTGTGGTCCGGCTTTGGTTTCTGTGAAATAGCTTTGGTTTCTGTGACCCGGCTTTGGTTTGTGTGACCCGGCTTTGGTTTCCATGACCCGGATTTGGTTTCTGTGACCCAGCTTTGGTTTGTGTGACCCGGCTTTGGTTTCTGTGACCTGGCTTTGATGTATGTGACCAAGCTTTGGTTTCTGTGACCAGGCTTTGGTTTCTTTGACCCAGCTTTGACTTCTCTGACCCGGCTCTGGTTTCTGTGATCCGGCTTTGGTTTCTGTGACATGGCTTTGGTGTCTGTGACCCGGCTTTGGTTTTTGTGACCCAGCTTTGGTTTCTGTATCGTGCCTATGGTTTCTGTGACGTGGCTTTGATTTATGTGATGCGGCTTTGGTTTCTGTGACCTGGCTTTGGTTCATATCATCCCGCTTTGGTTTCTTGTACCCGGCTTTGGTTTCTGTGACCCGGCTTTGGTTTTTGTGACCCGTCTTTTATTTCTGTGACCCGGCTTTGGTTTCTGTGATCCGGATCTGGTTTATGTGACCTGGCTTTGTTTTCTGTGACCCGGCTTTGGTTTATGTGGCCCGGCTTTGGTTCCTGTGACCTAGCTTTGGTTTATGTGACCCAGCTTTGGTTTCTGTAACCCGGCTTTGGTTTCTGTGACCCGGCTTTGCTTTTTGTGACCCGGCTTTGGTTTCTGTGGCCCGGTTTTGGTTTTTGTGACCTGGCTTTGGTTTCTGTGACCCGGCTTTGGTTACTGAGACCAGGATTTGGTTTCTATGACCCGGATTTGGTTCCTGTGACCCGGCTTTGGTTCATGTGAGCTGGCTTTGGTTTCTGTGACCCGTCTTTGGTTTCTGTGAGCTGGCTTTGATTTCGGTGACCTGGCTTTGGTTTTTGTGACCCGGCTTTGGTCTGTGCGACCTGGCTTTGGTTTCTGTTGCCGGGCTTAGGTTTATGTGAACCGGCTTTAGTTTCTATGACTCGGCTTTGATTTTTGTGAGCTGGCATTGATTTCTATGACACGGCTTCCATTTTTGTTACCCGGCTTTGGTTTCCGTTATCCGGCTTTGGTTTCTATGACCCAGCTTTGGTTTCTGTGACCCGGCTTTGCATTTTGTGACCAGCTTTGGTTTCTGTGACCCGGCTTTGGTTTATGTGACCTGGCTTTGGTTTCCGTGACACGGTTTTGGTTTCTGTAACCCAGCTTTGGTTTGTCCGACCCAGCGTTGGTTTCTGTCACCTGGCTTTGGTTTTTGTGACCCGGCTTTGGTTTATGTGACCTGGCTTTGGTTTCTGTTACCGATCTTTCGTTTCTATGAACTGGCTTTGGCTTCTGTGATCCAGCTTTGGTTTCTGTGACCCAGCTTTGGTTTATGTGACCCGACTTAAGTTTCTCTTACTTGGCTTTGGCTTTTGTGACCCAGCTTTGGTTTTCCTGACCCGGTTTTTGGTTTCTATTACCCGGCTTTGGTTTATGTGACCCGGCTTTGGTTTTGTGACCGGGGTTGGTTTCTGTTATCCGGCTCTGGTTTTTATCACTCGGCTTTTGTTTCTGTGACCCGGCTTTGGTTTCGGTGATTCAGCTTTGGTTTCAGTGACCGGACTTTGGATTTTGTGACCCAGCTTTGGTTTCTATGACCTGGTTTTGATTTCTGTGACCTGGCTTCGGTGTCGTGGCCTGGCCTTGGTTTCTGTGAACCGGCTTTGGTTTCTGTGACCCGGCTTTGGTTTCTATGACCCGGGTTTGGTGTCTGTGACCCGGCTTTGGTTTCTGTAACCCGGCTTTGGTTTCTGTGACCTGGCTTCGGTTTCTGTCACCCGGCTTTGGTTTCTGTGACCCGGCTTTGGTTTCTGTGACCCGGCTTTGGTTTTTGTGACCCGGCTTTGGTTTCTGTGACCCAGCTTTGGTTTGTGTGACCCGGTCTTCGTTCTTGTAACCAGGCTTTGATTTTTGTGACATGGCTTTTATTTCTGTGACCCGGCTTTGATTTCTGTTACCCGGCTTTTGTTTCAGTGATCCGGCTTTGGTTCCTGTGACCCGGCTTTGGTTTCTATGATCTGGCTTTGGTTTCTATGACCCGGCTTTAGTTTCTGTGACCCGGCTTTGGTTTTTGTGACCCGGCTTTGGTTTCTGTGACCCAGCTTTGGTTTCTGTGACCCAGCTTTGGTTTCTGTGACCCGGTTTTGGTTTTATATGATCTTGCTTTGTTTTCTGTCACCCAGCTTTGGTTTATGTGGCCCGGCTTTGGTTTTTGTGACCCACCTTTGGTTTCTTTCACCCGGCTTTGGTTTCTGTGACCCGGCTTTGGTTCTGGTGACCCGGCTTTGGTTTCTGTGACCTGGCTTTTGTTTTTGTGACCCGCCTTTGGGTTCTGTGATCCGGCTTTGGTTTCGATGACCCGGCTTTGGTTTCTGTGACCCGGCTTTTGATTCTAAGACCCAGCTCTGGTTTCTGTATCATGGCTTTGGTTTCTGTGACGCGGCTTTGGTTTCTGTAACCTGGCTTTGGTTTCTATGTACTGTTTTGGTTTCTTGTCCCCGGCTTTGGTTCTTGTCAGCTGGCTTTGGTTTTTGTGACCCGGCTTTGGTTTCTGTGACCCGGCTTTGGTTTCTGTGGCCTGGCTTTGGTTTCTGTGACCTAGCTTTTGTTTGTATGACCCGGCTTTGGTTTCTGTGACCCAGCTTTGGTTTCTGTGACCCGATTTTGGTTTCTGTTACCAGGCTATGGTTTCTATGACCCGGCTTTGGTTTCTGTGACCTAGCATCGGTTTCTGTGATCGAGCTTTGGTTTCTTTCACCCAGCTTTTGTATATTTGACCCGGCTCTGGTTTCTGTGTCCCAGCTTTGGTTTCTGTATATTGGCTTTGGATTCTATGACGTGGCTTTGATTTATGTCACGCGGCTTTGGTTTCTGTGACTCGGCTTTGGTTTCTTGTACCCGGCTTTGGTTACCGTGACCCGGCTTTGGTTTCTGTGACCTGGCTGTTGTTTCTGTGATATGGGTTTTGTTTCTGTGATCCGGGTCCAGGTTCTGTGACCTGGCTTTAGTTTCTGTGACCCGGCTTTGATTTATGTGGCCCGGCTTTGGTTTCTGTGACCTAGGTTTGGTTTATGTGACCCGGCTTTGGTTTTTGTGACTGGGCTTGGGTTTGTGTGACCTGGCTTTGGCTTCTATGACCCGGCTTTGCTTTCTGTTACCCGGTTTTGGTTTTTGTGACCTGGCTTTGGTTTGTGTGACCCAACTTTGGTTTTTGTGACCCAGCTTTGGTTTCTGTGACCTGGCTTTGGTTTCTGTGACATGGTTTTGGTTTTCTTGACTCGGCTTTGGTTTCTGTGACCCGGTTTTGGTTTCTGTGATCCGGCTTTAGTTTCGCGTAGACGGCTTTGGTTTGTGTGGCCCCGCTTTAGGTTTTGTGACTTGGCTTTTGTATATCTGACTCTGCTTTGGTTTCTGTAACCTAGCTTTGGTTTCTTTGACCGGGCTTTGGTTTCTGTGACACAGCTTTGTTTTCTGTGACCCCCCTTTGGTTTCTGTGGCCCGGCTTTGGTTTCTGTGACCCGGCTTTGGTTTTTGTGATCCGGCTTTGGTTTCTGTGACCCGGGTTTAGTTTCAGTGACCCCACATTGGTTTCTGTGAGCCAGTTTTGGTTATAGTGACCCGGCTTTGGTTTTTGGGACCTGGCTTTGGCTTCTGTGACCCGGCATTAAATTGTGTGACCGGGCTTCTCTTTCAATGACTCAGCTTTGATTTCTGTGATTTGGGTTTAGTTTTTGTGACCCCGCTTTGGTTTCTGTGACCGGGCTTTGGTTTAGGTGACCTTGCTTAGATTTCTGTGACCTGGCTTTGGTATTTGTCACTCGGTTTTGGTTTGTGTGACCCGGCTTTGGTTTCTATGACGCGGCTTTGGTTTCAGTGACCCGGATTTGACTTCTTTGGTTGTTGTGACCTCGCTTTGGTTTCTGTGACCCGGCTTCGGTTTCTGTGACCCGGCTTTGGTTTCTGTGACCCATATTTGGTTTTGGTGACCCTGCTTTGCGTTCTGTGACACAGTTTTGGTTTCTGTGACCCGGCTTTTGTTTCTGTGACCCGGTATTGGTTTCTATGACCCGGCTTTGGTTTCTGTGACCTGGCTTTGGTTTGTGTGACCCGGCTTGCATTTGTGTTTGCCGGCTTTGGTTTCTGTGACCGGGGTTTGGTGTTTTGACCCAGCTTTGGTTTCCGTGACGTGGCTTTGAATGACGTGACCCGGCTTTGGTTTATGTGACCCGGTTGTGTATTTTGTAACCCGGTTTTAGATTTTGTAACCCGGCTTTTGATACTGTGACCCGGCTTTGGTTGCTATGACCCGACTTTGGTTTCTGTGACCCGGCTTTGCTTTCTGTGAGCCGGCTTTGGTTTTTGTCACCCAGCTTTGGTTTCTGTGACCTAACTCTGGTTCCTGTGACCCGGCTTTGGTTTATGTGACCCGGCTTTGGTTTATGTGACCCTGCTTTGTTTTCTGTGACCCTGGTATGGTTTATGTGACCCGGCTTTGGTTTCTGTCACCCGGCTTTGGTTTATGTGACCCTGCTTTGATTTCTGTGACCCGGCTTTTGTTTCTTTGACCCGGCTTTGGTTTCTGTGACCCGGTTTGGTTTCTGTAACCAAGCTTTGATTTCTCTGACATGGCTTTGGATTCTGTGACCCGGCTTTAGTTTCTGTGATCCGGCTTTGGTTTTTGTGACCCGGCTGTGGTTGTTGTGACCCGGCTTAGGTTCCTGTGACCCCACTTCGGCCTATGTGACCCGGCTTTGGTTTTTGTGATATGGTTTTGGTTGTTGTGACCTGGCTTTAATTTCTCTGCCCCAGCTTTGGTTTTTGTGACCCGGTTTTTGTTTCTGTGACCCGGTTTTGGTTTCTATGACCTTACTTTGGTTTTTGTGACCCGATTTTGGTTTCTGTGACCTGGCTTTGGTTTCGGTGACCTGCTTTTGGTTTGTGTGACCCCGCTTTGGTTTGTGTGACCCAGGTTTGGTTGCCGTGATCAGGCGTTGGATTCTGTGACCCGGGGGTGGTTTCTGTGACCCAACTTTGGTTTTTGTGACCCGGCTTTTGTTTTTGTAACCCAGCTTTGATTTCTGTGAAACGGATTTGGTTTTTGTGACCCGACTTTGGTTTTTCTACCTTGCTTCGGTTTCTGTGACCCGGTTCTGGTTTTTGTGGCCCAGCTTTGGTAGTTGTGACCGGTCATTGAATTCTATTATCCGACTTTGGTTTCTAAGTCCAGGCTTTTGCTTATGTGACCCAGCTTAGCTCTCAGTGACCTGGCTTCTGTTTCTGTGACCCGGCTTTGGTTTCTGTGACCCGGTTTTGGTTTCTGTGACCAGGCTTTGTTTTCTGTGACCCGCCTTTGGTTTCTGTGACCCAGCTCGGTTTTTGTCAACTGGCTTTGGTTTCTGTGACCAGCTTTGGTTTTTGTGACCCGGCTTTGGTTTCTATGACCGGCTTTGGTTTCTGTGACCCGGCTTTTGTTTCTGAGACCCGGCTTTGGTTGATGAGACCCGGCTTTGGTTTATGAGACCCATCTTTTGTTTCTCTGACCCGGATTTGGTTTATTTGACCCGGCTCTGGTTTCTGTGACCCGGCTTTGATTTCTGTAACCCGGCTTTGGTTCCTGTGACCCGGCTTTGGTTTCTCTGACCTGGCTTTGGTTTCTCTGACCCGGTTTTGGCTTCTGTGACCCGGGGTTGGTTTCTATAACCTGGCTTTGGTTTCTGTGACCCGGCTTTGGAATCTATGACCTGGCTTTGGTTTTTGTGTCCCGGCTTTGGTTTCTGTGACCCGGCTTTGGTTTCCGTGACCCGCCTTTGGTTTCTCTGACATGGCTCTGGTTTCTGTGACCCGACTCAGGCTTCTGTCACCCAGATTTAGTTTATGTGACCCAGTTTTCTCTTATGTGACCCGGCTTAGGTTTCTGTGACCCGGCTTTGGGTTCTGTGACCCAGCTTTGGTTTATGTGACCCGGCTTTATTTTCTGTGACCCAGCTTTGGTTTCTGTGACCTGGCTTTGGTTTCTATGACATGGCTTTGGTTTCCGTGACTCGAGTTTGGTTTCTGTGACCCGGCTTTGGTTTCTGTGATCGGTCTTTGGTTTCTCGTACTTGGCTTTGCTTTCTGTGACCCGACTTTTATTTTTGTGACCCGTGTCATGAATGCTGTCCTAGCGTGCCCTGAACTGCCTGAGTGCTCATGGCTCCTTAGTGCAAAGAGACTTCCAAAGGGAGGTGTGTGCTGTGGGTCGCCACAACACCAAGGGAGTAGATTTTTGGCAGAATACAGATTGTGGAAAATGAGAAAGGCTGGGAGTCATTAATGGTTTGTTGTTTTTGTGAGATTACATCTGATTTGTATAGCCTGTGATCTAAGCTTTCCAACGCATCCAAGCACGCCCAAAACGGAGCAGTAGAGCCCCTGCTACGGCCGTTTGAGTAGGCCATGGTGGAGCCGAGCCGCCCACCATACCCACGAACGGGAATGGCGGGAGGCGCTTCGACGGTGGCCTGTCGAAGCGCCCTTCCTGTCATCCCAACGTGGGGGGAGGCTCGCCCTGGTTCAGAAGACCATCCACATCCCTTTTTTTCATGGCCCATGTGCCCATGGGAGCTCATTGAAGTCGAACTCGGATCACTGGTGGTGGAATTACTCTTTCACCAATAACGGAACCCAAATTCCACCTACCTACCACCCGAACTTCGGATGGGGCTATCTTTCTGAATTCTCAACCAAATCGAGCAATTGAAAGCTCGAAACTGCATGGAAAAATGCAAGGACGCCAAATCTTTAGCTTGATCAGACATCGAACTTCTCAATAGTGGTCGAACCAGGAAAACTGCAAACGGCATCCATGGCAGGGGCACTTTCAACAATCTCCCCCGTGCACCTTCCATGCCGGATGCCTCATGCTCACTCTCACTCGTCCGCGTCTGCGCCTTTAAGCCCTTCACAGCTTGTCAACCCAAGCACTGCAAGGCTGATGACATGTCGATCATGGAGCTGTGCCTTGGTCAAGTAATCCGCGAGCATGTCCTTCGTGGTGCAATGTTGCAGCACAACCTGTCCCTTCTCCACCATGTCACGCGCGTAGTGGTAGCGCACGTCGATGTGCTTCGTCCTCCTGTGCTGCATCGGGTTGTTGGTCAGCGAGATTGAGCCGGTGTTGTCTTCATGAACCACCGTAGGCTCCTGCTGCAGCACGCCCAGCCCCCCTAGCAATCTGCAGAGCCACACCGCTTCCCTGACCGCCTCGCCCAGAGCGACGTACTCCGCCTCCTGTGTGGAGGTGGCAACACAGTCCTGCTTTCTGCTGCACCACGAGACCGCTGCACCTGCGAGGAATAACACATAGCCAGAGGTGGACTTCCTCTTGTCCACATTGCCAACGTAGTCTGCGTCAGTGTAGCAGACCAGCCGTAAGGGGTCTGACCTCCCCTTTCCGTCGTACTTCAGGCGCGCATGCCGCGTTGCCTGTAAGTACCGGAGGATGCGCTTCGCCGCCTGCCAGTGTAGTGGCCTAGGGTTGGCCACATACCTGCTCACCTGGCCCACTGCGTAGGCCAAGTCCGGCTGAGTTGCCACCATGGCATACATGAGGCTGCCCACCACAGATTGGTAGGGCACCTCCGCCATGTTCTCCTTCTCCTCTTTTGTTTGTGGCGCCATCGCCACACTCAGCCCACAGCTTCTGGAGAACGGACTGCCCACTAGTTTGCAGTCCTCCATGCCGTACCGCTTCAGTACCTCGGCCACGTACTTGGCCTGCCCCAACTCAAGCGTGCGCACTCTCCGGTTCCGCGTGATGCTTACCCCGAGGTAGTACTCCAGCTCCCCCATGTCCGTCATCTTGAATCTGCTGCTCAGCTGCTCCTTGAGCTGCTGCAAAGCCACCAGATCTGATGAACACAGGATTAGATTGTCCACGTAGAGTGCCACAATGTGATGGAGTCCCTTGCTGCGCCGCACATACACGATGTAGTCTGACTCACACCGCATGAAGCCGAGCTCCGCCATGTAGCCATCCATCTGTTGGTACCAGCACCTGACGCCTGTTTTAGCCCGTACAAGGCCTTCAGCAGCTTGCACACCTTGCCCTCCGGCGCATCCACCCCCTCCGGCACCTCAAGGTAGATCTCCTTGTCAATGATGCCATTTAGGAATGCCGTTTTGACATCCATTTGGTGGATCTCCATGTCATTTGCGGCTGCCACCGCGAGGATCGTCCGGATGCTTGTAAGCTTGGCGACGGGTGCAAACGTATCATCGTAGTGTTCGCCTTTCCGCTGCGCGTACCCCTTTGCCACTAGCCGCGCCTTGTATTTCTCCACCTTGCTGTCCTTGGTGAGCTTCACCTTGAACACCCACTTGGAGCTGATCACCTTCGCCCCCTCAGGCCGATCCACCAACTCCCAACTGCAGTTCTCAGCAAAGGACGCAAGTTCAGATTTTCTTGCTTCGCCCCACTGCTTCCCATCAGGCCGTGCAAGCGCCTCTTGCACAGTTGTCGGTTCCTTTGCGGCTGCCATCATGCACCGCGCCATGCCGACCCAGCGGCCNGCGAGGATCGTCCGGATGCTTGTAAACTTGGCGACGGGTGCGAACGTCTCATCGTAGTGTTCGCCTTTCCGCTGCGCGTACCCCTTTGCCACTAGCCGCGCCTTGTATTTCTCCACCTTGCTGTCCTTGGTGAGCTTCACCTTGAACACCCACTTGGAGCTGATCACCTTCGCCCCCTCAGGCCGATCCACCAACTCCCAACTGCAGTTCTCAGCAAAGGACGCAAGTTCAGATTTTCTTGCTTCGCCCCACTGCTTCCCATCAGGCCGTGCAAGCGCCTCTTGCACAGTTGTCGGCTCCTTTGCGGCTGCCATCATGCACCGCGCCATGCCGAACCAGCGGCCGGTGCTTGCGTCATACCGCTTCGCCGCATTCCGCCGCCTCCGACTACGATGCAGCGACCTTGGCGACGCTGGCTGCTGGTCCTGCTGCTGCTCTACTGCAACATTGTCCTCGGTTGCGGGCTCCCCCGGATCAGCTGCTTCATCCTGCGCTCCAGCGGTACCTGCACCTGCTGCATTGCCCTGCTGCACTCCAGCACCGTCATCCTCCAAAGACACGTCATCGACCTCTGCAGCCGCCGGCTCCTCCTCACGCTCAAGGAGTTGGAACCACTCCCCCTGCTTTGGAGAGTGTGATGCGTCAATGTTATTGCTGCTGCTGAAGTAGCTCTGCTGCTCATAAAAGGTGACGTCGCGGCTGGTGATGACCTCCTGAGTCCGTGGATCAAAGAGGCGGTACGCCTTGAGCGCACTCTCGTATGCGACGAACGCGTATGCCTTTGCACGCGGGTCTAGTTTGGAGTCTTTCTTTGCGCGGCCTGCACCAATGCGTGTGCCTTACACCCGAACGCCTTCAGGTGTGCCACGCTTGGTTTGCACCCGCTCCAAGCCTCCTGCGGTGTTTTCCAGCCTCCCTTTCCCTTCAGCACTGCTGTTGGAGTGAGGTTGGTGATGTACCACACCGTACTCACGGCCTCGGCCCACAGGCTCCGTGGCAACTTTGCGTCCACGAGCATTGTCCGCGCCATGGTGAGTAGCGTCTGGTTCATACGCTCCGCCACGCCATTAGATTGAGGCGTGTACGGAGTGGTCGGCTGCCACTCAATGCCCTGCTCCTTCAGCCACCCTCCGCAGCCCACATACTCCCCGCCATTGTCGCTGCGTAGAGCTCTGACCTTGCGGCCAGTCTGCCTCTCCACCGCTGCGACATACTTCTTCAGCCGGTCCAGCACATCGCTCTTCCGCTTCATGAAGTAGACGTAGAGTTTTCTGCTGCAATCGTCGATGAAGGTNGTTGGAGTGAGGTTGGTGATGTAGCACACCGTACTCACGGCCTCGGCCCACAGGCTCCGTGGCAACTTTGCGTCCACGAGCATTGTCCGCGCCATGGTGAGTAGCGTCTGGTTCATACGCTCCGCCACGCCATTAGATTGAGGCGTGTACGGAGTGGTCGGCTGCCACTCAATGCCCTGCTCCTTCAGCCACCCTCCGCAGCCCACATACTCCCCGCCATTGTCGCTGCGTAGAGATCTGACCTTGCGGCCAGTTTGCCCTTCCACCGCTGCGATATACTTCTTCAGCCGGTCCAGCACATCGCTCTTCTGCTTCATGAAGTAGAAGTAGAGTTTTCTGCTTCAATCGTGGATGAAGGTGACGAAGTAACGCGCGCCCCCAACAGACGGCGTCTTGATCGGCACACATCACTGTGCACGACCTCGAGCAGGTTCTCGGCCCGCCGTTGTCCGTCTTCGAACGGCTTGCCCTTTGCCTTGCCCACGGTGCAAGGTTTGCACTTGTGCTCTGCGGAATCTGCTGCTGCGTCAGCTGCACCGGTGATGTTGAGGCCGCGAACCATGTTGTGCTTCGCCATCTCTTGCACGACTGCGGGCGACGAGTGCCCTAGCCGCGGATGCCACAGGTGCAGGTCTGCTCCCCCGCCTTTTGCGAGGTTGACGACGCGTGCTGGCGGGTCTGCTGCGTCTGATGCCGAGGGGATGACCTTGGTCAACGATGTCGAGGCCTCCCTCGCGCTTCGCCTCTAGCACGACCTCGCCGCCGCCGTCCATCCGCTCGACTGCACCTTTCCTGCGGAAGAGGACTTCATACCCCTTGTCTGTCAAGCGGCTCAAACTCAAAATGTCAGCCAGGCCGAGGACATGTTGCACATTTTGAATCACACATTGCGCCTTTTTTCCACCAACCACCACCTCTACGTCCACATCACCTTGACCGGCCGCAGGTTCGACCTTGCCGTTGGCGGTCACCATTGACTTGGCAGACTTGGTGTAGTTGATGAACCCCACCTTTTCGACTTGGGTATGCTCCTCCGCACCTGAGTCGAGGCACCGCCGGTTGGCGTCCTTCGGGTCGTGGTTCTTTGTGTTGTTGAGGAGCACCTTCTTGCATTTGGCGCCTTTGCTGCCAGCCTGCGCCTCGTCCGGACACTCCTTGGCCCAATGGCCCTCCTTGCCACAGTTATGGCATGCACCCTTCTTGGCGCCCTTCTTGCCGCCGCCCTTACTGCCGCCTCGCTTGCCGCTGCTGCTGCCACCATGCATTTTGGTGATCAGGGAAGTTGAGGATGACAAGGTCTCGCCACCGCTCCGACGGTGCACCTCGTTGCAGATGTACTCGGCGACTACGCCGTAGGTGAGTTTTTACTCCTCCCAACCTCCCAGTAGAGTGATGAGAGGACCCCAACTGTCGGGTAGAGCCATGAGGAGCACCATTGCCTGCATCTTTGTATCAATCTTCCACCCCACATCATTGCATTGTGAGGCAAGAGACTCAATCTGTTGCATGGCTGAAATGACGTCCTCACCCTCCTCGATCCTCACCGTCAATAGTCGCTTTATTGCGAAGATCTTGTTGGCTAGGGATGTTTATTGGTGGATGGAGCAGAGCTTCTTCCACGCGTCGGCTACCAGCTCGCAGCCATGGATATAGCCCCACTGAGATTCATGCAGTGCCGACAGTAGGAGCATTAGCGCCTCCGTGTTCTTTCTCGCGAAGGCCATCTTCTCCTCGTCTGTTGCACTCGCATCTTGAACCTCCGTGCCCTTCATGAGACCCAGCAGTCCCTTGTGCGCGAGGTAGATCCCAAAATGCCACCGCCATAGCCCAAAGCCTGGGCCGTCCATGTATTTTTGGATGGGCGAGGACTCTGTCTTCTGCGCTATGTTGAACTTCTGCAATGGACAGTCTCAACGTGCGACAGCGAAGTCGCCCCGGGCGACACTCCCGTGCGTTTGCGGAAGCCGTGAATCCTTGATAGGCAGGTCAGGGCCGTGGGCCCATAACCCTTCGTCAGGGTTGCTGTCCTGGCATGCCCTGAACTGCCTGAGTGTTCACGGCTCCTTGGTGCAAAGAAACTTCCGAAGGGAGGTGTGTGCTTTGGGTCGCCACAACACCAAGGAAGCAAAATTCTGGCAGAATACAGATTGTGGAAACTGAGAAAGGCTGGGAATCATCAATGGTTAGTTATTTTGGCAAGATTACATCATATTCGTACAGCCTGTGATCTAAGCTTTCCAACACATCCAAGCACATTTAAAACGGAGCAGTAGAGCCCCTGCTACGGCCGTTAGAGTAAGCCATGGTAGAGCCGAGCCGCCCACAATACCCACGAACGGGAATGACGGGAGGCGCTTCGACCGTGGCCTGTCGAAGCGCCCTTCCTGTCATCCCAACGTGGGGGGAGGCTCGCCCTGGTCCAGAAAACCATCCACATCCCTTTTGTTCATGGCCCATGTGCCCTTGGAGCTCATTGAAGTCGAGCTCAGATCATTGGTGGTGGAATTACTCCGTCACCAATGACGGAACCCAGATTCCACCCACCTACCACCCGAACTTCGGATGGGGCTATCTTTCTGAATTCTCAACCAAATCGAGCAACAGAAAGCTTGAAACTGCATGGCGAAATGCAAGGAGTCCAAATCTACAATCATACATCCAACCACTCCCTAGTGGTCGAACCAGGAAAACGGCAAACGGCATCCATGGCAGGGGATTTTTTAACAACCCGGCTTTCAGATATGTGACCCGGCTTTCGTTTCTGTGGCCCAGCTTTGGTTTTTGTGATACGGCTTTGGTTTCTGTGACCCGGGTTTGGTTTCAGTGACCCCACTTTGGTTTCTTTGACCCGGCTTTGGTTCCAGTGACCCAGCTTTGGTTTTGGTGACCTGGATTTGGTTTCTATGACCCGGCTTTCAATTGTGTGACCGGGCTTTTGTTTCTATGACCCGGCGTTGCTTTCTGTAGCCGGGCTTTGGTTTCTGTGGCCTGGCTTTGGTTTTTGTGACCTGGCTTTGGTTCTTTTGACCCGACTTTGATTTCTGTGACCCAGCGTTGGTTTTTGTGACCCGGCTTTGGTGCCTGTGACGCGGCTTTGCTTTCTGTGACCCGGATTTGGTTTCAGTGACCCAGATTTGGTTCCGGTGACCCTGCTTTGGTTTCTGTGATTCAGTTTTGGTTTCTGTGACCCACCTTTGGTCTCTGTGACGTGGCTTTGGTTTTTGTGACCCGGCATTGGTTTCTGTGACCCGGCTTTGGTTTTTGTGACCTGGCTTTGGTTTTTGTGACCCGTCTTGCGTTTGTGTTACCTGGCTTTGCTTTCTGTGACCTGGCTTTGGTGTCTTTGACCCCGCTTTGGTTTCCGGGACGTGGCTTTGAATGATGTGACCCGGCTTTGGTTTATGTGACCCCGTTTGTGTTTCTGTAACCCGGATTTAGTTTCTGTGACTCGGCTTTGGTTTCTATGACCCGGCTTTGGTTTCTGTGACCCAGCTTTGGTTTCTGTGACCCGGCTTTGGTTTCCGTAACCCGGATTTAGTTTCTGTGACCCAGCTTTGGTTTATGTGACCCGGCTTTGGTTTCTGTGACTGAGCTTTGGTTTCTGTGACCCGGCTTTTGTTTTTGTGACCCTGATTTAGTTTCTGTCACCCCTCTCTGGCTTGTGCGACCCGGCTTTGGTTTCTGTGACCCGGCTTTGGTTTCTATGGCCCAGTTTTGGTTTCTGTGACCCGGCTTTGGTCTCCGTGACCTCGCTTTGGTTTCAATGACCCAGCATTGGTTTCTTTGACCCGGCTTAGGCTTCTGAGGCCCGGCTTTGGTTTCTGTGACCCGGCTTTGGTTTCGTTACCCGGCTTTTGTTTCTGTGACCCGGCGTTGGTTTCTGTGACCCGGCTTTGGTTTCTGTGACCCAGCTTTGGTTTCTGTGACCCGGCTTTGGTTCATGTGACCCAGATTTGGTTTATGTGACCCAGCTATAGTTTCTCTGACCCGGATTTGGTTTTTGTGACCCGGCTTAGGTTTCAGTGACCCGGTTTCGGATTCTGTGACCTGGCCTTGGTTTCTGCGACCTGGCTTTGGCTAATGTGACCTGGCTTTTCTTTTTGTGAACAGGCTTTGGTTTCTGTGACCCGGCTTTGGTTTCTGTGACCCGGCTTTGGTTTCTGTGACCCGGCTTTGGTTTCTGTGACCCGGCTTTGGTTTCGTTACCCGGCTTTTGTTTCTGTGACCCGGCGTTGGTTTCTGTGACCCGGCTTTGGTTTCTGTGACCCAGCTTTGGTTTCTGTGACCCGGCTTTGGTTCATGTGACCCAGATTTGGTTTATGTGACCCAGCTATAGTTTCTCTGACCCGGATTTGGTTTTTGTGATCCGGTTTGGGTTTCAGTGACCCGGTTTTGGATTATGTGACCTGGCCTTGGTTTCTGTGACCTGGCTTTGGCTAATGTGACCCGGCTTTTCTTTTTGTGACCAGGCTTTGGTTTCTGTGACCCGGCTTTGCTTTTTGTTACATGGCTTTGGTTTCCGTGACCCGGCTTTGGTTTATGTGACCCAGCGTTGGTTTATGTTACCCGGCTTTGGTTTCTGTCACCTGTATTTGGTTTCTGTCACGTGGCTTTGGTTTCAGTGACCCTGCCTTGATTTATGTGAACCGGCTTTGATTTTTGTCAACCGGCTTTGGTTTCTTTGATCCGGCTTTGGTTTCTGGGACCCGGCTTTGGTTTCTGTGACCTAGCTTTGGCTTCTGTGGCCGGACTTTGGTTTCTATGACCCGACTTTGGTTTCTCTGACCCGGCTTTCGTTTCAATGACCCGGCTTTGGTTTATGTGACCTGGCTTTGGTTTCTGTTACCAGGCTTTGGTTTATGTGCCCCGGCTTTGGTTTTTGTGACCCGGCTTTTGGTTTTGTGACCCGGCTTTGGTTTCTGTGACCCCGCTTTGGTTCCTGTGACCGGGCTTTGGTTTCTATGACCCAGCTTTTGTTTTGTATGATCCGACATAGGTTTATGTGACCCACCTGTGGTTCTGTGACCGGGCTTTGGTTTCTATGACCCGGCTTTAATTCATGTGACCCGGGTTTGGATTTTGTGACCCGGCTTTGGTGTGTGTGACCCGGATTTAGTTTTTGTCACCCGGCTTTGATTGTTGTGACCCGGCTTTGATTGTTGTGACCCGGCTTTTGTTTTTGTGACCCGGCTTTTGGTTTTGTTACACGATTTTGGTTTATGTGACCCGGCTTTGGTTCTGTGACCCAGCTTTGGTTTTTTTGACAGGCTTTGGTTTCTGTGACCCGGTTCTGGTTTCTGTGACCCGCCTTTGGTTTCCAGGACCCAGTTTTGGTTTCTGTATCCCAGCTTTGGTTTCTCCGGCCCGGTTTTGGGTTCTGTGACCCGACTTTGGTTTTCATGACATGGCTTTGGTTTCTGTGACCCGATGTTGGTTTCTGTGATCCGGTTTTGGTTTCTGTGACCCGGCCTTGGTTTCTGTCAACCGGCTTTGGTTTCTGTGACCCGACGTTTGTTTCTGTGACCCGGATTTGGTTGTGTGACATGAGTTTTGGGTTTGTGTGACTCGGCTTTGGTTTCCGTGAACCGGCTTTGGTTTCTGTGACCTGGCTTTGGTTTCTGTGATCCGGATTTGGTCTCTGTGACCCGGCTTTGGTTTCAGTAACCAGGCTTTGATTTTTACGGCCCGGCTTTGGATTCTGTGACCCGGCTTTTGTTTATGTTACCCGATTGTGGTCTCCGTGACCCAGCTTTGGTTTCTCTGACCCGGCTTTCCTTATGATGACCCAGCTTTGGTTTGTGTGACCCGGCTTTGGTTTGTGTGACCCGAGTTTGGTTTCGATGACCCGGCTTTGGTTGCTGTGAGCCGGCTTTGGTCTTTGTGAGCCGGCATTGGTGTTTGTGACGGAGCTTTGGTTTCTGTCACCTGGCTTTAGTTTTTGCGACCCGGCTTTGTTTTTGATAACCCGGCTTTGCTTTCTGTGACCCGGCTTTGGTTTCTGTGACCCGGCTTTGGTTGTTGTGACCCGGTTTGGTTTCTGTGACCTGGCTTTGGTTTCAGTGACGTGGCATTCATTTCTGTGACGTGGCTTTGGTTTCTGTGACTCGGCTTTCGTTCTTGTGACTCGGCTTTAATTTCTGTGATGTGGCTTTGGTTTATGTGATCCGGCTTTGGTTTATTGTACCCGGCTTTGGTTTCTGTTACCCGACTTGAGGTTTTTGGACCTGGCTTTAGTTTATGTGACCCGGTTTTGGTTTTTGTGACCCGGCTTTGGTTTCTGTGACCAGGCTTCGATTTCAGTGACACGGCTCTGGTTTCTGTTAACTGGGATTGGCTTCTCTGATCCGGCTTTGGTTTCTAAGACCTGGCTTTGCTTTCTGTGACCCGGCTTTGGTTTATGTGACCCGGCTTTGGTTTTTGTGATCCGGCTTTGGTTTCTGTGACCCGGGTTTTGTTTCTGTGACCGCGCTTTGGTTTTTGCGACCCAGCTGTGGTTTCTGTCACCCGGCTTTGGGTTTTGTGACTCGGCTTTCATCCTCTGTGACCCGGCTTTGGTTTTTGTGACCCGGCTTCGGTTTTTGTGACCTGGCTTTGGTTTGTGTGCACGGCTTTGCACAGAAACCAAAGCCGGGTCACATAAACCAAAGCTTGGTCACAGAAACCAATGCCGGGTCACAAAAACCAAAGCGACGTCACAGAAACCAAAGCTGGGTCACATAAACCAAAACCGAGTCACTGCAACCAACGCAGGGTCACAGAAATCAAAGCCGGGTCACAGAAACAAAAGCTGGGTAACAGAAACCAAAGCCAGGTCACAGAAACCAAGGCCAGGTCACACAAACGAAGGCAGAGTCACTGAAACCAACGCCATGTCACTGAAACCAAAGCCAGGTCACATAAACCAATGCCAGGTCACAGAAACCGAGCCGGATCACAGAAACCACAGCCGGGTAACAGAAACCAAAGTCTGGTCAGAGAAACCAAAGCCGGGTCACTAAAACCAAAGCCGGGTCACAAAAACCAAAGCTGGGTCACAAAAACCAAAGCTAGGTCACAAAAACCAAAGCCGGGTCACATAAACCAAAGCCGGGTCACATAAACCAAAGCCAGGTCACATAAACCAAAGCCAGGTCACAGAAACCAAAACAGGGTCACAGGAACCAAAACCGGGTCAATGAAACCAAAACCGGGTCCCAAAACCCAAAACCAGGTCACAAAACCCAAAGCGGGGTCACTGAACATGACGCCAGGTCATGTAAGTCAAAAGCTGGATCACAGACGCCAAGGTCTGGTCACAAAAACCAGACTGGGTTTATAGAAACTTAAGTGGGGTCACAGAAAGCAGAGCCGGGTCACAGAAACCAAAGCTGGGTATCAGAAACAAAAGCCGGATCACAGAAACAAAAGTTGGGTCACAAAAACCAAAGAAGGGTCACAGAAACCAGCGCCATGACACCAAAACCGAAGCCCGTTCACAGAAACCAAAGCTTGGTCACAGAAACCAAAGCCGGATCACATGAACAAAAGCCGGGTCACATAAACCAATGCCGGGTCACAGAAACCAAAGCCAGGTCACAAAAACCAAAGCCGATACACAAAAATAAAAGCCGGGTCAAAGACACCAAAGTTGGGTCACAAAAACCAAAGCCGGGTCCCAGAAACCAAGCCGGGTCACAGGAACCAAGGCCGGGTCATGGAAACCAAAGCAAGGTCACAGGAACCAACGCCGGGTCATACAACCCAAAGCCGGGTCACGGAAACCAAAGTCGGGTCACAGAAACCAAATCTAGGTCACAAAACCCAAAGCCGGGTCACAGAAACCAAAGCCAGATCACACAAACCAAAGCCGGGTCACAGAAACCAATGCCGGGTCACAAAAATCAAAGCCGGGTCACATAAACCAGAGCCGGGTCACATAAACCAAAGGCGGGTCACATAGATCAAAGTTGGATCACAGAAACAAAATCTGGGTCACAAAAACCAATGCCGGGTCACAGAAACCAAAGCCGGGTGACAGAGACCAAGGTGGGGTCACAAAAACCAGAGCGGGGTCACAGGAAACAAAGCCAAGTCATAGACACCAAAACCGGGTCACAAAAACCAAAGCCGGGTAACAGAAACCAAAGCCGGATCACAAAAACCAAAGCTGGGTCACACAAAGGAAAGCCAGGTCACAGAAACCAAAGCCAGGTCACAAAACCCAAAGCCAGGTCACAGAAACTTAGCCGGGTCACAGGAACCAAGGCCCGGTCACAGAAACCAACGCCTGGTCACTGAAACCGAAGGCGGGTCACAGAAACCAAAGCCGGGTCACAAAAAACAACACCGAGTCTTAGAAACAAAATCTGGGTCATGAAAACCAAAGCCGGGAAACATAAACCAAAGCCAGGTCATTGAAACCAAAGCCGGAACACAGAAACCAAAGCCAGGTCATAGAAACCAAAACCGGGTCACAGAAACCAAAGTGGGGTCACAGAAACCAAAGCCGGGTAACATAAACCAAAGCCGGGTCACAAAAACCAAAGCCGGGTCACAGAAACCAAAGCCGGGTAACAGAAACCAAATCGGATCACAGAAACCAAAGCCGGGTCACAGAAACCAAAGCCCGGTAACATAAACCAAAGCCGTGACACAGAAACCAAAGCCGGGTCACAGAAACCAAAGCCGGGTAACAGAAACCAAATCGGATCACAGAAACCAAAGCCGGGTCACAGAAACCAAAGCCTGGTCACTGAAACTAAAGCCCATCACTACAACTATATCTGGGAGGCAACAACCAAAGCCGGGTCACAGAAACCAAAGCTAGGTCACAAAAACCAAAGCCGGGTCACATAAACCAACGCGGGTCATATAAATCAAAAACGGGTCACAGAAACCAAAGCTGGGTCACAGAAACCAAAGCCGGGTCACAGAAACCAAAGCCTGATCACAAAACCCAAAGCCGTGTCACACAAACCAAAGCGGGGTCACAGAAACCAGAGTGGAGTCACAGAAACCAAAGCCGGGTCACAGAAACCAAAGCCTGATCACAAAACCCAAAGCCGTGTCACACAAACCAAAGCGGGGTCACAGAAACCAGAGTGGAGTCACAGAAACCAAAGCCAGACCACAAACACCAAAGCCGGGTCACAGAAACCAAAGCCGGGTCTCGGAAACCAAAGCTTGATTAGAGAAATAAAAGCTATGTCACCAAAACCAAAGCGGGGTCACAGAAACCAAAGCCGGTTCACGGAAACCAAAGCCGAGTCACAGAATCCAAAGCCCAATGACAGAAACCAAAGCCAAGTCACAGACACCAAAGCTGGGACACAGAAACCAAAGCCAGGTCACAGAAACCAAACCCTGGTCACAGAAACCAAAGCCGAGCACAACAACCAAAGCCCGGTCATTGAAACCAAACCCGGGTTACAGAAACCAAAGCCAGGTCATTGAAACCAAATCCGGGTCACATGAACCAAAACCGGGTCACAGAAACCAAAGCCGGTTCATAGAAACCACAGCCGGGTGACAGAAACCAAGGCCGGTTCTATGAAACCAGATCCGGATCACAAAAAACAAAGCTGGGTCACAGAAACCAAGCACGTCACAGAAACCAAAGCATGGTCACATAAACCAAAGTCGGGTCACAGAAACCAAAGCCGGTCCAAAGAAACCAAAGCCGGGTCACAAAAACCAAGCTGGGATACACATTCCAAAGCCGGGTCACAAAAACCGAAGCGGGGACACAATAACCAAAGCCGGGTCACAGAAACCAACGCCGGGTCAGAGAAACCAAAGCCGGGTAACAGAAACCAAAGTAAGGTCACAGAAACCAAAGCTGGGTCACATAAATCAAAGTCGGATCACAGAAACAAAAGCTGGGTCACAGAAACCAAAGCCGGGTCATAGAAACAAAAGCCGGTTCACAAAAACCAAATCCGGGTCACAGAAACCAAAGCCGGGTAACAGAAACATAAGCTGGGTCACAGAAAACTAAAATGGGTCACAGAAACCAAAGCCGGGACACAGAAACCAAACCCAGGTACCAAAAACCAAAGCCAGGTCATAAAAACCAAAGCCGGGTCACAGAAACCGAGCCGGTTCAAAAAAAGCAAAGCTGGGTCACAGAAACCAAAGTCTGGTAGCAGAAACCAAAGCCGGGTCACAAAAACCAAAGCCGGGTCACAAAAACCAAAGATGGGTCACAAAAACCAAAGCCGGGTCACATAAACCAAAGCCGGGTCACATTAACCAAACCCAGGTCACATTATCCAAAGCCAGGTCACAGAAACCAAAACCGGGTCACGGAAACCAAACCTAGGTCACAGAAACCAATGCCGGGTCCCAAAAACCAAAACTGGGTCACAAAACCCAAAGCGAGGTCACAGAACACGCAGCCGGGTCATAGAAGCCAAAAGCCAGATCATAGACACGACCGTCTGGTCACAGAAACCAGAGCGGGATCACAAAACCCAAAGCGGGGTCACAGAGAGCAAAGCCAAGTCACAGAAACCAAAGAAGGGTCTCAGAAACCAAAGCCGGATCACAGAAATAAAAGTTTGGTCATACAAACCAAAGAAGGGACACAGAAACCAAAGCAAGGTCACCAAAACCAAAGCCGGTTCACATAAACCAAAGCTTGGTCACATAAACCAAAGCCGGATCAAAAGAACTAAAGCTGGGTCACAGAAACCAAAGCCGGGTCACAGAAACAAAAGCCGGTTCACAAAAGCCAAAGCCGGGTCACAGAAACTGAAGCCGGGTCACAGAAACCAACGCCTCGTCACAGAAACCAAAGCCAGGTCATAGAAACCAAAGCCGAGTCACAGAAACCAAAGCCAGGTCATAGAAACCAAAGCCGAGTCACAGAAACCAAAGCCAGGTCATAGAAACCAAAGCCGAGTCACAGAAACCAAAGCCAGGTCATAGAAACCAAAGCCGAGTCACAGAAACCAAAGCCAGGTCATAGAAACCAAAGCCGAGTCACAGAAACCAAAGCCAGGTCATAGAAACCAAAGCCGAGTCACAGAAACCAAAGCCAGGTCATAGAAACCAAAGCCGAGTCACAGAAACCAAAGCCAGGTCATAGAAACCAAAGCCGAGTCACAGAAACCAAAGCCAGGTCATAGAAACCAAAGCCGAGTCACAGAAACCAAAGCCAGGTCATAGAAACCAAAGCCGAGTCACAGAAACCAAAGCCAGGTCATAGAAACCAAAGCCGAGTCACAGAAACCAAAGCCAGGTCATAGAAACCAAAGCCGAGTCACAGAAACCAAAGCCAGGTCATAGAAACCAAAGCCGAGTCACAGAAACCAAAGCCAGGTCATAGAAACCAAAGCCGAGTCACAGAAACCAAAGCCAGGTCATAGAAACCAAAGCCGAGTCACAGAAACCAAAGCCAGGTCATAGAAACCAAAGCCGAGTCACAGAAACCAAAGCCAGGTCATAGAAACCAAAGCCGAGTCACAGAAACCAAAGCCAGGTCATAGAAACCAAAGCCGAGTCACAGAAACCAAAGCCAGGTCATAGAAACCAAAGCCGAGTCACAGAAACCAAAGCCAGGTCATAGAAACCAAAGCCGAGTCACAGAAACCAAAGCCAGGTCATAGAAACCAAAGCCGAGTCACAGAAACCAAAGCCAGGTCATAGAAACCAAAGCCGAGTCACAGAAACCAAAGCCAGGTCATAGAAACCAAAGCCGAGTCACAGAAACCAAAGCCAGGTCATAGAAACCAAAGCCGAGTCACAGAAACCAAAGCCAGGTCATAGAAACCAAAGCCGAGTCACAGAAACCAAAGCCAGGTCATAGAAACCAAAGCCGAGTCACAGAAACCAAAGCCAGGTCATAGAAACCAAAGCCGAGTCACAGAAACCAAAGCCAGGTCATAGAAACCAAAGCCGAGTCACAGAAACCAAAGCCAGGTCATAGAAACCAAAGCCGAGTCACAGAAACCAAAGCCAGGTCATAGAAACCAAAGCCGAGTCACAGAAACCAAAGCCAGGTCATAGAAACCAAAGCCGAGTCACAGAAACCAAAGCCAGGTCATAGAAACCAAAGCCGAGTCACAGAAACCAAAGCCAGGTCATAGAAACCAAAGCCGAGTCACAGAAACCAAAGCCAGGTCATAGAAACCAAAGCCGAGTCACAGAAACCAAAGCCAGGTCACTGAAACGACAGCCGGGTCACGAAAACCAAAGCCGTAAAAAAAAAAACCAAAGCTGAGTCACAAAACCCAAAGGCGGGTCACATAAACCAAAGCCGGGACACATAAACCAAAGCCAGGTCACATAAACCAAAGCCGGGTCACATAAAACAAAACCGGGTCACGGAAACCAAAGACAGGTCACAGAAACCAAAGCCGGGTCCCACAAACCAAAACCGGGTCACAAAACCCAAAGCGGGGTCACAGAACACGAAGCCGGGTCATAGAAGGCAAGAGCCAGATCACAAATACCAATGTCTGGTCACAAACACCAGAGCCGGATCACGGAAAGCAAAGCGGTGTCACAGAAAGCGAAGCCGGGTCACAGAAACCAAAGCTGGGTCTCGGAAACCAAAGCTGGATCAGAGAAACAATAATTGGGTCACAGAAACCAAAGAAGGGTCACATAAAGCACAGCCAGATCACCAAAACCAAAGCTGGTTCACAGAAACCAAAGCATAGTCACATAAACCAAAGCCGGATCAAAGGAACTAAAGCTGGGTCACATAAACCAATGCTGGATCACAGAAACCAAAGCCAGGTCACAAAAACCAAAGCCGGGTCACAATAATGAAAGCCGGGTCAGAGAAAGCAAGCCCCGGTCACAGAAACCAGAGCCGGGTCACAGAAACCAAAGCCGGTTCACGGGAACCAATGCCTGGTCACGGAAACCAAAGCCAGGTTACACGAACGAAAGCCGGGTCGGAAAACCAAAGCCGGGTCACAAAAACCAAAGCCGGGTCACAGAGAACAATGCCCTGTCAAAGAAAGGAAAGCCGGGTCACATAAACCAAAGCCTGGTCACAAAAACCAAGGCGAGGTACAGTTTCCAAAGCCGGGTCACAGAAACCAAAACCGGATCACAGAAACCGAAGCCGGGTCACATAAACCAACGTCGGGTCGTACAAACCAAAGCCGGGTCACATAAACCAAAGTCGGGTCACAGAAACCAAAGCCGGGTCACAAAACCCAAAGCCGGGTCATAGAAACCAAAGCCCGGACACAGAAACCAAAGCCGGGTCACAGAAACCAAAGCCGGGTCAGAGAAACCAAAGCCGGGTCACAGAAACCAGA
>SZWC01000816.1:26535-46873 GCA_023375785.1 Penium margaritaceum
AAACCAAAACCGGGTCACAGAAACCAAAGCCGGGTCACAGAAACCAAAGCCGGGTCACAAAACCCAAAGCCGGGTCATAGAAACCAAAGCCCGGACACAGAAACCAAAGCCGGGTCACAGAAACCAAAGCCGGGTCACAGAAACCAAAGCCGGGTCAGAGAAACCAAAGCCGGGTCACAGAAACCAGAACCGGGTCACAGAAACCAAAGTCGGGTCACATGAATAAAAGTCTGATTGCAAAAACAAAAGTCGGGTCACAGAAATCAAAGCCAGGTCACAGAAACCAAAGCCGGGTCAAAGAAACCAAGGCGGGTCACAAGAACCAAAGCCCGGTCACAGAAACCAAAGCCAGGTAACAGAAACCAAGGCTGGGTCACAAAAACCAAAACCGGGTCACAGAAATGAAAGCCAGGTCAAAGAAACCAAAGCCAGGTCACGGAAACCAAAGCCGGGTCACAGAAACCGACCCGGGTCCCAGGAACCAAGGCCGGGTCACAGAAACCAAAGCTGAGTCACAGGATCCAAAAACAGTGACAGAAACCAAAGCAGGTCACAGACACCAAAGCTGGGACATAGTAACCAAAGCCAGGTCACAGAAGTAAACAATGGATCACAACAACCAAAGCCAGGTCATAGAAACCAAAGCCGGGTCACAGAAACCAAAGCCAGGTCACAGAAACCAAAGCCGGTCCACAGAAACCAAAACCGGGTTACAGAAACCAAGGCCGGTTCTTAGAAACCAGATCCGGGTCACAAAAACCAAAGATGGGTCACAGAAACCAAGCGGATCACAGAAACCAAAGCCTGGTCACAGAAACCAAAGTCGGGTCACAGAAACCAAAGCCGGTCCAAAGAAAACAAAGCCAGGTCACAAAAACAAAGCCGGGATACACATTCCAAAGCCGGGTCAGAGAAACGAAAGGAAGGTCACGGAAACCAAAGCCGGGTCACACAAACCAACGCCGGGACGCAGAAACCAAAGCCAGGTCACATAAACCAAAGTCGGCTCACAGAAACAAGAGCTGGGTCACAAAAACCAAAGCCGGTCAGAGAAACCAAAGCCGGGTCACAGAAACCACAGCCGTGTCACGGAAACCAAAGCTGGGTAAACGAAACAAAAGCCGGGTCACAGAAACCAAGGCCGGGTCACATAAACCAAAGCCGGATCATAGAAACCAAAGCGAGGTCACAGAAACCAAAGCCAGGTCAAAGAAACCAAAGCCAGATGACAAAAACCAAGCCGGGTCACAGAAACCAAAGCCGGGTCACAGAAACCAAAGCCTGGTCACAGAAACCAAAGCCCGGACACAGAAACCAAAGCCAGATGACAAAAACCAAGCCGGGTCACAGAAACCAAAGCCGGGTCACAGAAACCAAAGCCTGGTCACAGAAACCAAAGCCCGGTCTGTGAAACGAAAGCCGAGTCACAAAAACCAAAGCTGGGTCACAAAAACCAAAGCTCGGTCACAAAAACCAGATCCGGGAAACATAGACCAAAGCCAGGTCACATAAACCAAAGCCAGGTCACATAAACCAAAGCCGGGTCACAGAAACCAAAACCAGGTCACGGAAACCAAAGCCGGGTCACAGAAACCAAAGCCGGGTCAAAAAAACCAAAACCGGGTCACAAAATCAAAAGCCGGGTCACAGAACACGAAGCCGGGTCATAGAAGCCAAAAGCCGGATCACAGACACCAAAGTCTGGTCACAAAACCAGAGTGGGATCACAGAAACCAAAGCGGGGTCACAAAAAGCAAAGCCGGGTCACAGAAACCAAAGCTCGGTCTCAGAAACCAAAGCCTGATCATAGAAACAAAAGTTAGGTCACCGAAACCAAAGAAGGGTCACAGAAACCAAAGTCCGGTCATCAAAATGAGAGCCGGTTCACAGAAACCAAAGCTTGGTCACATAAACCAAAGCCGGATCAAAGAAACTACAGCCCAGCCATAGAAACCAAAGCCGGGTCACAGGAACCAACACTGGGTCACAGAAACCAAAGATGGGTCACAGGAACCAAGGCCGGGTCACGGAACCCAAAGCCGGGTCATACAAACCAAAGCCGGGCCACAGAAATCAAAGTCGGGTCACAGAAACCAAAGCCGGGTCACAAAACCCAACGCCAGGTCACAGAAACCAAAGCCGGGTCACAGAAACCAAAGCGGGGTCACAGAAACCAAAGCCAGGTCACAGAACCAAAGTTGGGTCACAGAAACCAAAGCTTGGTCACAGAAACCAAAGCTCGGTCACACAAAGAAAACCCGGGTTAAAGAAACCAAAGCCCGGTCACAGAAAGCAAAGCCGGGTCACGGAAACCGAAGCCGGGTCACAGAAACCAAACCCGGGCCACAGAAACCAAAGTCGATTCACAGAAACCAAAGCCGGGTCATACAAACCAAAGCCGGGCCACAGAAACCAAAGCCGGGTCACGGAAACCAAAGCCAGGTCACAGAACCAAAGTTGGGTCACAGAAACCAAAGCTTGGTCACAGAAACCAAAGCTCGGTCACACAAAGAAAACCCGGGTTAAAGAAACCAAAGCCCGGTCACAGAAAGCAAAGCCGGGTCACGGAAACCGAAGCCGGGTCACAGAAACCAAACCCGGGCCACAGAAACCAAAGTCGATTCACAGAAACCAAAGCCGGGTCATACAAACCAAAGCCGGGCCACAGAAACCAAAGCCGGGTCACGGAAACCAAAGCCAGGTCACAGAACCAAAGTTGGGTCACAGAAACCAAAGCTTGGTCACAGAAACCAAAGCTCGGTCACACAAAGAAAACCCGGGTTAAAGAAACCAAAGCCCGGTCACAGAAAGCAAAGCCGGGTCACGGAAACCGAAGCCGGGTCACAGAAACCAAACCCGGGCCACAGAAACCAAAGTCGATTCACAGAAACCAAAGCCGGGTCATACAAACCAAAGCCGGGCCACAGAAACCAAAGCCGGGTCACGGAAACCAAAGCCAGGTCACAGAACCAAAGTTGGGTCACAGAAACCAAAGCTTGGTCACAGAAACCAAAGCTCGGTCACACAAAGAAAACCCGGGTTAAAGAAACCAAAGCCCGGTCACAGAAAGCAAAGCCGGGTCACGGAAACCGAAGCCGGGTCACAGAAACCAAACCCGGGCCACAGAAACCAAAGTCGATTCACAGAAACCAAAGCCGGGTCATACAAACCAAAGCCGGGCCACAGAAACCAAAGCCGGGTCACGGAAACCAAAGCCAGGTCACAGAACCAAAGTTGGGTCACAGAAACCAAAGCTTGGTCACAGAAACCAAAGCTCGGTCACACAAAGAAAACCCGGGTTAAAGAAACCAAAGCCCGGTCACAGAAAGCAAAGCCGGGTCACGGAAACCGAAGCCGGGTCACAGAAACCAAACCCGGGCCACAGAAACCAAAGTCGATTCACAGAAACCAAAGCCGGGTCATACAAACCAAAGCCGGGCCACAGAAACCAAAGCCGGGTCACGGAAACCAAAGCCAGGTCACAGAACCAAAGTTGGGTCACAGAAACCAAAGCTTGGTCACAGAAACCAAAGCTCGGTCACACAAAGAAAACCCGGGTTAAAGAAACCAAAGCCCGGTCACAGAAAGCAAAGCCGGGTCACGGAAACCGAAGCCGGGTCACAGAAACCAAACCCGGGCCACAGAAACCAAAGTCGATTCACAGAAACCAAAGCCGGGTCATACAAACCAAAGCCGGGCCACAGAAACCAAAGCCGGGTCACGGAAACCAAAGCCAGGTCACAGAACCAAAGTTGGGTCACAGAAACCAAAGCTTGGTCACAGAAACCAAAGCTCGGTCACACAAAGAAAACCCGGGTTAAAGAAACCAAAGCCCGGTCACAGAAAGCAAAGCCGGGTCACGGAAACCGAAGCCGGGTCACAGAAACCAAACCCGGGCCACAGAAACCAAAGTCGATTCACAGAAACCAAAGCCGGGTCATACAAACCAAAGCCGGGCCACAGAAACCAAAGCCGGGTCACGGAAACCAAAGCCAGGTCACAGAACCAAAGTTGGGTCACAGAAACCAAAGCTTGGTCACAGAAACCAAAGCTCGGTCACACAAAGAAAACCCGGGTTAAAGAAACCAAAGCCCGGTCACAGAAAGCAAAGCCGGGTCACGGAAACCGAAGCCGGGTCACAGAAACCAAACCCGGGCCACAGAAACCAAAGTCGATTCACAGAAACCAAAGCCGGGTCATACAAACCAAAGCCGGGCCACAGAAACCAAAGCCGGGTCACGGAAACCAAAGCCAGGTCACAGAACCAAAGTTGGGTCACAGAAACCAAAGCTTGGTCACAGAAACCAAAGCTCGGTCACACAAAGAAAACCCGGGTTAAAGAAACCAAAGCCCGGTCACAGAAAGCAAAGCCGGGTCACGGAAACCGAAGCCGGGTCACAGAAACCAAACCCGGGCCACAGAAACCAAAGTCGATTCACAGAAACCAAAGCCGGGTCATACAAACCAAAGCCGGGCCACAGAAACCAAAGCCGGGTCACGGAAACCAAAGCCAGGTCACAGAACCAAAGTTGGGTCACAGAAACCAAAGCTTGGTCACAGAAACCAAAGCTCGGTCACACAAAGAAAACCCGGGTTAAAGAAACCAAAGCCCGGTCACAGAAAGCAAAGCCGGGTCACATAAACCAAACCCGTGTCACAAAAACCAAGGCGAGATACAGATTCCAAACCCGGGTCAAAGAAACCAAAGCCGGGTCACAGAAACCAAAGCCGGGTCACAGAAACCAAAGTCGGGTCACAGAAACCAAAGCCGGGTCACAGAACCAAAAAACCGGGTCATATAAACCAAAGCCGGGACACATAAACGAAAGCCGGGTCACAGAAACCAAAGCCGCCTCACATAACCCAAAGCCGGGTCATAGAAAGCAGATCCATGTCACAGAAACCAAAGTCGGGTCACCTATATCAAAGTGGGATCACAGACACAAAAGTTGGGTCACTGAAACCAAAGCCGGGTCACAAAAACCAAAGCCGGGTTACAGAAACCAAGACGGGGTCACAAAAACCAATGCGGAGTAAGAGAAACCAAAGCAGGGTAACAGAAACCAAAGACGAGTTACAAAAACCAAAGCCGGGTCACAGAAACGAAAGCCAGGTCACAGAAACCAAAGCCAGGTGACAGAAACCAAAGCCGGATCACAGAAACCGAGCCGGGTCATAGGAACCAAGGCCGGGTCACAGAAACCAAAGCTGGGTCACATAAACCAAAGGCAGGTCACAAAAACCCAAACCGAGTCACACAAACAAAAGCTGGGTCACAACAACCAAAGCTAGGTCACATAAACCAAAGCCGGGTGACAGAAAACAAAGCCGGATCACAGAAACCAAAGCCGGGTCACAGAAACCAAAACCGGGTAAAATAAGCCAAAGTGGGGTCATAGAAACCAAAGCCGGGTCACAGAAACCAAAGCCGGGTCACACAAACCAAAGCCGGGTCACAGAAACCAAAGCCGGGTCACAAAAACCAACCCGGATCACAGAAACCAATGCCGGATCACAGAAACCAAAGCCTGGTTACAGAAACCAAAGCCGATCACTGAAACCCAATCCAAGTCGCAAAAACCAAAGCCGGGTCACAGAAACCAAAGCTAGGTCACAAAAAGAAAAGCCGGGTCGCATGAACCAAAGCGTGGTCACATAAACCAAAACCGGGTCACAAAAACCAAAGCCAGCTCACATAAACCAGAGCCGGGTTACAAAAACCAGAGCCAGGTCACACAAACCGAAACGGTGTCTTAGAATCCAAAGCAGGGTCACAGAAACCAGAGCAGGGTCACAGAAACCAAAGCCAGGTCACGGAAACCAAAGCCGAGTCACAGAAACCAAATCCGGGTCTGAGAAACCGAAGCTTTATCAGAGAAATAAAAGCTAGGTCACAAAAAACAAAGCGGGGTCACAGGAACAAAAGCCGGGTCACAGACACCAAAGCCAGTTCACAGAAACCAAAGCCGAGTTACAGAATCCAAAGCCACGTGACAAAAACCAACGCCAGGTCACATACACCAAAGCTGGGACACAGAAAACAAATGTGGGTCAAAGAAACCAAAGCGGGGTCACTGAAACCAAACCCGGGTCACAGAAACAAAAGCCAGGTCATAGAAACCAAAGCGGGTCACTGAAACCAAAGCCGGGTCAGAAAAACCAAAGCCGGTTCACAAAAACCAAAGCCGGGTTACAGAAACTAAGCGGGTACAGCAACCAAAGCCTGGTCACAGAAACGAAAGTGAGGTCACAGAAACCAAAGCCGGGTCACAGGAAGCAAGCCGGCATACCGATTCCAAAGCCGAGTCACAGAACCCAAAGCCGGGTCACAGAAACCAATGCCCGGTCACAGAAACCAACGCCGGGCCATAGAAACCAAAGCCAGGTCACAGAAACCAAAGCCGGGTCACAGAAACCAAAGCCGGGTCACATCAATCAAAGTTGGATCACAGCAACAAAAGTTGGGTCACAGAAACCAAAGCGGGGTCACAGAAACCAAAGCCAGTTCACAGAAACCAAGGCAGGGTCACAAAAACCAATGCTCGGTCTTAGAAACCAAAGCCAGGTTATGGTAACCAAAGCCGGGTCATAGAAACCGAATTCGGGTCACAAAAACCAAAACCGGGTCACAGGAACCAAAGCCGGGTCACAAGAACCAAAGCCGGGTCACAGAAAACAAAGCCGGGTCAGAAAACCCAAAGCCGGGCCACAGAAACCAAGCCTGGGTGACAGAAACCAAATCCGGGTCACATCAACCAAAGCCAGGTCACAGAAACCAAATCGGGTCACAGAAACCAAAGCCAGGTCATAGAATCCAAAACCAGGTCACAAGAGCCAAAGCCGGGTCACAAAAACCAAAGCTGGGAGGTAAAAACCAAAGCCGGCTCACAGAAACCAAAGCGGGGTCACCGGAACCAAAGCCGGGTCACAAAAACCAAAGCCGAGTCACAAGAACGAACGTTGGGTCATGGAAGCAAAAGCCGGATAACACAAACCAGAGCCCGGTCAAGGCAACTAAAGCGGGATCACATAAACCACATCCGGGTCATAATAACCAAAGTTGGGTCCCAGAAACCAAAGCGAGGTCACAAAGACCTAAGACGGGTCACAAAACCAAAGCCGGGGCACAAGAACCAAAGCCGGGTCACACAACCCAAAGCCAATTCACAGAAACCAAAGCCGAGTCACAGAAACCAGAGCCGGGTCACACAAACCAAATCCGGGTCACAAAAACCAAAGCTGGGTCACATAGACCAAAGCGGGTCACAAAAACCAAACTGTGTCACAGAAGCCAAAGGTGGGTCACAGAAACCAAAGCCAGTCCGAACAAACCAAAGCCGTGTAACAGAGACCAAAGCTGGGTCACAGAAACCAAACAGGGTCCGTGAAACCAGAGCCGTGTCACATAAACCATTGCCGGGCCACAGAAACCAAAGCCGTATCACAGAACCCAAGGCCGGGTCACAGAAACCAAAGCTGGGTCACAAGAACGAAAGCCGGGTCAAAGAACCCAAATCCACATCACAGATTCTAAAGCCGGGTTACAGAAACAAAGCCGGGTCACCGAAACTAAATCCGGGTCACAGAAACCAAAGCTGGGTCACAGAAACCAAAGCCGGGTCACAGAAACCAAAGCTACGTCACACAAACCAAAGCTGGGTCACAGAATACAAAGCTGGGTCACAAAAATCAAAGCCGGGTCACAAAAGCCAAAATCGGGTAACAAAAACCAAAGCCGGGTCACAGAAACCAAAGCCGGGTCACATAAAGCAAAGCCGTGTTATATAAATGAAAGCCGGGTAACAGAAACCAGAGCCGGGTTATGTATATCAAAGCTGGGTCACAGAAACCAAAGTCGGATCACAGAAGCAAAAGCCGGGTCACAGAAACCAAAGCCGGGTCACTGAAACAAAAGCTGGGTCACAGAAACCAAAACTGGGTCACATAAACCAAAGCAATGTCACAGAAGCCAACACCGGGTCATAGAAACCAAAGATGGGTCACAGAAGCCAACACCGGGTCATAGAAACCAAACCCCGGTCACAGAAACCAACGCTGGGTCACAGAAACCAAAGCCGGCTCACACAAACCAAAGCCAGGTTACATAAATGAAAGCCGGGTCACAGAAACCAAAACCGGGACACACAAGTAAAAGCTGGGTCATGGAAACCAACGCGGGTCACAGAAATCAAATCCAGGTTACATAAACCTAAGTCAGGTCACAGAAACCAAAACCGGGTCACAGAAATCAAAGCCGGTCCAAATAACCCAAAGCCGGGTCACAAAAAACAAAGCTGGGTCACAGAAACCTAGCGGAGTCAGAGAAACCAAAGCCAGGTCACAGAAACCAAAGCCGGGTAAAAGAAACCAAAGACAGGTCACAGTGACCAAAGCCGGGTCACAGAAACCAAAGCCAGATCACAGCAACCAAAACGGGGTCACAGTAACCAAAGCCGGGTCACACAAACCAAAGCCGGGTTGTAGAAACCAAAGCAGGGTCAGAATCCAAAGCCGGGTCACAGAAACCAAAACCCGGTCACAGAAACCAAAGCCGGGTCACAGAAACCAAATAAGGGTCACATAAACCAAAGCCACGTCACAGGTTCCAAAGCCGTGTACCTGAAACCAAATCCAGGATATCGAAACCAAATTCGGGTCACAGAAACCAAAGTCGGGTCACAGAAACAAAACCGCATCATAGAATCTGTCAACCAGCCTGAGGCAAACGGACTAGAAAACAGGGCCGACACAAGAGCACCTGCCGTCCGCTCCCAGCATTTCAGCTGGGAGAAGATACCACCCTCACGATCACGTTCCACACTGAGCAATTCATAGGCAATCACTTGCTAGCAACTGTGTCCACTTAACACTTGGTCACTTTCGTGCGAGGTTCTAGTCAAAGGCTAACTCCTGGGGCCTAGACCAACCAGTGTCTTCTTTATACTGTTCCTTAGTTGGACAACTCTGTGAGGAGCATCTAAGGCCAGATTGTGTAATTAGAATGAGGAATAAGCCTGGTACACATAGTCCTAGGCCTGGTTTCTAAGGTGTGTGGGTAGTGACACTTTTGGGGTGGTCACGCCACATCACCTCACCAGTCCGCCAATTGGCGCATCCACTGACCGCCAAGTGGCGCACTCTCCTCGTGCATGGAGAAATGTCTAAGAAACTTCCCCTGTGCTAGAAGGTCAAAAAACCTCCTGCGCACATCAAGGCTCGATCGCAGGACCTGTTGTCCCTAAGTCCAACATGCTATCCGTTGCGCTACACTTCTGGTGTCTCGCTTGGACTTGCACCACGAACAAGGTTTGGGGGACTTACTCCAAGGGAGCAGTGCATGCCCAACCTGTCCGTCAACCCATAGCAGTGGCCATGGGGCATAGAAGAACAACAATCTCTCCCTTGCACCGTAGGCCACCTGCTGTGGTAGTTTTCTTCGGCATGAACCTGTAGCTCTAGGTTGTGTTTGTGCATGTCAGTTTTCTTGGTCTTTAGTTCTCATCTCTTGCATCCACCATGCCGACTCCTCGAGCACCTGCAACATGCAAGTCGCTGTCTAGCGGCTTTGTCAAGAAGTCCGCAAGCATTTTCTTGGTTGCGACGTGCTCCAGTTCCACGACACCCTTGGCGATAAGGTCACGTGAGTAGTGGTACCGAATATCGATGTGCTTTGTACGCCGGGAGATCATGTCGTCCTCTGCCATAGCCATGGCACTTTGGTTGTCGATGCGGATGACCGTTGCCTCCTCTTGTGGTGCCTTGATCTCATCAAGCAAACTGCGAAGCCACTGTGTTTCCTTGCAAACTTCGGAGAGTGCAATGTACTCCGCCTCAGCAGTAGAAAGCGAGACGCAGTCCTGCTTCCTGCTTGCCCATGAGACCGCACCACCGTTGAGAAGACAAACAAACCCTGAGGTGGACTTCCTGTCATCAATCCGTNGGTCAAAAAACCTCCTGCGCACATCAAGGCTCGATCGCAGGACCTGTTGTCCCTAAGTCCAACATGCTATCCGTTGCGCTACACTTCTGGTGTCTCGCTTGGACTTGCACCACGAACAAGGTTTGGGGGACTTACTCCAAGGGAGCAGTGCATGCCCAACCTGTCCGTCAACCCATAGCAGTGGCCATGGGGCATAGAAGAACAACAATCTCTCCCTTGCACCGTAGGCCACCTGCTGTGGTAGTTTTCTTCGGCATGAACCTGTAGCTCTAGGTTGTGTTTGTGCATGTCAGTTTTCTTGGTCTTTAGTTCTCATCTCTTGCATCCACCATGCCGACTCCTCGAGCACCTGCAACATGCAAATCACTGTCTAGCGGCTTTGTCAAGAAGTCCGCAAGCATTTTCTTGGTTGCGACGTGCTCCAGTTCCACGACACCCTTGGCGATAAGGTCACGTGAGTAGTGGTACCGAATATCGATGTGCTTTGTACGCCGGGAGATCATGTCATCCTCTGCCATAGCCATGGCACTTTGGTTGTCAATGCGGATGACCGTTGCCTCCTCTTGTGGTACCTTGATCTCATCAAGCAAACTGCAAAGCCACTGTGTTTCCTTGCATACTTCGGAGAGTGCAATGTACTCCGCCTCAGCAGTAGAAAGCGAGACGTAGTCCTGCTTCCTACTTGCCCACAAGACCGCACCACTGTTGAGAAGATAAACAAACCCTGAGGTGGACTTCTTGTCATAAATCCGTCCTCCCCAGTCCGCGTCAGTGTAGCATGTCAGCCGCAGCAAGTCTGATCCGCCTAGACCTCCAAACCGGAGTTCGACGTGCCGAGTCTTTTTGAGGTAGCAAAAAATCCGCTTCACGACTTGCCAATGTTCTGGCCCAGGGTTGGCCACAAACCCGCTCACCTAACCCACTGCAAAAGCAATGTCAGGTCGTGTTCCCACCATTGCATACATGAGGCTTCCAACGGTGGACTGGTATGGAATGTTTTGCATCTCCCGCCGGTCTGCCTCGTTGCTTGGTGACATGGAGGAGGAGAGCTTGCAGTCGGAGGGCATGGGGGTGCTAACGGGCTTGCAGTCCTCCATGTTGTAGCGCTTCAAGATGTCCATGATGTACTTGGTCTGGTTGAGCTCGATGGTGCCTGCTTTGCGGTTGCGGTGCTACGATGTTGCATTGCTCGTGGATGTTTGCCATGCTGTTGCTCCTGTGGTGTTGGCTGCCCTGGAGTTGAATTATCCTCTTTTGAAGAGCCACTGGCCTCCGAGCTGGTCACAGAGGCCTTGGACGTCTCCGACTCTGTGTCGGAGCTCGCCGCTGCGTCAGCCTGCGCAGCCGCTCCCCCTGGCACGCCACTCTTCTTCACGGCCTGCCGCACTGGCACCACTTGCCAGTTTTCAGGAGCTTGATCTCCTGACTCTAGCAGCACCAACCACTCTCCCTGTTTTGGAGCTTCCGTCGGATCAAGCATCTCTTCCTTGCCTGGTTTCCTCTCGTCAAAAGTGACACCCTGGCTGGTGACGAGTCTTCTTCCTGCCAGGTCCCACAAGCGATATGTCTTGTGGGCCGTCTCATAGCCCACCATAATGCACGTTTGTGCTCTTGAATCCAGCTTGCCGGCACCCTCACCTGCGTGGACCTTTGCCCATGCGGTGCAGCCGAATGCTTTCAGGTGTGATGCGTCCGGCTTCTTCCCTGACCAAACTTCTTGTGGTGTCATTTGTTGCTTTCCCTTCTTCTTTCCGCGCCTGCCCAGAGCAGCCGCAGGAGTCAGGTTGACAAGAATTCATGCCGTTCTTGCCGCTTCTGCCCAGAACCGCGGTGGAAGCTTTGCATCGAAGAGCATGCTATACACCATGCCGAGGATGGTCTGATTCATCCGTTTGGCTACACCATTGCTCTGCAGCGTGTGAGGCGTTATGGGCTGGTGGTTGATCCCATGTTACCGCAACCATCCCTTGCATGCCTCGTACTCTCCACCGTTGTCGCTCCGCATCCCTCTGACTCTCTTTCCGGTCTGCCGCTCCACCATGGCGACAAACTCCTGCAACTTTTCTCTGACCTCTCCCTTTGTTTTGAGGAAGAAGATCCACACCTTGCGGCTGTGGTCGTCTACGACGGTCAGAAAACACTTGCTACCACCGTTTGATGCCGTTCGAAAGGGTCCGCACACGTCGGTGTGAATCAGGTCAAGGGCTGATTTTACGCGGCAACCATTGCGCTCAAAGCGAGTTCGCTTGGTCTTGCCTTGGAGGCAAGGTTCACACATGCTGCCACACTCAACCGCATCCTTCTTGCAACCAACCATGTCACGGACCAGCTGTTGTTGCTGAATGACTTGGAGCATGCTGTTTGCAACGTGCCCAAAGCGTCTGTGCCACATATCAGTGTCTTCGTCCTTTGCGGCAGAGGATGCTTTTTCAGTTCTTGTTCATGTGCTCTTCTGTGTTGGTGTCGAGACCACTGCCTCCGCTGCACCCGCATGACTCTCGTCTTCCGAGGTCTTTGCTGCCGTTGTCTGCAATACGTAGAGGCCGTCAACCCGTGGAACCTGTGCCACGCGATCTTTGTTGGCATAGAGGACCTTGATGTCCTCGTTCCTGGCGATGACCGCCTTCTTTTGTGTGAACACCACTGTCATGTCTTTGTCCCTTATCTTTGACACGGACAGAAGGTTTGCCGCAAAGGAGGGCATGTAGACCACGTCACGTAGCCATAAATCCTTCTCTGCACCATTAAGGTTGATGCTCACCAGCTTGTCTCCCACGCCCTTTGCGTTGACGACACTGCCATTTGCACATCTGAACCGCCGATTGGTGGGGCCGATGGAGACAAATCCAGCCTGGTCGTTGCTGGAGTGATAATCGGTTCCGGAGTTGAGCCCAAAAGCTCCTGGCCTGAGCAGCGCCGCTCCTTTTGCTGGAGGCATGCTCTATGTCATCATGTTGGTGGCTTCTTTGCCACCCTTTTTGTTGCCTTTGTTCCCACCGCTTCCGCCGTCTTCCTTCTTTGGCAACCTGCACTCTCTTGCCCAGTGCCCAGGTTTGCCGCAGTTGCGGCAGTTACCCTGTCGCTTGGGAGCCTTGCTGCCATTGTTGCCTCCGCCGCCACCGCTTCCGCTGCCGCCTTTCTGACCAGAGGCTGACCCTTTGCTCCCACGGCCACCGTAGTGTGCGGGATAGGCTGAGAAGTTTGCCTCACTTCCGCTGCGGTGCATGGCCTCGTTTCGCACGTACTCGGACACTGCCGTGTACGTTAGGTCGTCCTCCTTCCAGCCGCCCATGACGGTGATCATTGGACTCCAGCTCTCTGGTAGCGCCATGAGGAGGATCGTGGCTTGCATGTCCTCGTCAAGGTCCCAGTTCATCTGGCGAGCCTCGCCAAGGAGTCCTTCAAACTCCTGTAGGAAATCGGGGACTGATTCGGCCTCATTCACCCGCATGCTGATCAGCCGTTGTAGGATGAATAGTTTGTTTGCGAGGGAGGTGGATTGGTGCACGCGCTTGAGCTTGTCGTACGCTTCGGAAGCCAGCGTGTACCCGGCAATGATGGGAACATACTTCTTGGCTATCGCGTTGCTGAGGAATGACATTACAATATCATTTCGATCCATCCAAGCCTCATGCTCAGATGTGCCTTCCGCGGGAACCTGCTCCTCTCCCTTCAGTAGTTTGATGAAGCCGCGCACTTTCATCGCCAGCTCAAACTGCCATCTCCGAAGGGGGAAGTCAATCCCCTCGAAAATGGGGATTCCTCCAAGGGGTCCAAGACCTTGCGGCAGTGACATAGCACTCACATTTGCTCCAGCGGTCTGCCCTGTGGTAGCCACTGTTGAGCTTGAGGACTGCCGTGCGGCAGCCCCCACTCCTCCCGATGGGTCAACCATTTTTGTTGCCCTTGTCTGCTTCCCACGTCTCTGCTGCGTTGAGGCTGATGTAGGCTGATGTTAGGTGATGTCTGCTACCGGTTTTAGGATGCAGATCCACTGCTTACCCCTCCAGCCGATGTTCACCTGCAGACAGAGAATATATCTACACCAACACACCCAGGGTCTTGCCACCAAGGACAAAGCTTGTCCTGGTTGGGACACAAGGGTCGTGCCTCCAACGGCAGAGCTTGTCCTTAGTCTTTGTGTGCTAAGTGCAGACCAAGCCGTTGGAGCTGATAAAGCTGATGGAGCTGATGGAGTTGATGGAGCCGACGTGTGCACCTGGAGAGAGCGTACCAGAGTTGAGCGAAGCGTGCCTTACAACTGGTCAGTGTGGGCCCATAACCCTTTGTCAACCGGCCTGAGGCAAACGGACTAGAAAACAGGGCCGACAAAATAGCACATGCCGTCCGCTCCTAGCATTTCAGCTAGGAGAATATATCACCCTCACGATCACGGTTCCACACTGAGCAGTTCCTAGGCAAACACTTGCTAGCAACTGTGTCCACTTAACACTTGGTCACTTTCGCGCGAGGTGCTAGTCAAATACTAACTCCTGGGGCTTAGACCAACCAGTGTCTTCTTTATACTGTTCCTTAGTTGGACAACTCTGTGAGGAGCATCTAAGGCCAGACTGTGTAATTAGAATGAGGAATGAGCCTGGTACATATAGTCCTAGGCCTGGTTTCTAAGGTGTGTGGGTAGTGACACTTTTGGGTTGGTCACTCCACACCACCTCACCAGTCCGCCAATTGGCGCATCCACTGACCGCCAAGTGGCGCACTCTCCTCGTGCATGGAGAAATGTCTAAGAAACTTCCCCTGTGCTAGAAGGTCAAAAAACCTCCTGCGCACATCAAGGCTCGATCGCAGGACCTGTTGTCCCTATGTCCAACATGCTATCCGTTGCGCTACACTTCTGGTGTCTCGCTTGGACTTGCACCACGCACAAGGTTTGGGGGACTTACTCCAAGGCAGCAGTGCATGCCCAACCTGTGCGTCAACCCATAACAGTGGCCATGGGGCATAAAAGAACAACAGAATCCACACCCTGGTCATAGAAACCAAAGCTTGGTCAGAGAAACCAAAGCCCCGGTCACAGAAACCAAAACTGGGTCACCGAAACCAAAGCAGGATCACAAAAACCAAAGACGGATCACAGAAACCAAAACCGGGTCATAGAAACCAAAGTCGGATCACAGCAACCAAAGGGGGGTCACAGAGAGCAAAGCGGGATCATTGAAACCAAAGCCGGGTCACAAAAACCAAAGCCAGGACACCGAAACCAAAGCCGGGTCACATAAATCAAAACCGGGTCACAGAAACCAAAACCGGGTCACAAAAACCAAAGCCGGGTCAGCAAAACCAAGCTCGGGTCACATAAACCAAAGCCCGGTCACAAAAATCAAAGCCGGGTTGCAGACACGACAGCCAGGTCAAAGAAACCAAAGCCTGGTTACACAACCCAAAGCCGGGATACACAAACCAGAGACGGGTCACAAAAACCGAAGCCAAGTCACAAAAACCGAAACCGGATTGCAAAAAGAAACAAAAGCCCGGTTACAGAAACCAAACCCTGGTTAGAGAAAACAAAGCCGGATCACACAAACCTCAGCCGGGTCCCAGAAACTAAAGCTGGATCACAGAAATCAAATCCAGGTCACAGTATCTAAAGCCGGAGCACAGAAACCAATGCTGGGACACAAAGACCAAAGCCGGGTCACATAAACCAAAGCCGGGTCACAAAAACCAAAGCCGGGTTACAAAGACCAAAGCTGTGTAACAGAAATCAAAGCCGGGTCACAGTAACCAAAGCCGGGTCACAAAGACTAAAGCTACATCACAAAAGCCAAAGCCGGGTCACAGAAAACAAAACCGGGTCACAGAAGCAAAAACCGGGTCACAGAAACCGAAGTCCGGGCATAGAAACCAAAGCTGGGTCACAGAAAACAGAGCCAGGTCACAAGAACCAAAGCCGGGTCACAGATTCCGTACCGGGATCACGGAAGTCAAAGCCAGGTCAGAGAAACCAAACTCGGGTCACTGAAGCCAAAGCTGTGTCACAGAAGCCAAAGCCGGTCATAGAAACCAAAGTCGGGTTCCAGAAACCAAATCTGGTTCATAGAAACCAAAGCGGGGTTACAGAAACGAAACATGGGTCACACAAACCAAAAACGGGTCACAATAATAAAATCTGTGTCACAGAAACAAAGGCGGGTCACAACAACCAAAGCCGGGTCACAGAAACCAAATCAGGTCATCAGACCAAAGCCAGGCGACAGAAACCAAAGCCGGGTCTTAGAAACCAAAGCCGGGTCTCTGAAACCAAAACCGGGTCACAGAAACAAAAGCATGATTACAGAAACCAAAGCAGGGTCACAAAATCCAAAGCCGGGTCTCAGAAACCAAAGCCGGGTCACAGAAACCAAACCCGGGTCACAGAAACCAACGCCGGGTTACAGGAACCAAAGCCTCGTCACAGAAACCAAAGCGTGGTCACAGAACCCAAAGTCCGGGTCACATAAACCAAAGCCGGGTCACCAAAACAAAAGCAGGGTCACAATAGCCAAAGCCGGATCACAGAACCCAAAATCGGGTCATACAGAGCAAAGCGGGGTCACAGAAAGCAAACCGGGGTCACATAAACCAAAGCCTGATCACAAAAACCAAAGCCGGGTTAGAATCCAGAGCTGGGTCACAGAACCAAAGCCGGGTCACAGAAACAAAAGCGAGGACACCGAAACCATAGCCGGGTCACAGAGACCAAAGCCGGGTCATAAAAACCAAAGCAGGGTCACAGAAACCAAAGCCGGGAAACAGTAACAAATGCCGGGTCGGAGAAACCAAAGCCGGGTCACAAGGACCAAAGCCAGGAGACAGAAAGAGATTCCGGGTCACAAAAACCAAAGCCGGGTCACAGAAACCAAAGCCGGGTCACACAAACCAAAGCCAGTCCAAAGAAACCAAAGCCGGGTCACAGAAACCAAAACCGGGTCACATAAACGAAGCAGGGTCAGATAAACAAAAGCCGGGTCACAGAAACCAAAGCTGGGTCACAGAAACCAAAGACGGGTCACAGAAACCAAACCGGGTCACAGAAGCCAAAGCCGGGTCATAGAAACCAGCTTCAGGTCACAAAAACCAAAGGCGGGACACTGAAACCAGAGCCGGGTTACAGAAACCAAAGCCCCGTCACAGAAACCAAAGCAGGGTCACAGAATCCAAAACCGGGTTACAGAAACCAAAGCCTGGTCGAAGAAACCAAAGCTGGTTAACAGAATCGAAACCAGGGTCACACATAAACCAAAGCCACGTCACAGATTCCAAAGCCGAGTCACAGAAACGAAAGTCGGGTTAAACAAACCAAAGCCGGGTCACAAAAACCAAAGCCGGGTCACAGAAGCCGAACCGGATCACAGGAACCAAAGCCGGGTCATAGAAATCGAAACCTGGTCACAGAAACCAAAGCTTGGTCACAGAAACCAAAGCTCGGGTCACGGAAACAAAAGCCGGGTTACAGAAACCAAGGATTGGTCACAGAAACCAATGCCGGATGACACGAACCAACGCCAGTTCACAGAAACTAAACCAGATAACAGAAACCAAAGCTGGGTCACAGTAACCAAAGCAGGGTCACATAAACCAAAGCCGGGTCACAAAGACCAGAGCCATGCCACAGAAACCAAAGCCGGGTCACAAAACCCAAAGCCGGGTCACAGAAACCTAAGCCGGGTCTCATAAACCAAAGCCGGGTCACAGAAACCAGAGCCAGGTCACGAAAACCAAAGCCGGGTCACAAAAACCAAAGTAGTGTCACATAGACCAAAGCCAATCAATAGAAACCAAAGCTGAGTTACAGAAACCAAAGCCAGGTCACATAAATAAAAACCGGGTCACAAAAATAAAAAGCTTGGTGACAGAAACCAGAACGGGTCACACAAACCAAAGGCGGGTCACAGGAACGAAAGTCGGGTCGAAGAAACCAAAGCCAGGTCACGGAAACCAAAGCCAGTCGAAAGAAACCAAAGACCGATCACAGAAAGCAAAGCAGGGTCAAAGAAACCAAGCGGGGTTAGATAAACCAAAGCCGGGTCACGGAAACCAAAGCCGGGTTACTGAAACCAACGACGGGTCACAAAGACCAACCCCAGGTCACAAAAACCAAAGCCGGATCACAGAAACAAAAGCCCGGTCACTGAAACCAAAGCCGGGTCACGGAAAACAAAGCCAGGTCACAGAAACCAAGGCTGGGTCATGGCATCCAAAACCGGTGTTGGAATGATGCTCCTCACCATGGCAGGAGTGACTCCAAAAAGGAACACCAAAAAGACAAGCCTTATTGGCTTAGTGGTTAATGGTGTCCACCTCTAGGGGCAGGGGCCCGGGTTCAAGTCCCACAAGATGAAATTCTGCCCTGCCTCAAGGGAGGTGGAAAATAGATGCCAGTAAGATAGCTCAACCTCTAGAGTTCCTCTTTAAGTTTCTAGAAGGCCATGTGAGGGTCTAGGAAGGTGGCACACCTTCTAGAAGGGGTGACTTGTCCTACAAGGCATCTAGAAGTGTCTTGGTCTTCTGGACACCTTCCCTCCTACTAGAAGCAAGCTGAGGAATCTAGGAAGGGGCAGAAGCTTCTAGAGGAGGGAAGGGATGCCTTCCTAGGTGGGAAAAGGACAGCCTACCAAGGAGCACTCTAGAAGCCATGGAATCTGCCAGGAAGCTCCAAATCTGGCATGCTTTGGTGTTGTGGAAAGCTTAGATCAGTGGCTATAAAATGCCACTGCTTGTAGGCCTTGATCAAGTGCTAATTTCCATCCAATTGAGGCTAAAACTATTGTCACACTCTCTGACCAGATTTGGCCATCCTTGGAACCAGTTGCCTCCATAGTTTCTGTCTCTCCAAAAACAGTTGGTGGTGTGAAACAGCCACTGCTAGGGACCCTCCAGGGTGCACACTCACCCTCAAGCCAACAAAGGATTATGGGCCCATGCCTCTAAAGGGTTCAAACCCAGCTTCATTTCATGCTCCCAGCAGCAAGACATGGCAACTAGCGAGCAAGAGAGCAACCGCGCTGTCCTTAAGTTTGATGGGACAGGCTTTGCCTTGTGGAGGTGGAAGTTTTTGGTCTTCCTTGACAACAAGAGACTGCTTGAGCTCGTAAAAGGTGATGAGACTGCTCCGCCGGAGACCGCAACGGCTGAGGTGAAGGAGGCATACAAGAAGTGCAACAAAAAGGCATTGGCGCTCCTTGTGTCTGCGTTATGCCCACCACAACTTGGGCACATCCAAGGATGCACCCTGGCCGCGGACGCATGGTCAAAACTCTGCTCCATCTACCAGTCAAGCAATCTTGCCAATCAGCTCTTCATCTTCAAACGGCTCGTCACCCTCCGAGCCAACGAAGGCGAAAACATCATGGAGATCATGCAGCAGATTGAGTCCCTCGCAGCGGAGTGCGTGGCCACGGGTTGGGAGGTCGACTCTCAGTTGCAAGCTATGATCCTCCTTCTGGCCTTGCCAGACAGTTGGAGTCCCATGATCATAGTCCTTGGTGGCTGGCCTTCCGACGAGATGAAGTACCCGAAGGTTGCTGAGTACGTGCGCAATGAGTGGATGCGACGTGGCGGTCGAGAGAGTGCAGCGGCATCAACTTCAGCTTATACGGTTCATCCTCAAAGTGGAGGCCGAGGCGACAAGTGGAAAGGTGCCAAATAGGCACTAAGAAGGGTGACAAGAAGGGATAGTGCTTCAACTGCGGCAAGGAGGGCCACTACGGACGCAACTGTCCTAAGGAGAAAAGAGATCGGTCGCAGCGGGGTGGGAAGAAAGATGAGCACGCCCTTATGGTGTACAACTCCACCAACTTGAAGGATCCGGGAGTTGCCGTCATCGACTCCGGATCAGGCCGACACACGCAATGCAACAGGGCAGCATTTGTCACCTACGGCGCCTCGGAGAGACGCATGACTGTGGCCAATGGAAAAACAGAGGTGGCCGCCGGTGAGGGTAACGTCCGCATTGAGTCAATTGTCGATTGGAAATCTGTCACGAGCACAATCTACGATGTGCTGTATATGCCTAACTTTGGAGCAAACCTGCTCTCCGTCAGCCGCCTTACCGACAAGGGACTTGAGGTGCTCTTCACAAAGAAGGAGGCCGTCATCCGCAAAGAGGGCAAAGGTGAGGTGATTGCGCGTGCCAAGAGGAAGGATGACTTGTACCTGCTACGCGCAAAGATCCTCAGCAGCCGGGTGGGGTCCAACGCCGCCAACCTTGCAACAAAGGATGGAGGAGACTTGAACCTATGGCACCGCCAACTTTGCCACATTTCTCCATCAACAGTGAAGGAGATGGCTAAGAGGGAAGTGGTGCGGGGTCTCCAAATCACCGGCCTTGATGGAACCAAGGAGACCGTGTGTGAGCCATGCATCATTGGCAAATCAACTCGGCAGCCGTTTGTCGCC
>SZWC01000816.1:49414-61097 GCA_023375785.1 Penium margaritaceum
CGGCCTTGATGGAACCAAGGAGACCGTGTGTGAGCCATGCATCATTGGCAAATCAACTCGGCAGCCGTTTGTCGCCGAGGGGACGCGTGTATCGGCAAAACTGGCTGTGGTACACACAGATGTGTGTGGACCGCTTGAGAGCTCCATCGGCGGAGCTCGCTACTTCCTCACCTTCATCGATGACCACAGCCGGAAACTCTACCTCTACCCAATGAAGCGGAAGAGTGAGGTCCTTGCGTGCATGCAAGAGTTTGTGGCTGATGTGGAGCGACAAACAGAGTTGAAGGTGAAGACATTCCTGAGTGACAATGGCGGTGAATATGCGGGGTGCCTTGGGTGGATGAAGAGCAAGGGGATTGAGTGGCAGAAAACAACTCCATACTCTCCACAACAGAATGGCGTCATAGAGAGAGCGAATCGCACAATCCTTAACATGGTGCGATCCATGTTGAGCGACGCCGACCTTACACAACGGTATTGGGCGGAGGCGGCAAGGACAGCAGCGTACATGATGAATCTCATGCCGACCAAGCCGCTGAAGGACAAGGAGAGCAATGCGTGGAAGACACCACAAGAAGTGTGGAGCGGGAGGAAGCCGGCAGTGGGTCACCTCCGCACGATTGGTTGTGTTGCACATGCAATGGTGCAGGCACGTGAGGGACGGAGCAAGCTGGACCCGACTACTCGCCGGTGTATTTTCCTTGGTTATGAGAGCGGAAACAATGCGTATCGGCTCTTTGACCCAAGGAGGCAGCAGATTGTGCGAAGTCGAGACGTCACGTTCGACGAGAAAAGCCGTTGGACAGACAAGGAGGCAGGTCTCTCCAAGAGGGGGGAGTGGATGCCACTCCTTGAGGGGAAGATGCCGGAGGACGTGAATGAGGGTGACGTCCTTGCAGCAACACCAGCCGGAGAGGATCGCTTGAGCGATGGGCGACCGGCTGAATTTGTTCCGGCCAGTTCGGAAGAAGAATCCAAAGCACCAGAGATGGACGAGGAGGCAGGGAGTCGATCTATGTCTCCAAGGTCTCCAAGAGAGGGGGAGTAGGTGCTTGGAGAGGATGGCGCCAGAAGGGGACAGCAACAACAACAACCGCCTCAAGAGCCCCGCATAAGTAACCGTGTGCGAAGAAGGACAAAAGGTATGATGCCAACAAGGGCATTTGGACTGGGTTTGCACAAGCCTTCTTCACGCAAGAGGAGCCTCAATCTGTAAAGGAGGCACTACATCGGAAGGATGGGGCTGAGTGGGAGGGAGAAATAAAATCCGAGCTTGCCTCCCACAAGGAGAACGGCACTTGGGAGCTGGTTGACCGGCCAAAGGGTGAGAAAATCATCGGCTCCAAGTGGATCTTCCGGATGAAGCTCACAAAGGAGGGGAAGGTGGAGCGGTACAAGGCGCGGCTGGTGGCAAAAGGATATGCCCAGAGAAAAGGGGAGCACTACGAGGAGACCTTTGCACCAGTTGCCAAGTTTGCCTCCATCCGTACTATCCTCTCGGTGGCAGCGGCACGCGACTACAAAATCTACCAAATGGACGTGAAAACCGCGTTCCTCAATGGCGACCTGGACAAGGAAGTCTACATGGAGGTGCCAGAGGGGGTGGATGCGCCGCAAGGGAAGGTGTGCCGGCTTCGCAGGGTGCTCTTGTTGGTAGTGTGGCTTCCACCCGTCACGAGCCACAGCCGTGGCAACTACGGGTGTACCCGGAGCTGATGGTGAGCGGTGGCCGCATTGGAGATCGTGACGACCCGACAGGACTCCCGATCGTCCAGGGACTTATCCAGGAGCTACGACATGACAGATCCCTGATGCGGGCCCAGCTGGCGCCGGAGCACTGACGGTTGGTGGATCCAGCCACCAGCAGCTGCCAGACGATTGCCACAACGTCCCGGGTGCTTGCTGGTGTGCTCTGCAGTTCTTCTGCAGGTGCTAGAGTTTTCTCGGTGGACTGGCTCTCGAGCCTGATTTGCATGTTTTNCAGGACTCCCGATCGTCCAGGGACTTATCCAGGAGCTACGACATGACAGATCCCTGATGCGGGCCCAGCTGGCGCCGGAGCACTGACGGTTGGTGGATCCAGCCACCAGCAGCTGCCAGACGATTGCCACAACGTCCCGGGTGCTTGCTGGTGTGCTCTGCAGTTCTTCTGCAGGTGCTAGAGTTTTCTCGGTGGACTGGCTCTCGAGCCTGATTTGCATGTTTTGCATTGTCCGTCCACTGATTGATGCCGGACTTGTGCGTGTGACTAGTCGTAGCGTCCGGCTCAAGATTCTACATCTCTAGGTTCAGACGGTGTTGCGTTTGGATGCCTGTGCATAGAGTTGCGGCCAAAACAGTGGTTTTGAGCCGGTTTTAGGACAAACTGACACTGCCGCGTGCGTCACCCGCCGTGTGCCGCGGCAAGTATTTATGCTGTGTGCTTGTCAGTTGTCACTCTCTCTGCAATTATATTCAGTTTTGAGTTTCCTGATACTCTATTCGTGTCCCAACCCAGACCCTCGCTGTTTTGTTTCTAACTTGTGACTGTTGTCACACGCTGAGCTGGCGCTGACGCCTAGTGTCGCGGCAAGTGGTTAGGAAGGTCCTAGGAAACATCTCACGGTATCAGAGCAGTGAGACAGTTCTCACTGAGTTCTCACTGAGCTGCGCAGCAGAGACGCAGCAGAGCAGCAGTAGTGAGAGTTACCGCTGTAGCAGATCCATCGGGCCTGTCGAGACAGCCGATCGCCGTCGACGCAGCCTTCCCACCACGTGAGACCACAGCAGTGGCACTGCCTTTGTGCCAGCAGCAGCAGCAGCAACAGCAGCACCAGCAGCATGCTGGTGCTACAGCAGCAGCAACAGCAGCAGCAGCACCGGGTGGCAACAAGAGTCGTTTCTGGCTGGGCATTTTGACCAAAAAAAAAGGGTAAGCAGCTCGTAGCAGCAGCTCCCAGCGTGAATCGGCGGCTACGAGCAGCAGCAGCTCGCAACGAAAGCAGCAGCGAGCAGCGGCAGCGGCAGCGAGCAGCACCAGCGACAACAGCAGCCGCAGGCAGCAGTAGCAGCATGGCAACAGCAGCAGCAGCATTGCGGGAGCTGCATCGCCAGCAGCAACAGCAGCAGCAGCATTGCAGCAGCAGCAGCAGCAGCAGCATCGCAGCAGCAGCAGCAGCAGCTATAGCAGCGGCGTGTAGCAGGCGCAGCGGCAGCCATTGCAGCAGCGGCGGCGGCGAGCAGCTGCAGCAGCTGCTGTAGCAGCATTCGCAGCAGCCGCAGCAGCAGCCGCAGCAGCAACCGTAGCAACAGCAGCTGCAGCAGCAGCAGCAGCAGTTGCTGTAGCAACCGCAGCAGCAGTTGCTGCAGCAGCTGTTGCAATCGGGCCTGAAGGGGACCGGACGCGAGGGACTCGTCCGGGGGGGGTCCCCTCGGTCGGGCCTGTCGTGCCGACGGGGGCGCGACAGAGCGCCGGCCGAGCGCCGGCGCACGAGCCGGCGCGTGCCGGCCAAACGCCGGCCTCCCGCAGGCCGAGAGGGGCAGGGGAGGCCGGCGGGAGGCCTCCGGCCGGCTGCACGCTAGGGGGGGAGCGAACCTCCCCCTCCTCTAAGCTCGCCGCGACGGTCGAGCCAGACCGAAACAAAAGAAGGGGGGGGGGGGTCCTCGAGTGGGGTATTTGAGAAATACCCCGAGAAGGGGTATCCCACCTAGAGCGTTCGGTAAAAAAAATTAAAAAAAAAGGATTCCCCCTACTGTATTTCCTTNGGGGAGGCCGGCGGGAGGCCTCCGGCCGGCTGCACGCTAGGGGGGGAGCGAACCTCCCCCTCCTCTAAGCTCGCCGCGACGGTCGAGCCAGACCGAAACAAAAGAAGGGGGGGGGGGGTCCTCGAGTGGGGTATTTGAGAAATACCCCGAGAAGGGGTATCCCACCTAGAGCGTTCGGTAAAAAAAATTAAAAAAAAAGGATTCCCCCTACTGTATTTCCTTTCAAAAGGTGGGCTCTTGTTTTTACTTTTTTTTATTACTCTTACCTCCTAGTGTGGCTTGAGGTCATCACCGTCGGCTGACGACGGAAACCGCTGTAGCTGCAGCCGCCGCGAGAGTCGCAGCAGTAGCAGCACCAGCGAAGGTGGCTTGAGGCCACAGCCGTCGACTGACGACGGCACTCGGTACAGCATCGACGGCACGAAACACGACTTGAGGTCGCGACTTGAGGTCGTGATTGACGACATCGCAGCCAGTCTAAGAGACGTTGCTCCATTCGCATCCCTCTACGTGGTTCTTTGCGCCACCGGGATCGAGTGTACGGGACCATCACACACGCTAAGCTCTCAACATGAGCTACGCAGTGTTCCCATGGGCATCGCCTGCGCCATGGTCTACGCCTGAGCCTCAACCATGGCAGCCGCACCAGGCACAGTGGTCGATGCAGCCGTGGCACGTGCCCTTGTTGCATTCAGGGTTTTCGTGCTATTACTGTCGAGATAGGCAGCATGGCTGGCGCCAGTGCCGACAGCGCCCTCCTGGGTGACATCCCCCCTGGGTACGATCCTCTCCACCTCCTTCAGTCGATACGTCACCGAGTGATGCCATAGCGCTTCTGCGTGGTGATATGGCCGCCCTACACATGGAGGTCCGGAACCTCAAGCGCATGGTCCAGCAGCTCCTTGACCACGTGACTTTCGAGCGAGCTGCCACTCCGTCGCAGGTGTCGCCTCTCACTTCATCCTCATCTTCCTCCCAATCCTGCATCCCTTCTTCTGATGATGATAGCATACCAGATCTCTCGTCTACATCCGTCGCCCTCCGCACCGTCTTGGAGGCTGTCGGCATCATATCAACGGACGGACCCTCAGCCCCTGGCCGTACCGCTCGTGCTCGCACTCGTCGTGCACGGCGACGAGCTGCTCGTCTTGTACGTCGTGCACAAGCCGCACCACTAGATGCGACTGTGGGAGGAGTCACACGTGACGAGACCCCCTCGTCCCCTGTCCTCGGCTTGGTCTGCCGAGTCCCCACAGCTCCTGCCGAGGTGTCAGTCGTGGGGGGGATGGTTTGTCCGCTGACGACCGCGGTGGAGCTCAGCATTGGTGAGGCGACTCCTGTGGAAAGCAAGATGGTTGAGGCGGATGACGCTACACAGCAGGCTCAGTTAGCAGCGTGTTCGGCGGGGGGCGACGTCTNGCACCACTAGATGCGACTGTGGGAGGAGTCACACGTGACGAGACCCCCTCGTCCCCTGTCCTCGGCTTGGTCTGCCGAGTCCCCACAGCTCCTGCCGAGGTGTCAGTCGTGGGGGGGATGGTTTGTCCGCTGACGACCGCGGTGGAGCTCAGCATTGGTGAGGCGACTCCTGTGGAAAGCAAGATGGTTGAGGCGGATGACGCTACACAGCAGGCTCAGTTAGCAGCGTGTTCGGCGGGGGGCGACGTCTGTCGTGACGGAGACTCTTCGTCAGAGGAGGATTGGTCCGATGCGGAGTCAGAGTCGGGGATGGAGTTGGTGATCATTGATGTTTTGGCGGATGACGTGACGACGGCCGATGCCGAAGCTGCGCCCGACGATGCGCACGCTCCTGCATTAGCTGGTGTGGAGACAGCTGCCATGGTGCGAGGAGGAACAGCAGGAGGAGCAGGTGATACAAGTGCTGATGCTCGGCCCACAGCAGACGCCCAGGTGGTTCTGGCAGATAGTGCTGGGCAGCAGGAGGAGGTGATTGACTGCCAGGTAGACCTCCTCGATGAGGACCAGTCGTCCGTTGTGGAGCGGTCGGACGCAGGGTCGTAGGCAGACATAGAGGCCCAGTGCGCTGCCGTTCTTGCAGCAGCTGCGGCTAGAGCACGCGATAGCCTCTCGGTGAGAGCAGACGTCTGCGTGTGCGATATGGAGGATGCAGAGCGAGCTACAGACATCCGACACCCCGCTACCCTGACCGATATCGCTGACACCATGGCGTTTCCAGCAGATGACCCAGCTACAGTGGAGGCTACAGTTCCTGTGCCCGAGCGCCTACGCTCCGCGGGCGACGAGCAGGAGTCAGTGGTGGCTCGAGCGGAGGCGCACGTGCAGAGTCTCATGGCCAAGCTCCGGGAGGCCAGCAGCCGTTGGTACACTACAGATGCTTCTACACGACAGGTTGCTGAGGAGTGCATGGAGGATGTGCACACCCGTCTCGAGGCTGCGGAGTGGTCCCTACAGGATGTACGTTGGCGACGGGCGGATGCACAGCAGCAGGTGGACGATTGGTTGTGCACCAGGGGCTCGGCGTTTCTGCAGGGTGTATGGGCTCCCGATGACAGCGACGTCACTGTAGCGGCAGATACACCGACGGATGAGGACGTCTGGCCACCTGATACCCGAGTGTCGAGTGTGTCAGCAGCAGCCAGTGACTCCGCAGCACCACCCCCTTCTGGTGCCGCTGCTACGGATGCGGATGCGCTCAGTGGTGACGACCCCCTGCCAGCAGCTGGTGATCACGCAGTAGCTGAGTCGCCTATTGGCGTGGAGAGCTTCCTACGCGACGAGGAGACGAGGATGCAGGAGGCAGTGACTCGCGCCGACGCGCACATGATGGAGGTCCACCATCAGATTCATTCCACGACTGACCGCCTGCACGCCGTAGATGCAGCCAGCCGGTCGGCTGCCGCTTCAGAGCTTGTCAAGCTCCACACGTGCCTCGATGCTGCGGATGCTGCTAGGCAATATGCAGCTCAGCAGCTAGAGGCCATACAGCAGGCGATTGTTTTGGAGGAGGCCCTCAGCGCTGCACCAGTCACATCAGCAGATGATGACAGTAGTGACGACTACGACAGCGATGATGATGACAGCGACGACGCCGCTCCGGGTGAGGCTCTGTCCGAGCACATCCCACCAGCATCGTCGCCACCCTTGCTATTGCTGTGCAGGGGTATGTGGCCATGGGGGAGCCGTGCTCCCTCCTCATGGATTGTGTTGGGAGCGGCCATCAGCTTTGCTCGTACTGTCAGCCACTGCAGTCCAGGGGGAGTGTTGGTGTGTGGGCTTTGGCCTGACACTCTTGTGAGGACAGCGAGGTTGTTTGGAGTGTGGCACGATGTTGTGATTGAGGTTATGCTGGTCGAGACCCGTGCACCTGGTGAGTTCCACTGGTGTGATGTGGAGACCNATCCATGCATGATGTGGTCGAGACCCAGATACCCGGAGACATGTTCCGGAGTCACGCGGAGACCTTGTTTCTTTCTCTCTCTTGCATGATGTTTGACACGTGTGTGTGATTGCCTTTGTGCATGGTCGAGACCCGGGCACTTGGTGGGATGCACCATTGTCACGAGGAGACCCTGTGCAGTGGCATGCTTGATCGGTGCTTGTCATCATTGGTTTCCCGAACCATCCTGTCCTGTCTTTGCTGAGCCATTGTGGCCTTGACGGATGTGTCAGCCGGGATCTTCCGGAAGAAGCTCACAAAGGAGGGGAAGGTGGAGCGGTATAAGGCGCGGCTGGTGGCAAAAGGATATGCCCAGAGAAAAGGGGAGCACTACGAGGAGACCTTTGCACCAGTTGCCAAGTTTGCCTCCATCCGTACTATCCTCTCGGTGGCAGCGGCACGCGACTACGAAATCCACCAAATGGACGTGAAAACCGCATTCCTCAATGGCGACCTGGACAAGGAAGTCTACATGGAGGTGCCAGAGGGGGTGGATGCGCCGCAAGGGAAGGTGTGCCGGCTTCGCAGGGTGCTCTATGGGCTGAAGCAAGCTCCGCTCATGTGGTACCTCAAGATGGATAGTTTCATGGGTGAGCTTGGCTTCAAGCGCTGTGAGGCCGATCACAGCGTGTACGTGCGTAATCAGCCAGGAATCCACCCAATTGTCGTCCTCTATGTGGATGACCTCATCCTTGTGTCTTCGGATGAGGGGGAGCTCAAGAGCCTGAAGCAACAACTTGGCGGCTGGTTCAAGATGACAGACATGGGCGAGCTTGAGTACTACCTTGGCATCGCCATCAAGAGGGACCGCAAATCACGCACACTGGAGATGGGCCAAGAAAAATATGTGCAGGAGGTGCTCCGCCGCTACAACATGATGGAGTGCAACCCCATTGGCACACCTATGACAACGACATGTGAGCTGAGCTCGAGCATGGGCCCGAGCACGGAGGACGAGAAGGCAGAGATGGCTGGAGTACCGTACCAGTCCGCGTTTGGCAGCATAATGTATGCCATGGTGGCAACGCGGCCTGACCTTCCCTTTGCTGAAGGACAAGTGAGCCGCTATATTGCTGATCCGGGGCCGCTACATTGGCAAGCGGTGAAGAGAATCCTCCGCTACTTGAAGGCAACGACACATTCCCGACTTGTGTTTCGAGGGGGAGCACGGACTGACTCCCTTGAGTTGGTTGGCTACTCTGATGCTGACTGGGCAGGTGACGTTGATGACCGCAAGTCAACATCAGGCTATGTTTTTGTGCTTGGTGGTGCAGCAGTGTCTTGGGCAAGCCGGAAGCAGGATAGTGTGGCTCTATCCAGCACTGAGGCGGAGTATATTGCGCTCGCGCAAGCCACAAAGGAGGCACTATGGCTGCGGCGATTGCTCAAGGAGATTGGGGTGCCGCAAAAGAAGCCAACGGTACTAAATGTTGACAACATGAGTACCATCAGCCTGACCAAGAACCCGGTGCTACACCGGAGGACCAAGCGCATAAAGATCCGGCATCACTTTGCACAAGACCTCGTTGCAAAGGGTGATGTGGTGCTTGTACACTGCGGCACAAAGCACATGCTTGCTGATGCCATGACAAAGGCGCAACCCAAGGACAGGCATGATGCTACTTGTATGGAGCTTGGGCTTTCCCAAGCCTCTTGAGTTGCAGGCTGAGCATGGACAACTGCCATGGGTGACGCGCAAGGGGGAGATTGTTGGAATGATGCTCCTCACCATGGCAGGAGTGACTCCAAAAAGGAACACCAAAAAGACAAGCCTTATTGGCTTAGTGGTTAATGGTGTCCACCTCTAGAGGCAGGGTCCCGGGTTCAAGTCCCACAAGATGAAATTCTGCCCTGCCTCAAGGGAGGTGGAAAATAGATGCCAGGAAGATAGCTCAATCTCTATAGTTCCTCTTTACGTTTCTAGAAGGCCAGGTGAGGGTCGAGGAATGTGACACACCTTCTAGAAGGGGTGACTTGTCCTACAAGGCATCTAGAGGTGTCTTGGTTTTTTGGACACCTTCCCTCCTACTAGAAGCAAGCTGAGGAATCTAGGAAGGGGCAGAAGCTTCTAGAGGAGGGAAGGGATGCCTTCCTAGGTGGGAAAAGGACAGCCTACCAAGGAGCACTCTAGAAGCCATAGAATCTGTTAGGAAGCTCCAAATCTGGCATGCTTTGGTGTTCTGGAAAGCTTAGATCAGTGGCTATAAAATACCAGTGCTTGTAGGCCTTGATCAAGTGCTAATTACCATCCAATTGAGGCTAAACCTATTGCCACATTCTCTGACCAGATTTTGCCATCCTTGGAACCAGTTGCCTCCGCAGTTTCAGTCTCTCAAAAAACAGTTGGTGGTGTGAAACAGCCACTGCTAGGGACCCTCCAGGGTACACACTCACCCTCAGGCCAACAGCCGGGTCCCAGATACCAAAGCCCGGTCACAGATTCCAAAGCCGGGTAACTGAAACAAAATCAAGGCCACACAAACCAAAACCACATCACAAAATCCAGAGCTGGGTCATAGAAATCAAAGCCTGGTCACAGAACCCAAAGCTTGGTCACATAAACCAAAACCCGGGTCACGGAAACCAAAGCCGGGTCACCGAAACCAAAGATGGGTCACAAAAACCAAAGCCCGATCACATAAACCAAAACCGGGTCATAGAAACGAAAGCCAGATCACAGCAACCAAAGCGGGGTCACAAAGAGCAACGCGGGGTCAGAGAAAGCAAAGCCGGGTAACAAAAACCAAAGCCGGGTCAGAAACTAGAGCCGGGTTATTGAAACAAATGCGGGGTCACATAAACAAAGCCAGGATACCAAAACCAAAGCCGGGTCATAAAAACCAAACTGGGTCACAACAAACAAAGCCGGCTCACAGAAACCAAAGTCAGGTCACAGAAACCAAAGCCGGGTCACGGAGATTAAAGCAGAATTACAGAAACCAAAGCTTGGTCATAGAAACAAAAGCCGGATCACACAAACCAAAGCCGGGTCACGGACACTGAAGCCGGATCACAAAAACCAAAGCCGGGTCACAGTAACCAACACCGGGTCACAGAAACCGAGCCGGATCACAGAAACCAAAGCCAGGTCATAGAAACCAATGCCTGGTCAGAAACCAAAGATTGGTCACAGAAACCAGAGCCCATATCACATAAACCAAAGCCGATCACCGAAACCAAAGCTGGGTCTTAAAAACCAAAGCAGAGTCACAGAACCCAAAGCCGGCTCACACAAACCAAAGCGGAATCACAGAAACCAAAGCCGGATCACAGCAACCAAAGCGGGGTGAAAGAAGCCAAAGAGGGGTCACAGAAACCAAAGCTGGGTCACAAAAACCAAAGCCGGATCACAGAAACCAAAGCCGGATCACAGAAACTAAAGCCGGGTCACACAAAACAAGACAAGGACACAGAAACTCAAGTCGGGTCAAAAAACCAAAGCTGGGTCACAAAAGCAATGCCGGGTCACAAAAACAAAAGCTGGGTCACAGAAACCAAAGCCGGGTCATAGAAACCAAAGTCGGATCACAAAAACCAAAGCCGGGTCACTGAAACCAAAGCCGGGTCACAGAAACCAAAGCTGAATCACAGAAACCAAAGCCAGATCACAGAAACCAAGGCCAGGTTATGCAAACCAAAGCAGTGTTAATCCCTGTGTATATATATCTTCTCATTGGTGGCCGTGAGTGCGCAGGGCATGCTGGCTCAGAGAGTGGAGGTGACGCACCATGAGCGCGACATTTTGGCGGGCATTCTCATGGCCTCGGGGCTTCGTGCCCTAGTGTGATCACCTCCGCCCTGGCCGCATGGCCCGATGCAGCCTAGATGCTAAATCTTGCATACAATGTTCACCACCTTAGAATACCTAGATTAGTCCTTTTACTGGATGTTTCCTGGACTGATGTAGGTTAGTTAACCAGGTTTTGACTCGGACCCCGATTTGGCTTATCCGAGTTTCGAGGGTCCTCATTCGAGGGTCAAGCGAGGGCTTCACCCTCGCTTCGCTGTTGGGCCGGCGGGATTCGCTCGCCGGCCGGTGGGTGAGACTCGGTTAGCGAGTCTCACCCGTAAGAGCTCGATGAGCTCTTACTAGGAGAACTACTAAGGCCGCCATGCTTTTCTAGCTCTAACTTATACTAAACTTCACTAAACTACATGGGACTGGTCCCAAACTATTCGTTTTTGAACTCTCATGGTATCTGAGCTCTTGCGCGGGCCTGAAGGCGGCCGGACGGGGCCGTAAGCGCTGAAAAAGGGGTCGGACCGTGAGCGCGGCCGACCCAAGAGGGCGCAGGAGGCCACCTCCACTTCGGGCAGCAGCATCCAGGGCTCGTGGGAGCCCCAGGGCGTCTCCGCCACGGAGCCTAGGTCGTCGCCTAGGCAAGGGAGATGCCGCGACGGGAATTGGGGGCCCACGATGTCGCCACGACTCCATACCCGCCCCAAGACCACCCAAACAGTGGGTGAGAGCCAAGTTGGGGCTGAGCGAGGGCTGGGACGAGTCGGGGGGGGGGGGGTTCG
>SZWC01000816.1:61177-75923 GCA_023375785.1 Penium margaritaceum
GGGGGGGGGGGGGTTCGCTGCAGGGTCCCAGACGCAGTCAGAGGCGTACTCCCAGAGCGAACGGCTCTCATCCGAAAACTGGGCCCAAAGTGGGCCCGGCGTATTGCTGCCGAAATTTCGTTGGCCCTCCACTGCACTGCTAACAGTCACACACCTGAGTCCCTGCGTAGCAGAGAGGAGGTAGGGTGAGCAGGAACCCCAAAAAGGGCAAGGATGAGCGAAGTAGAGGGCGGTCACGTTGGTGAAGTACCGGGCGGCGATTCACCGTCTGTCACCCTAACGGCGGCAGCCATGGCACAGCTGGGGCTGGGGCACAAGGATCTGTCCCCTTTACCACTTGGAACCAGAGACTTCCTTGCGTGGAAAGATCTCTTCTTGGATTGGGCCGCCGAGCACAATCTTGAGGCATGCTACCTCATCCCAACCCCAGACACCGCAGAATCACACATCTTGCTGTGTTCATTCAATGCACTACGTCTTGCTCTTCCTGACTCTCAGGCGTCTGCGCTGCGGGAGTACCGCTTTGGGGGCAAGGGTGCGGATCCGGCCGACCCTCGCACTGGAGATCCTCGCCCTTATGAGGCTTGGAAGCACCTCACAACCCGTCAAGAGGAGCAAGGTATGACTCTTATCGTGACCTTGCGTGACAAGCTGCGTCACCTTTTCCCAAAACCAGGAGCACTAGTTGCAGAATATCGGGATGAGGCAATGGACATTCGGCGCCATCTTCTGGGACTTGGGGCAGCTTGCTCTATCCTTTAATGGCAAGATGTAGTGCTGCTGCATCTGGGAGAGCAGTACAAGGAATTTAGACGTGAGGTCTTCCGTCGCCATCCAGTGGAAGAGATCGAGAAGATAGATCTCTCTGTCATCTTTGCACAGCTGCGCAACTACGAGGACATCCTCAAAGGCGAGGCCCGTGACGCAGCGGGCACATCCCCAACAGCATACGTACACACGGGTACCTCAGCGAGTGCTACTGCTGCTGCACACGTGACATACACACAGGCTCGGAGCAGTGGTGCAGGAGGGCAAGGCAGCTCAGGCGGTGGTGGTGGCGGCCGTGGGCACTGTCGCGAAGGACAAAGGTGCAGCTTCTGTAACCAGGCAGGGCACTTTTGGCGCCGGTGTCCCACACTGCAGCGACAGATGATGGAAAAGCAACAACGGCAGCAGCAGCAGCAGCCTCCTCAGCAGCGTCAGTGGCAGCACACGCAGTAATCACACCCAGTTTACCCAGTGGCCAGCTGGGCAGGGCCAAACCTGCAGAGACCCAGCTCGTCCACTCAACCCTCAGGGCCGTTTGGTGGTGCTACCTTTGGCCCGCCACAGCAGCAGCTGCCACTGCCCACGCCTATGGTGGGACTCTCTGCGCACCAGGGCCCCTACTACCTGCCGTAGAACTTGAGCGTGCCCACGCCCGTACCGGCGTGGGCGCAACGTGTCTACGTAGAGATACTCGAGCCTCAGCAGCCTCTGGCGCCTCCACCCGGTTCGGCTGGGTAGTTCCCATGGAGACCCAGCCACCTGAGGCAACCTTTGTGCCACAGCCGTCAGGTCAGCGGCTAGGGCACACCCATGTCACCATGAACCATGCACTCCCCATGCACGAATGGTTTTTTGACACTGCTGCGTCACATCATATGTCTCCACATCGCCAGCTGTTTGTTGCCTTGCATGCCGTGCATGATGTGGATGGGGTGAAGACTGGGTCAGGTGAGGTCTTGAAGGTTGAAGGAGTGCGCACCGTTGCTCTGCAGGCACTAGGGGGAGTGTTGTGGCTGACTGGTGTGCTGTATGTGCCTCGGCTAAAAGTCAATCTGTTGTCCGGGGGACAGCTAGACAAGCAGGCGAACGTGTCCACTCTAACGCAAAAGCAGCGATGCATGCTCTTTGATGCTGCTGGTGCACTGCTGGCTGACGGGCCATTACACGTTGACATGCTCTATCGTCTTGCACTCTTTCCTCTTGTGCACACACATTCATCACGACCACAAGTACACACTGTGACAGTCACGGATGCCAAGCACACGGACCTCATCCACCGCCGGTTGGCACACATCCACACTGATTCAGTCACAGACATGTTGAAGCATGTTCCTGCACACGGTCTCTTACCCACAAATTGTGCACATGGCCTCAAAATAGACACTTGTCTAGAATGTCATGAAGGGAAGGCACATCGACAGACCTTTCCTAGGTCCATAAGGGAATCCAATTCCCCACTTGCATTGGTTCATGCGGATCTCACTGGACCTATGCATGTGCCCTCTCTCCAATACGGGTCTCTGTATATCCTGACACTCACAGATGACTACAATCGTTTTAGATGGGCCTTTCTGTTGAAAACAAAAGGAGACGCCCAGAGGGCTATCGCTGAGTGGATAGCCCTCGCTGAGCGGCAAACAGGATGTAAACTTCTGACACTGCAAACGGATAGAGGAGGAGAATTCTTTGGATCCCTGGCTGCTGAACTTAAGGCTAAAGGTATTGAACACCAGACCACCGCTCCATACACACCACAACAGAACGGTGTGGCAGAACGGTGGCACCGAACACTGGGGGATGCGCTACACACACTGCTCACAGAATCAGGTCTGCCATACAGCTTCTGGGAAGAAGCAGTCAAATATGTCACCTGGGTGTGGAATCGTGTGCCCCAAGGCTCACTACCTAAAACAGTGACACCCTGGGAACGCTGGTTCAAAGAAAAGGCCGATTTACGACCAGCTTGAGTGTGGGGAACGATGGCTTGTGTCTGGTTCCCACACCCACAACGTGAGAACAAGCTCAGCCCACGGGGACGGTGGTGTGTCTTTGTGGGAGTATCTCACGCATCAAAAGCGTGGCGGTTTTGGGATCCTACAAACCACTCCTTCTTGGAAAGTCGCGATGCTTCCTTTCTTGAGCACTTGCCCTACAAGGAGTTTTGCACGCTGAGGCATGCTCCATCCATGCCTGTCACTGAACTCTACCCAACATACGTCAGTGTTCCCGCGTTTGTTCCTAGCCCGACACAAGGATCCAGCAAACGGATGGCTCCTCGAGCTGACCCTGGTTCACCTGTGCCTCGAGATCTGCTCACACCCAAAGATCTGGCTAGCACAAGCTCTCGTGCATCGTCCCCTTCACCGGGACTCCATCCCACGGGCACACACCTGGATGCCGAGGTAACTCCCACACCCTCGCCTGAACCAACAAGGCGGTCTCTGCGTGCCTTGCCACGCGTTGATTACAGACAGTTCTATCACACTGTCGGTGTCCACAATGACGACACCTCACAGACAGAACCTCTGACACTCAAGGAGGCGAGGGGGCGGCCTGACACGCTGGCTTGGGAGAAAGCCATGAGTGCTGAGCTGAACGCTCTACTAGATCATGGAGTGTACCAGCTGGTGCCCTTGCCTCCAGGGCGGAAAGCTATAGACGTCAAATGGGTGTTCAAGCTGAAACGCAATCTGAAGGGTATCATTGAGAAGTACAAAGCCCGACTGGTAGCTAAGGGGTTCCACCAGATACCGGGACAGGAGTTCACGGACACCTACGCGCCGGTTGGCAAGTACAGCTCCAGCCGTGTGCTGTTGGCTGTGGCGGCTTGTGAGGACTTGGAGATCCATCAGATGGACGTTAAGAACGCGTTCCTCAATGGTCCTCTAGAGGAGGAATTGTTTGTGAAACAACTGGAAGGGTTTGAGGATGGGACAGACCGGGTATGGCTCCTGCTGAAAGCCTTGTATGGTCTGAAGCAAGCGCCACAATATTGGAACAAGGAGATTCGACGCACTCTAGAGAGTGGCGGTTTCACCTAGAGTCTTTGCGATCCATCTCTTTTCTTGCGGTGGGCGGATAATGTGCCAATCGCTCTGTTGGTGTATGTGGATGATCTACTCATTCTGTCCCCCTCACTCACCCTCATTGCACATACCAAAGCACTCCTCACAGCACATTATCGCATGACAGATCTGGGTGAGGCACAGAGTTTCCTTGGTATGACCATCGTCAGAAACAGAAAGGCACGGACACTTACCTTGCATCAAGGACGATTCATTGCACATCTCACTTCTCGTTTTAACCACCTCGTACACCATCTCCCAGCACAACAGTCCCCCATGAGCCCTGATGTCTATGCACACTTGTTGGACGTTCGCACTACTGATTACGGACCGGACACTGACCCTACACTGTACNGCGATCCATCTCTTTTCTTGCGGTGGGCGGATAATGTGCCAATCGCTCTGTTGGTGTATGTGGATGATCTACTCATTCTGTCCCCCTCACTCACCCTCATTGCACACACCAAAGCACTCCTCACAGCACATTATCGCATGACAGATCTGGGTGAGGCACAGAGTTTCCTTGGTATGACCATCGTCAGAAACAGAAAGGCACGGACACTTACCTTGCATCAAGGACGATTCATTGCACATCTCACTTCTCGTTTTAACCACCTCCTACACCATCTCCCAGCACAACAGTCCCCCATGAGCCCTGATGTCTATGCACACTTGTTGGACGTTTGCACTACTGATTACGGACCGGACACTGACCCTACACTGTACCGACAGATTGCTGGAAGTCTCTCTTACCTTGCCTCCACAACACGACCTGACATCTTGTGTGCAGTCAATGTATTGGCTCAGTTTGGCCAGCAGCCACGCAGCACACACCACAAGGCATTGCTCAAGCTGCTGCGTTATGTGTTTGACACTGCTGGCCTTGGACTGGTGTTTGCTCCCACAGTAAACCCGTTGCATGATGGGTACTGTGACAGTGACTACGCCCGTGATCGTATGGCTCGCAGTCGCGGTGGCTATGTGTTTCGCGTGTGGGGCACCGCTGTGTCGTGGCGAAGTGCAAAGCAATCGTGTGTGGCGTGCAGTGTGGCTGAAGCCGAATACATGGCGCTAGGGGAGGCTGCATGTGAGGGCATTTGGCTTGCACGTCTGCTTGAAGAATTGGGGCTGGTGGTGTCTGCTGTGCCACTGCATAGTGACAATTCTGCTGCTCGCCGTATTGCTGCCAATGATGGTGTATTGCATCCACGCACCAAGCACATCAACGCCGAACACCACTTCGTTTGCAAAGTGGTGGAAACAGGCATCATCAGTGTTTGCACCATCAGTGGCGATGCCCAGTTGGCTGATTTCCTCACCAAAGCCTTGCCCTCCTCCTCACTGCATCAACAATTGCATCAACTGGGTTGCATGCCCACTGCACTCCCGTCCAAGGGGGCGTGTTAATCCCTGTGTATGTATATATCTTCTCATTGGTGGCCGTGAGTGCGCAGGGCATGCTGGCTCAGAGAGTGGAGGTGACGCACCATGAGCGCGATATTTCGGCGGCCGTTCTCATGGCCTCGGGGCTTCGTGCCCTAGTGTGATCACCTCCGCCCTGGCCGCATGGCCCGATGCAGCCTAGATGCTAAATCTTGCATACAATGTTCACCACCTTAGAATACCTAGATTAGTCCTTTTACTGGATGTTTCCTGTACTGATGTAGGTTAGTTAACCAGGTTTTGACTCGGACCCCGATTTGGGTTATCCGAGTTTCGAGGGTCCTCATTCGAGGGTCAAGCGAGGGCTTCGCACTCGCTTCGCTGTTGGGCCGGCGGGCTTCGCTCGCCGGCCGGTGGGTGAGACTAGGTTAGCGAGTCTCACCCGTAAGAGCTCGATGAGCTCTTACTAGGAGAACTACTAAGGCCGCCATGCTTTTCTAGCTCTAACTTACACTACACTTCACTAAACTACATGGGATTGGTCCCAAACTATTCGTTTTTGAACTCTCAAGCAGGGTCACAGAAACCAAAGCCGGGTCACAAAAATCAAAGCCAGGTCACAGTAACCAAATCCAGGGTTACAGAAACCAAAGCAGGGTCACTGAAAGCAAAGCCGAGTCAACAGAACCAAAGCCCGGTACAAAAAACAAGGCCAGGTCAAAGAAACTAAAGCTGGGTCACAGATTCCAAAGTCGGATCAAAGAAACCAAAGCCAGGACACAGAAACCAAAGCCGGTTCACAGAAGCCAAAGCCGGGTCACAAAAACAAAAGCTGGGTCACAATAACAAAATTCGGGTCACAGTATCCAAAACCGGGTCACAGAAACCAAAGCCGGGTCATGGAAACCAAAGCTGGGTCACGGAGACCAAAGTCCGGTTGCAGAAATCAAAGCCCAATCACAGAAACTAAAGTCGGGTGACAAAACCCAAAGCCAGATTACAGAAACCAAAGCCGGGTTACAAAAACTAAAGCCGGGTCACAAAAACACAAGCTGGGTTACAGAAGCCAGAGCCGGATCACAGAAACCAAAGCCGAATCAGAGAAACCAAAGCCAGGTCACAGCAACCAAAGCCAGGTTACAGAAATTGAAGCCGGGTCACAGCTATCAAAGCCGGGTGACAGAAACCAAAGCAAGGTCACAGAAACCAAAGCCGTATCACAGAAACCAAAGCAGGGTCACATAAACCAAAGCCGGGTCATAGATTCCAAAGCCGGGTCACAGAAACCAAAGCCGGGTTATAGAAACCAAAGCCGGGTCGCAGAAGCCAAAGCCGGGTCACAAAAACCAAAGCCAGGTCAGAGAAACCAAGGCCGGTTCACAGAAACCAAAGCCGGGTCAGACAAACCAAAACCGGGTCACAGAAACCAAAGACGGGTATCACAAAACCAAACCCGGGTCTCATAAACCGAAGCCGGGTTACACAAACCAAAGACGGGTCACAGAAACCAAAGCCGGGTCACAAAAACCAAAGCTGGCTCACATAAACCAAAGCCGGTTCACAAAACCTGAGCTGGGTCGCAAAAACCAAAGGCGGGTCACAGAAAACAAACCCTAGTCACAGAAACCAAAGCTGGTTCACATGAACCAAAGCCGGGTCACATAAACCAAAGCCGGGTTGAGAGAGCACAGCCGGGTCACATTAACAAACGCCTGGTCTCAGAAACCAAAGCCGGGTCACAGAATCCAAAGCCGGGTCACAACTACCAAAGCTGGGCCACAAAAACCAAAGCCGGGTCACATAGACCAAAACCGGGTCAGAAATCAGAGCCGGGTCACAGAACCAATGCCGGGTCACTGAAACCAAAGCCAGGACACCAAAACCATAGCCGGGTCACAGAAACCAAAGCCGGGTCACAAAAACCAAAGCTGGATCACAGAAACCAAAGCCGGGTCACATAAACCAAAGCCGGGTTAGAGAAACTAAAGCTGGATGATAGAAACCAAAGCCGGGTCGTAGAAACCAAAACTAGGTCATAGAAACCAAAACCGGGTCACTGAAACCAAAGCCACGTCACAGAAATCAAAGCCGGGTCACAGAAACCAATGCCGGGTCACGCAAACCAAATCCGGGCTACAGAGAGCAAAGTCGGGTCGCGGAAACCAAAGCCGGGTCACAGAAACCAAAGCCAGGTCACACAAACCAAAACCGGGTCACAGAAACCAAAGCTGCGTCACAAAACCCAAAGTCGGGTCACGGAAACAAAAGCCGGGTTTCAGAAACCAAAGCTGTCAGAAGAATGTAAGCACAAGAACAATAGTAGCAGAAGCAGGTAGAAGCATCCGAATATGCACGAGTGCGTCAGCAAAGTGACGTAAGCGCGAGCGGTCCCGATGAGTTAGTCGCAGAGCTTGACAGAGGCCGAGACGTCAGGAAGTCGAGGTAGACGAGGTGATGAGAGACAGTGCAAGTGAGATGAGTGATGACTGGCTGAGTGATAGAGCTGAGCGAAGGAGCGAGAGTGATGGAGCAAAGATTTGGGAGAGGTTGGCAAAGGCAAGGTGTGCGAGGTGCGAGCAGAGCGAATACACGGCGGCAAAGCCGTGGAACCAAAGGGGAGCAGGATGAGAAGAACTGTTCTGGTTAAGTTGGAGGGAATGAACGTCCTTGGTAATATGTCAAATAACAGGACAAGGGCATCACAACGGCTTCTTCTTTGCTAGCCGGACACGACTGCAACGTGGTCGCAGTTATTTGGGTCGACTCGCCTCTAGGTCACTAGTCTTGACCGACAATCTGTTGGTAAGGTGGTCCGTGGGGACTTGATGCCGAATCTGAACCATTTATTGAGAACTCCGATTGTCCGACGGATAATGTCGATGTTGACTTCAACATTCCAACAGTCCCCCCTGAAGTCAGCACCGGAGAGAAGGTGATACGCAGGTTAGATACACGGTGTGCCAGATCTTAGAGATTCCTTCATGTGAGTGTCCGATAAGTGGGTGAAGGGAGTGGTGAGTAGTGAGGATGAGCACCTCCTTCATAAGCGCTTCGACCCAGTCCGCACCAAGAAGGGATATTGAGTCCAGGAGACCAAGAAGTACCTGTCGAAGATTGAACTTGGGAAAGTGAAGTTGTCCTGGGTTGAGGAGCATTTCAACTATCCCTTGATGGTAGTTTGTGGAACCATCTCTTTTCCTGTGCAATTGGCGGAAGTCCCGTAGACACTCTGGAAGATGAGTGACAATGTCGATCAGTGCACTGTTGGGTGTTGAACAACCAATGAAATAGATCCGCTTCACTGGAGGTTGAACACGAAGAAGAGCATTGATTGTGTTGTTGCTCATGGTTGGTTCCACTGTAGGGGGTGCCGAGGGGAACCGTTGATTCATCACGGTCGGTTGTTGAGTCGACCTTGATGAGGATGCTGTTCCAAGGTGAGACCGCCGAGAGCTCATTCTCCTTGGTATGGTCCCTTACAGAGGTGATGGTTGAGACGGTGGGTGCAAGAGATGGAGGGCGCTACCACGACGTCACGTTCAAAGAGTTCTCTGCCACAGCAGACTCTTTGAGTTCCAAACAAACGCAGAGAAGCGCAATCTGTCGAGTACTCAGATCCACGGATACAGCGGCTTGTTCCACCAGTTAGCTTGATTGCGCACGGAGAGAGGTGGTATCTGGTTCTTGTGGTGTGGCCTCGCTTGACTGCCCTTCTGCTGCAACTGCAAGTGGTTGAGTGTGGGGTTGGGACCGCGCACACTGAGGAGAAATGTGAGTGGTGCAGGTGGAGGTGGAGGAGTGAGTTGAGAGTGAGGTGGACAGTCGTGAATCTTAGTGCACGGAGGGGGGGGGGGATTTGGCATGGGCGCGGGTCGTTGCATGTCGGGTGATGCAATAGGGAGGGTCGTTGTTCCAGGCAGGTGATGAAAGGCGAATGATGGAGGAGGAAGCCTGCACGACGGAATGGCGCAAGGGTGAAACCACGTGTGCTGCAAAAGTTTCGGTGTGGGTGTATGTCATCACGGAACGGGTGATGCGACCGCGAAGATCCTTGTGCCGAGCAGAAGATGATGCTGATAGCGGAGAACCGATTGATGATAGAGTGGGTGTAGGGATGAAACCACGTGCATTGCTGAAATAGGGGGATAAGATGTGACAAGAGGAAGGCAGGAGCCAACGCGTTGCAAGAAATCTGCTTTTGGCATGGGGGCAGGCTGCTGCAAAGCGGGCAGCTAGCTCGTGCAGATCCTTGTGCTGGCCACAAATGCTGAAGATGTGGAAGCGAAAGCTGATAATGACGGAGTGGGCACAGGGGCGAGCCGCGTGCGCTGCAAGAAGTTTCGGCGTGGGTGCAGGTCGTCGCGCAACGGGCGATGTGACCGGGCAGATCCTTGTGCTGAACGGAAGACGATGCGGAGGGAGAGGACTGCGGCTGATGACTAAGTGGGCGCAGGGGCGGAACCACGTGCGCTGCGGGGGCTGATGAGGAGGACTGATGCGGAGGCCGCGCGGATGATGGCGAGGACGAAGCTGATGATGAAGGGCAGTTCAAAGAGGGCCACTAAAGATGGGAGGAGGAAGAGGGCAAAGAGTGACAGATGAAGATGAGAATGAACAAGATAAAGACGGCTGACAATGCTAATGGGCGCAGTGAAGAAGGTATATGGAGGTCGCGGCAGGCAAAGGATGGCAAGGGAGGAGGCGGCGCGAGACAACCAAGCACTCAGCTTTCAGGAGAGTGATGGCATATTCCCTTGTTGACCCTCAGCGAGCAGGAAGACTGGGGGTGTCCAATATCCTGGCAGTAAGGGTGTTCGCGAGTCTGGAACCTCGATTCTGAGCCTGGAACCTGACTTGCGAGTCCGAGTCCAGTGCCAGACTCAGATTTGCGAGTCTGAGACTCGGACTCGCGAGTCCCAGACTTGCGAGCCTAGTCTCCTGGATTTGTGAGTCCAGTGGGCAAGAATTGCGAGTCTGGTGCACCATCTAATAAAAAAGGGTTATAATCAATGTGTTTTTGCAATTTGTGACTCTAAAGTCATGTGAACTCAACATGTAACTAGTAGAGAATGAATTTGACACATAGTTGTATTCATGTAATCAACAAAGATCCCCTCATTGTCGTCGTTGTCTCGTTGTCGGAGGTCAAGGTGAGATTTGCAAGTCCAGGTCGGTTCTGGACCCTGGATTTGGACTTGCGAGTCTGGGTCCAGACTCGGATTTGTGAGTCCGACTTGCGAGTCCCGGATTTTGGCTTACAGCCTTACCTGGCAGTTTGAGGAGATTGGTTGCTGCAGAGGGAGTCATGCGGCAGGCAGAGACACTAATTCGCTGATGTCAAGAGAGTGACGGCTTGTTCCCCGGTTAGCTCGCAATGGGAGCAAGAAGCCTGGTGGTGTCCGATATCCTAACATTGGTAGTTCAACTACTACTGCTGACAAAGCAAGGAGGCGATGCAAGGAGTTGGCACGAGATAATGGATGCAACACAGCTGAGGAAGACAAGAGAGATGAAGAAAAGGGTGCTGATGAGGATAGCCAAGGTACTGGGAGGTAGCAGACGGAAGGAAACTTCCCGGACGTTAAGGACAGGCGGCGGCTCGGGAGCTGTTTGCGGCTGTTGTGGACGACAAGTCACCAATAGCTGGCCACGGGCGAGGAATGGACGTAGGGCTTCCTCTTAATGACGTAGCATTTCTTCAGCGTGAGGAATACTCCAAGCAGTGCTGTTGATGTCTGATGCTGGCAAAGCAGAGAGGCGCAAAGCGACGGTAGCGGTGGCAGAGGAATGCAAATTGAAGCGATGGAGAAAGGATAGCGGCAGAGCAATGACGAGGTTACGGGGCACCAGGTGATACCGCGTGATGCTCTGATACAATGTCAGACGAATGTAAGCACGATAACAATAGTAGCAGAAGCGGGCGTAAGCATCGGAACATGCACGAGTGCGTCAGCAAAGTGACGTAAGCGCGAGCGGTCCCGAGGGGTTAGTCGCAGAGACTGACAGAGGCAAAGTCATCAAGAAGTCGAGGTAAACGAGGTGATGAGAGCAAGTGCGCGTGAGATGAGTGATGGCTGGCTGAGTGAGAGAGCTGAGCAAAGGAGCGAGAGCGACAGAGCGTAGAGCTGGTAGAGGTTGGCGAAGACAAGGTGTGCGAGGTACGAGCAGAACGAAGACACGGCGGCGCAGCCGCAGAACCAAAGGGGAACAGGATTATAATAACTGTTCTGGTTAAGTTCGAGAGAATGAACGTCCTCCCTAATACATCACAGAACAGGACAAGGGCATCACAACGGCTTCTTCTTCACTAGCCGGACGTAATTGCGACGTGGTCATAGTTATTAGGGGCGACTCGCCTCTAGGTCACAAGTCGTGACGGAGAATCCGTTGGCGAGGTGGTCTGTGGGGGCTCGATGCCAAACTTGAACCATTTATTGAGAAATCGGATTATCCAAGGGAGAATGTCGGTGTTGACATCAAGAACCCACAAAAATCTTGGTCACAAAAAACCAAAGCCGAATCTCACAAACCAAAGATGGGTCACAGAAACTAAAGCCACATCAGAGAAACCAAAGCCGGGTCACAGTAACCAGAGCCGGGTCACAGAAACCAAAGCCGGGTCAAGAAGACCAAAGCCAGGACACAGAAACCAAAGCCGGGTCAGAAAAATCAAAGCCGGGTCACAGAAACCAAAGCCGGGTCACATAAATCAGAGCCGGGTCACCAAAACCAAAGCTGGGTGACAAAAACCAAAGCCGGGTCACAGAAACCAAAGCCGGGTCACATAAATCAGAGCCGGGTCACCAAAACCAAAGCTGGGTGACAAAAACCAAAGCCGGGTCACAGAAACCAAAGCCGGTTCACAAAAACCAAAGCCGGGTTACAGAAAACCAAAGCCGGGTCACACAAACCGAATCCGGGTCACAAAAACACAAGCTTGGTCACGGAAACCAAAGCGGGTCACAGAACCAAATCGAGCCACAAAAACCAAAGCCAGGTCACAGAAACCAAAGCCGGGTCACAGAAACCAAAGACGGATCACAGAAACCAAAGCCGCATCACAGAAACGAAAGCCGGGTCACACAAACCAAAGTCGGGTCACAAAAATCAAAGCCATAACATTGAAACCAAAACCGGAACATAGAAAACAAAGCCGGGTCACAGAAACCAAAGCAGGGTCACTGAATCCAAAGCCAGGTCACAAAAACCAAAGCCCGGTCAGAGAAATCAAAGCCGGGTCGCAGAAACAAAATCAGGGTCACATAAACCAAAGCCACGTCACAGATTCCAAAGCCAGGTCACAGAAACCAAAATCAGGTTACACAAACCAAAGCTGTATCACAGAGACCAAAGCGGGGTCACAAAAACCCAGACCTTGCTTTGATTTATGTGAACCGGCCTTGGTTTCGGTGACCCGGTTATGGTTTTTGTGACCCGGCTTTGGTTTCCGTGACCTGGCTTTGGTTTCTGTGACCCGGCTTTGGTTTCTGTGACCCGGCTTAGGTTTCTGTGACCTGGCTTTGGTTTCTGTGACCCGGCTTTGGTTTATGTGACCCGGCTTTGGTTCCTGTGACCTGGCTTTGGTTTCTGTTACCCTACTTTGGTTTGTGTTAGCCGGCTTTGGTTTATTTGACCCGGCGTTTGTTTCTGTGACACAGCTTTGGTTTTTGTGACCAGGCTTTGGTTTCTGTGACCCTGCTTTGGTTTCTGTGACCCGGCTTTGGTTTCTTTGGCCCGGCTTTGGTTTTTCCGACCCAGCTTTGATTTATGTGAACCGGCTTTGGTTTCTGTGACCCAGCGTTGGTTTTTGTGACCCGGCTTCGGTTTTTGTGACCCGACGTTGGTGTCTGTGACCCGGCTTTGGTTTCTGTGACCCGGGTTTGGTTTCTGTGACCTGACTTTGATTTTCCGTGAACAACCTTTGGTTTTTGTCACACGGTTTTGGTTTTTATGACCCGGCTTTGGTTTCCATGACTCGGCTTTGGTTTCTGTGACCCGGCTTTGGTTTCTGTTTCCTCGCTTTTGGTTTGTGTGACCCAGCTTTGGTTTATATGACCCGGCTTTGATTTGTGTGACCCGGCTTTGGTTTTTGTGACCCGGATTTGGTTTCTGTAACCTGGCGCTGGTTTCTGTGACCCGTTTCTGTTTTCTGTGACCCGGCTTTGGGTTCTGTGACCCGGCTTTTGTTTTTGTGACACGGCTTTGGTTTTTGTGACCAGGCTTCGGTTTCTGTGACCTGACTTTGGTTTATGTGACCCGGCTTTGGTTTTTGTGACCCGGCTTTGGTTTTTGTGACCAGGCTTCGGTTTCTGTGACCTGACTTTGGTTTATGTGACCCGGCTTTGGTTTTTGTGACCCGGCTTTGGTTTTTGTGACCCGGCTTTGAATTGTGTGACCCGGCTTTGGTTTCTGTGACCGGCATTGGTTTATGTGACCCGACTTTGGTTTCTTTGACCCGCCTTTGGTTTCTGTGACCCAGATTTGGTGACTGTGATCCGGATTTGACTTCTGTGATCGGCTTTGATTTCTGTGATCCGGTATAGTTTCTGTGACCCGGCTTTGGTTTCCGTGACCCGGCTTTGGTTTAGTGATCCGTCTTTGGTTTCTGTGACCCTGCTTTCGTTTCTGTGGCCCGGCTTTGGTCTTTGCGACCCAGCTTTGATTCATGTGACCCGGCTTTGGTTTCTGTGACCCAGCATTGGTTTTTGTGACCTGGCTTCGGTTTTTGTGACCCGACGTTGGTGTCTGTGACCCGGCTTTGGTTTCTGTGACCCGGGCTTGGTTTCTGTGACCTGGCTTTGATTTTCCGTGAACAACCTTTGGTTTTTGTCACACGGTTTTGGTTTTTGTGACCCGGCTTTGGTTTCCATGACTCGGCTTTCGTTTATGTGACCCGGCTTTGGTTTCTGTGTCCTCGCTTTTGGTTTGTGTGACCCAGCTTTGGTTTATATGACCCGGCTTTGATTTGTGTGACCCGGCTTTGGTTTTTGTGACCCGGATTTGGTTTCTGTAACCTGGCTTTGGTTTCTGTGACCCGTCTTTGTTTTCTGTGACCCGGCTTTGGGTTCTGTGACCCGGCTTTTGTTTTTGTGACACGGCTTTGGTTTTTGTGATTAGGCTTCGGTTTCTGTGACCTGACTTTGGTTTATGTGACCCGGCTTTGGTTTTTGTGACCCGGCTTTGGTTTTTGTGACCCGGCTTTGAATTGTGTGACCCGGCTTTGGTTCCTGTGACCGGCATTGGTTTATGTGACCCGACTTTGGTTTCTTTGACCCGCCTTTGGTTTCTGTGACACAGATTTGGTGACTGTGATCCGGATTTGACTTCTGTGACTGGCTTTGATTTCTGTGACCCGGTATTGTTTCTGTGACCCGGCTTTGGTTTCCGTGACCCGGCTTTGGTTTAGTGATCCGTCTTTGGTTTCTGTGACCCGGCTTTCGTTTCTGTGATCCGGCTCTGGTTCCTGTTACCTAGCTTTTGTTTCTGTGACCCGGCTTTGGTTTCTGTGACCCGGCTTTGGTTTCTGTGAC
>SZWC01000816.1:75988-87539 GCA_023375785.1 Penium margaritaceum
TTTCTGTGACCCGGCTTTGGTTTCTGTGACCCGGCTTTGGTTTCTGTGACCCGGCTTTGGTTTAGCGACCCAGCTTTGGTTTCTGTGACCTGGCTTTGGGTTTAGTGACCCAGCTTTGGTTACTCTAACCTGGCTTTGGTTACTGTGACCTGGTTTCTGTTTGTGTGACCCGGCTTTGGTTTCTGGAACCCGACGTTGGTGTCTGTGACCCGGCTTTGGTTTCTGTGACCCGGCTTTGGTTTCTGTGACCCGTCTTTGGTTTCTGTGACCTGGCTTTGATTTCTGTGAACTGGCTTTGGTTTTAGTGACCCGGTTTTGGTTTTCGTGACCCGGCTTTGGTTTCCGTGACCCGGCTTTGGTTTCTGTAACTTTGCTTTGGTATCTGTGTCCCGGCATTGGTTTCTGTGTTGGCTTTGGTTTCAGTGACCCAGCTTTGGTTTATGTGACCCGGCTTTGGTTTCTGTGACCTGGCTTTGGTTTCTGTGACCTGGCTTTGGTTACTTTGACCTGGCCTTGGTTTCTGTGACCCGGCTTTGGTTTCTGTGACCCGGCTTTGGTTTTTGTGACAAGGCTTTGTTTTTTGTGACCTGGCTTTGGTTTCTTTGACCCGACTTTGGTTTCTATAACCGTGCATTGGTTTCTGTGACCCGGCTTTGGTTTCTGTGACCCGGCTTTGGTTTCTGTGACCCGGCTTTAATTTTTGTGACCCGGCTTTAATTTGTGTGACCCGGCTTTGGTTTCTTTGACCCAGCGTTGGTTTCTGTGAACCGGCTTTGGTTTTTGTGACCCGGCTTTGGTTTGTGTGACCCGGATTTGGTTACTGTACCCCGGATTTTACTTACGTGACCCAGCTTTGATTTCTGTTACCTGATTTTGGATTCTGTGATCCAACTTTGGTTTCTGTGACCCCGCTTTGGTTTTGTGAACCGGCTTTGGTTTCTTTGACCCGAATTTCGGTTCTGCGACCAGGCTCTGGTTCCTGTTACCTAGCTTTGGTTTCTGTGACCCGGCTTTGGTTTCTGTGACCCGGCTTCTATTTCTATGACATGGCTTTGGTTTCTGTGGCCCGGCTTTGGTTTCTGTGACCCTGCTTTGGTTTCTGTGACCCGGCTTTGGTTTCCGTGACCCGGCTTTGGTTTCTGTGACCCGGCGTTGGTTTCTGTGACCCGGCTTTGGTTTCTGTGACCTGGCTTTGGTTTCTGTGACCTGGCTTTGGTTTCTGTGACCTGGCTTTGGTTTCTGTGACCTGGCTTTGGTTTCTGTGACCTGGCTTTGGTTTCTGTGACCTGGCTTTGGTTTCTGTGACCTGGCTTTGGTTTCTGTGACCCGGCTTTGGTTTACGTGACCCGGCTTTGGTTTCTGTAACCCGGCGTTGGTTTCTGTGACCCGGCTTTGGTTTTAGTGACCCGGCTTTGGTTTCTGTGACCCGGCGTTGCTTTTTGTGACCCGGCTTTGATTTATATGACCCGATTTTGGTTTCTGTGATCCGGCTTTGGTTTCTGTGACCCAGCTTTGGTTTTCTCACCCGGCCTTGGTTTCTTTGACCCGGCTTTTGGTTCTGCGACTTGGCTCTGGGGCCTGTTACCTAGCTTTAATTTCTGTGACCGGGCTTTGGTTGCTGTGACCCGGCTTTGGTTTCTGTGACCCAGTTTCTATTTCTGTGACACAGCTTTGGTTTCTGTGACCCGGCTTTGGTTTCTTTGACCCGGCTTTGGTTTTTGGGACCCTGCTTCTGTTTCTGTGACCCGGCTTTGGTTTCGGTGACCCGACTTTGGTTTTTGTGACCCGGCTTTGGTTTGTGTGACCCGGCTTTGGGTTTTGTGACCCAGCGTTGGTTTCTGTGACCCGGCTTTGGTTTCTGTGATCCCGCTTTGGTTTCTGTGACAAGAATTTGGTTAATGTGACCCGTGTTTGACTTCTGTGACCCGGCTTTGATGTCTGTGAACAGGTTTTGGTTTCTGTGACCCGGCTTTCATTTCTGCGACTCAGATCTGGTTCCTGTTACCTAGCTTTGGTTTCTGTGACCCGGCTTTGGTTTCTGTGATCTGGCTCTGGTTTCTATGATCCAACTTTGGTTTTTGTGACCCCGCTTTGGTTTCTGTGACCCGACTTTGGTTTCTGTGACCTGGCGTTGGTTTCTGTGACCCAGCTTTTGTTTCTCTGTCCCGGTTTGGTTTTTTTGACAGGGCATTGGTTTCTATGATTGGCTCTGGTTTCTGTGACCATGCTTTGGTTTCTGTGACCCGGCTTTGGTTTGTGACCCGGCTTAGGTTTTTGTTACCCTTATTTGGTCTCTGAGACCCAGCTTTGGTTTCTCTGACCGGGTTTCGGTTTCTGTGACCCGGCTTTGGTTTATGTGACCCGGCTTTGGTTTTTGTGACCTGGCTTTGGTTTCTGCGACCCGGCTTTGATTTGTGTAACCTGGCTTTGGGTTCTGTGACCCGGCTTTGGTTACTGTGACCCGGCTTTGGTTAGTGTGACCCGGCTTTGGTTTCTGTGACCCGGCTCTCGTTTCTGTGACCCGGCTCAGGTTCTTGTTACCTAGCTTTGGTTTCTGTGACCCGGCTTTGATTTCTGTGACCCGGCTTTGGTTTCTGTGACCTGGCTTTGGTTTCTGCGACCCGGCTTTGATTTGTGTAACCTGGCTTTGGGTTCTGTGACCCGGCTTTGGTTTCTGTGACCCGGCTTTGGTTTCTGTGACCCGGCTTTGGTTTTGTGACCCGGCTTTGGTTTCTGTGACCCGGCTCTCGTTTCTGTGACCCGGCTCAGGTTCTTGTTACCTAGCTTTGGTTTCTGTGACCCGGCTTTGATTTCTGTGACCCGGCTTTGGTTTCTGTGTCCTAGCTATTGTTTCTGTGACACGGCTTTGGTTTCTATGACCCGGCTTTGGTTTATGTGACGCGGCTTTGGTTACTATGACCTGCTTTTGGTTTCTGTGACTCGGCTTTGGTTTCTATGACCCGGCTTTGGTTTTTGTGACCCAGCTTTGATTTGTGTGACCCGGCTTTGGTTTCTGTGACCTGTCATTGGTTTTTGTGACCCGGCTTTGGTTTCTGTGACCCGCCTTTTGTTTCTATGACCCGGATTTGGTTAGTGTGACCCGGATTTGACTTCTGTGACTCGGCTTGATCTCTGTGACCCGGTTTTGGTTTTAATAACCCAGCTTTGGTTTCCATAACCCGACTTTGGTTTTGTGACCAGGCTTTGGTTTCCGTTACCCACCTTAAGTTTGTGCGACCCGGCTCTGGTTCCTGTTACCTGGTTTTGGTTTCTGTGACCCGGCTTTGGTTTCTGTGATCCGGCTTTGGTTTCTGTGATCCGGCTTTGGTTTGTGTGACCCAGCTTTGGTTTATGTGACCCGAGTTTGGTTTAGGTGACCCGGCTTTGGTTTCTGTGACCCGACTTTGGTTTCTGTGACCCGGATAAGGTTACTGTGACCCGGATTTGACTTATGAGACCGGCTCTGATTTCTGTTATTCGGTGTTGGTTTCTGTTACCCGGCTTTGGTTCCCGTGACCCGACTCTGGTTTAGTGACCCGGCTTTGGTTTGTGACCCGGCTTGGTTTCTGTGGTCCAGCTCTGGTTTATGTGATCGGCCTTTGGTTTTGTGACCCGGCTTTGGCCTCTGTGACCCGACTTTGGTTTGTGTGACCTGGCTTTGGTTTCTGTGACCCGGCATTGGTTTATGTGACCCGGTTTTGGTTTCTGTGACCCGGCTTTGGTTCCTTTGACCCGGCTTTGGTTTATGTGAACCGGCTTTGGTTTTGCCACCCGACTTTGGTTTGTGTGACCTGGCTTTGGGTTTTGTGATCCAGCTTTGGTTACTGTGACCCGGCTTTGGTTATTGTGACCTGGTTTTGATTTGTGTGACTCGGCTTTGGTTTCTGTAACCCGACATTGGTGTCTGTGACCTGGCTTTGGTTTCTGTGACCCAGTTTTGGTTTCTGTGACCGGGCTTTGGGGTCTGTGACCTGGATTTTATTTCCATCAACAAGCTTTGGTTTCGGTGACCCGCTTTTGGTTTTTGTTACCCGGCTTTGGTTTATTGTGACCCGGCTTTGGTTTTTGTGACCCGGCTTTGGTTTCTGTGACCCGGCTTTGGTTTCTGTGAACCGGCTTTGGTTTTTGTGAACCGGCTTTGGTTTTTGTGACCCGGCTCTAGTTTCCGTGACAAGGCTTTGGTTTTTGTGACCCGGCTTTGGTTTCTGTGACCCGGCTTTGGCTTCTGTAACCCGGCTTTGGTTTCAGTGACCTGGCTTTGGATTCAGTGACCCAGCTTTGGTTTTTGTGACCTCGCTTGGATTTGTGTGACCCGGCTTTGGATTATGTGACCCGGCGTTGGTTTCTGTGAACCGGCTTTGGTTTTTGTGATCCGGATTTGGTTACTATGGCTCGGATTTGACTTCAGTGACCCGGCTTTGATTTCTGTGACCGGATTTTGGTTCCTGTGATCCGGGTTTGGTTTCTGTGACCCGGCTTTGGTTTTGTGACCCAGCTTTGGTTTCTGTGACCCCGCTTTTTGTTCTACAATCTGGCTCTGGTTCTTGTTGCCTAGCTTTGGTTTCTGTGCCTGACTTTGGTTTCTGTGATGTGTTTTGGTTTCTGTGACCCGGCTTCTATTTCTGTGACACAGAAAACCAAAGCCGGGTCACAAAAACCAAAGCCGGGTCACAAAAACCAAAGCTAAGTCACAGAAGCCAAATCAGGGTCACTGAAACTAAAGCCGGGTCATAGAAACCAAAGCCAGGTCACAGAAACCAAAGCTGGGTCATAGAAACCAAACCGCATCATAGAAACCAAAGCCGGGTCACAGAAGCCAAAGCCGGGTCACAGAAACTAAAGCTGGGTCACAAAGACCAAAGCCGGGTTACAGAAACCAAAAGCCGGGTCACAGAAACCAATGCCAGGTCACAGAAACCAAAACTGGGTCACATAAACCAAAGCCGGGTCACAGAAACCAAACCCGGGTCACAGAAACCAAATCCAAGTCACACAAACCAAAGCTCGGTCACAGAAACCAAAGCCAGTTCGCAGAAACAAAAGCCGGGTCACAGGAACCAAAGCTGGGTCATACAAACCAAAGCCGGGTCACATAAACCTAAGCCGGGTCAAAGAAACCAGAGCCGAGTTACAGAAACCAAAGCCGGGTCACAAAAACCAAAGCCGGGTTACAAAAGTGAGATCCCGGTCACAGTAACCAAAGCCAATTCACAGTAACCAAAGACAAGTCACGTTAACCAAAACCGGGTCACAAAAACCAAAGCCGGGTCACATAAACCAAAGCCAGGTAACAGAAACCAAAGCCGGGTCACTGAACCACAGCCGGGTTAGAGAAACTAAAGCCGGGTCCCAAAACCCAAAGCCGGGTCACAGAAACCAAAGCCGGGTCACGAAAACCAAAGCCAGGTCACATAAACCAAATCAGGGTCACAAAAACCAAAACCAAGTCAAAGAAACCAAAGCAGGTTCACAGAAACAAAAGTTGGGTCACAGAACCCAAACCAGGTCACAAAAACCAAAGCCGGGTCACAGAAACCAAAGACGGATCACAGAAACCAAAGCCGGGTCAAAAATACCAAAGCCGGGTGACAGAAACCAAAGCCGGGTCAGAGAAACTAAAGCTGGGTCACAGAAACAAAATTTGGGTTACTTGAACCAAAGCTGGGTCACAAAAACCAAAGCCAGGTCACAGAAACAAAGCCAGGTCACAGGAACCAAAGCCAGGTCACAGAAACTTAAGCCGGGTCAGAGAAACCAAAGCCAGGTCACAGAAACCACAGCCGGGTCACAGAAACCAAAGCCGCTTCACGATAATCAAAGCCAAGTCACATAAACCAAAGCCGGGTCACACAAATGAAAGCCAGGTAAAAAAAACCAAAGCCTGGTCAGAGAAACTAAAGCCGGGCCAGAGAAACCAAAGCCGGTTCACAGAAACCAATGCCGTATCATAGAAACCAAAGCCAGGTCACAAAAACAACAGCCGGGTCACAGAAACCAAAGCCGGGTCATAGAAACCAAAGGCGGGTCACAGAAACTAGCGCCGGGTCACAAAAATCAAATCCGGGTTACAAAAACCAAATCCGGGTGACAGATACCAAAGCTTGGTCACAGAAGCCAAAGCCGGGTCACAGAAGCCAATGCCGGGTCACATGAATCAAAACCGGGTCACAGAAACCAACGCCATTTCACTGAAACCAAATCCGGGTCACATAAACCAAAGGTGGGTCGAAGAAACCAGAACTGGATCACAGAAATCAAAGTTGGGTCACAGAAGTCAAGACGGGTCACAGTCACCAAGTGCAATTCACAGAAACCAAAGCCGGGTCACAGAAACCAAAGCCGGGTCACAGAAACCAACATCGTGTCACAGAAACCAGAGCCGGGTCACACAAATCAAATTAGGGTCACAAAAACCAAAGCTGGGTCGTAGAAACCAATGCCGGGTCACAGAAACCAAAGCCGGGTCACATAAACCAATGCCAGGTCACAAAACCAACGCCGGGTCACAAAAACCAAAGCCGGGTCACATAAACCAATATCAGGTCACCGAAACCAGAGCAGGGTCTCAGAGACCAAAGCCGGGTCACAGAAACCAAACCAGGGTCACAGAAACCAGAGCCGGGTCATAGAAACCAATGCCGGGTCACAGAAACCAAACCGGGGTCACATAAACCAAAGCTGAGTCGCAAACACCAAAACTGGGTCACAGACACCAAAGTCGGGTCACAGAAACCAAGGCCGGGTCACAAAAACCAAAGTCGGATCAAACAAACCAAAGCCGGATCACATAAACCAAAGACGGGTCACAGAAGCCAAAGCTAGGTATCACGATCCAGAGCCGGGTCGCAGAAACAAAAGCCGGGTCACAGAAACCAAAAGCGGGTCACAGAATTCAAAGCCGGGTCACAAAAGTCAATTCCGGGTCACAGTAACCAAATCCGAGTCACAGAAACCAAAGCCGGGTCACAGAAACCAAAGCCGGGTCACAGAAACCAACGCCGGTCACTAAACCCAAAGCCGGGTCACACAAATCAGAGCCGGGTCACTGAAACCAAACCCAGGTCGCAGAAACCAAAGCCGGGTCAAAGAAACCAAAGCCGGATCACAGAAACTAAAGCCGGGTCATAGAAACCAATGCCGGGTCACAGAAACCAAACCCGGGTCACAGAAACCAAAGCCGGGTCGCAAACACCAAAGCCGGGTCACAGATACCAAAGTCGGGTCTTTGAACCCAAAGCCAGGTCACAACAACCAAAGCCCGATCATATAAACCAAAGCCAGATTACAGAAGCCAAAGCTAGGTAACAGGAACCAGAGCCGGGTCGCACAAGTAAAAGCCGGGTCACATAAACCAAAGCCGGTTCACAGAAACCAATCATGGGTCACAAAAACCAAAGCCGGGTCACAAAAACCAAAGCCGGGTCACAGAAACCAAAAATCGGGTCATAAAATCAAAGCCAGGTTACAAAAGTCTAATCAGGGTCACAGTAACCAAAGCAGATTCACAAAAACCAAAGGCGGGCCACAGTAACTAAAGCCGTGTCATAGTAACAAACACCGGGTCACAGAAACCAAAGCCGGATCACAAAAACCAAAGCCAGGTAACAAGAACCAAAGCGGGATCATAGAAACCAAAGCCGGTTCACATAAACCGAACCCGGGTCACAGAAACCAAAGCCAGGTCACATGAACCAAAGCCAAGTCACAGAAACCAGAGCAGGGTCAGTGAAACCAAAATCGGGTCACAAAAACCAAAGCCAGGTCACAAAAACCAAAGCCAGGTCACAGAAACCAAAGCCGGGTCACAGAAACCAAACCCGGGTCAAAGGAAATAAAGCCGGGTCACAGAGACCAAAGCCGGGTTACAGAAACAAAAGCCGGGTCAGAAAAACCAAAGCCGGGTCACAAAAACTAAATCTGGGTCACAGAAACCAAAGCCGGGTCACATACAACAAAGCCGGGTCACAGAAACCAAAGCCGGGTCACAAGAATTGAAGCCAGGTCACAGAAACCAAAGCCGGGTCACATACAACAAAGCCGGGTCACAGAAACCAAAGCCGGGTCACAAGAATTGAAGCCAGGTCTCAGAAACCAAAGCCGGGTCACAGAAACCAGAGCCGGGACATAGGAACCAATGTCGGGTCACAGAAACCAAACCGGGGTCACAAAAACCAAAGCCAGGTCACCGAAACCAAAGCCAGGTCACAGACACCAAAGTCGAGTCGCAGAAACCAAAGCCGGGTCGCAAAAACCAAAGTCAGATCACAAAAACCAAAGCTGGATCACATAAACCAAAGCCGGGTCACAGGAACAAAAGATAGGTAAGAGGATCCAGAGCCGGGTCGGAGAAACAAAAGCCGGGTGACAGAAACCAAGACCAGGGAAGAGAAGTCAAAGCCGGGTCACAGAAGTTGAATCTGGGTCACAGTAACCAAATCCGTGTCATAGAAACCAAAGCCGGGTCACAGAAACCAAAGCCGGGTCACAGAAACCAACGCCGGGTCACAAAACCCAAAGCCTGGTCACACAAATCAAAGCCAGGTCACAGAAACCAAAGCCAGGTCGCAGCAACCAAAGCCGGGTCACAGAAACCAAAGCCGGGTCACATAAACCAAAGGCGGGTCACAGAAACTTAAGCTGGGTCACAGAGACCAAAGCCGGGCAACATAAACCAAAGCCGGGTCAAATAATCCAATGCCAGGTCACAGAAACCAAAACCCAGGTCACATAAACCATATCCGGGTCGCAGAAACCAAAGCCGGGTCACAGATACCAAAGCCAGATCACAGAAACCAAAGCCGGATCACATAAACCAAAGTTAGGTAACAGGACGCAGAGCTGGGTCGCGGAAATAAAAGCCGGGTCACATAAACCAAAGCCGGGTCACAAAACCAAAGCCGGTTCACATGAGCCAATGCCGGGTCACACAAATAAAAGCCGGGTCACAGAAACCAAAGCCGGGTCACACAAACCAAAACTGGGTCATAAAATCAAAGCCGGGTTACAGAAGTCCAATCGGGGTCACAGTAACCAAAGCAGATTCACAGAAACTAAAACCGGGCCACATTAACCAAAGCCGGGTCAAAGTAGCCAAAACCGGGTCACACAAACCAAAGGCGGGTCACAAAAACCAAAGCCAGGTAACAGAAACCAAAGCCGAGTCATAGAAACCAAAGCCGGGTCACAGAAACCAAATCCGGGTCACAGAAACCAAAGCCAGGTCATAGAAACGAAAGCCAAGTCACATAAACCAAAAGCCAGGTAACAGAAACCAAAGCCGAGTCATAGAAACCACAGCAGAGTCACTGAAACAAAAGCCAGGTCACAAAAACCAATGCCAGGTCACAGAAACCAAAGCCAGGTCACAGAAACCAAAGCCGGGTCACATAAACCAAAGCCAGATCACAGAAACCAAAGCCGGGTCTCAGAAAACAAAGCCGGGTCACAGAAACCAAAGCCAGATCACAGAAACCAAAGCCGGGTCTCAGAAAACAAAGCCGGGTCACAGAGACCAAAGTCGGGTTACAGAAACCAAAGTCGGATAACAAAAACCAAAGCCGGGTCACAAAAACCAAAGCCGGGTCACAGAAACCAAAGCCGGGTCACATAAACCAAAGCCGGGTCACAGAAACCAAAGCCTAGTCATAGAAACCAAAGCTGGGTCACGGAAAGCAAAGCCGGGTCGCAGAAACCCAGTCCGGGTCATAGGAACGAAAGCCGGGTCACATAAACCAAAGCCGAGACACAGAAACCAATGCTAGGTCACAGAAACCAAAGCCAGGTTCCAGAAACCGAAGCCGGGTCACAAAAACCAAAGCCGGGTCACGAGAACCAAAACCGGGTCATAGAAACCAAAGCCGGGTCAAAGAAACCAAAGCCAAGTCACAGAAATGAAAGCAGGGTCACAGAAACCAAAGCTGGGTCACTGAAACCTAAGCGGGGTCACAAAAACCAAAGCCGGGTCACGGAAACGAAAGCTGGGTCACATAAACCAATGTCGGGTCACAGAACCAAAGCCGGGTCACATAAACCAAAACCGGGTGATAGAAAGCAAAGCCGGGTCACATAAAACAAAGCCGGGTCACAAAAACCAAAGCCGGATTACAGAAACCAAAGCTGGATCACGGATACTACAGCCGGGAAACAAAAACCATAGCCGTGTCGCAGAAACCAATGCAGGGTCCCAGAAACCAATGCTGGGTCACAGAAACCAAAGCTGGGTCACAGAAACCAAAGCCGGGTCACAAAACCAAAGCCGGGTCGGAGAAACCAAAGCCGGGTAACACAAACCAAAACCTGGTCATAAAATCAAAGCCGGGTTACAGAAGTCAAATCCGGGTCACAGTAACCAAAGTCGACTCACAGAAACCAAAGCCGAGTCACAGTAACCAAATCCGAGTCACAGTAACCAAAACCGGGTCACATAAACCAAAGCCGGGTCACATAAACCAAAGCCATAGAACATAAACCAAATCCGGGTCACTGAAACCAAAGCCAGCTTAGAGAAACCAAAGCCGGGTCACAAAAACCAAAGCCGGGTCACAGAAACCAAAGCCGGGTCACAGAAACCAAAGCCGGGTCACAGAAACCAAAGACGGGTCACAGAAACCAAAGCCAAGTCACAGAAACCAATGCACGGTCAGAGAAACCAAAGCCGGGTCACAGAAACCAAAGCCAAGTCACAGAAACCAATGCCGGGTCATAGAAACAAAGGCCTGGTCATAGAAACCAAAGCCAGGTCACACAAACCAAACCCGGTTCACGAAAATCAATGACAGGTCACATAAACCAAAGCCGGGTCACAGAAACCAAAGCCAGGTCACAAAAACAGAAGCCGGGTGACAGATCACAGAAACAAAAAGCCAGGTCACAGAAATCAAAGCCGGGTCATAGAAACCAAAGACGGGTTACAGAAATACAGCCGAGTCACCAAAACCAAAGGCGGGTCACAGAAACCAAAGCCGGGACACATAAACCAAAGCCCGGTCACATAAACTAAAGCCGGGTCACAGAAACCAAAGGCGGGTCACAGAAACCAAAGGCAGGTCACGGAAACAATAACCGGGTCACAGAAATGAACACCGGGTCACTGAAGTCAAATCCGGGTCACATTCACAAAATCCGAGTCGCAGAAACCAAAGCCGGGTGACAAAAACCAACGTCCGGTCACATAAACCAAATCCGGGTCACACAAATTAAACCCGGGTCACAAAAATGAAAGCCGGGTCACAGAAACCAACGCCGGGTCACAGAAACCAAAGCCAGGTCACGGAAACCGAAGCGGGGTCACAAAAACCAAAGCCGGGTCACATAAACTAAAGCCGGGTCACCATAACCAAAGCCGGTTCACAGAAATTAAGGCCAGGTCACAGAAACCAAAGCCGTGTCACAGAAACCAAAACCGGGTTACAGAAACCAAAGCCGGGTCACAGAAACCAAAGCCGGGTCACAGATACCTAAACCGGGTCACAAAAATCAAAGCCGGGTCACAGAAGTCCATTCGGGGTGAGAGTAACCAAATCCGGGTCACAGAAACCAAAGCCGGGTCACA
>SZWC01000816.1:90910-122897 GCA_023375785.1 Penium margaritaceum
AGAAACCAAAGCCGGGTCACATAAACCAAAACCGGGCATAGAAACCAAAGCCAGGTCACATGAACCAAAGTCGGGTCACAGGAACCAAAGCGGGGTCACAAACCCAAAGGCGGATCACATAAACCAAAGCCGGATCACAGAAACCAAAGCCGGGTCACAGAAACAAAAGCCAGGTCACAGACACCAATGCCGGGCCATACAAACCAAAACCGGGTCACAGAAACCAAAGCCGGGTAACAGAAACCCAAACCGGGTCACAAAAACCAAAGCCGGGTCACAGAAACCAAAGCCGTTTCAAAGAAATCAAAGCCGGGTCACCGAAACCAAAGACGGGTCATGCAAACCAAAGCTGGGTCACATAAACCAAAGCTGGATAACATAAACAAAATCTGGGTCACCGAAACAAAAGCCCCATCACAGAAACTGAAGCCGGGTCATAGAAACCAAAGCCGTGTCACACAAACAAAAGACGGGTCACATAAATGAAAGCTGAGTCACAGAAACCAAAGCTGGGTCACAGAAACCAAAGCCCAGTCACAGAAACCAAACCTGGGTCACAGAGCCAAAGCCAGGTAACAGAAACCAAAGCCAGGTCACAAAAGCCAAAGTCTGGTCACAGAAACCAAAGCCGGATCACATAAACCAAAGCCAGGTCATGGAAACCAAAGCCGGGTCATGGAAACCGAAGCTGGCTCACGGAAACCAAAGCCGGGTGACAGAAGCCAAAGCTGGGTCACATAGACGAAAGGTGGGTCACGGTAACCAGAGCTGGTTAACGGAAACCAAGGCCGGGTCACTAAAACCAAAGCCGGGTCACAGAAACCAAAGCCGGGTCACAAAACCAAAGCTGGGACACAGCAACGAAACCTGGGTCGCAAAAACAAACGCAAGGTCAGAAAATTGAAAGCCCTGTTACAGAAGCAAAATCCAGGTCACAGAAACCAAAGCAGAGTCACAAGAACGGAAACCGGGTCACAGAAACGAACGCTGGGTCACAACAACCACAGCCGGATCACATAAACCAAAGCCAGGTCACAGAAACCAATGCCGGGTCACAAAAACCAAAGCCGGGTCACAAAAACCAAAGCTGGGCCACGTACTCCAAAGCCGGGCCACAAAAACCAAAGCCGGGTCACAGACACCAAGGCAAGGTCACAAAAACCAAAGCTGGGTCACAGAAAGGAAAGCGGGGTCACAGAAACCAAGGCCGGGTCACACAAATGAAAGCCGAGTCATAGAAACCAAAGCCAGGTCACAAAAACCTAAGCCAAGTCACAGAAACCAAAGCATGGTCACAGAAACAAAAGCCGGTCACAAAATCCAAAGCCCGATCATCAGAACCAAAAGCTGGGCCACAGAAACCAAAGCCGGGTCACAGAAAGCAAAGCCGCATCACAGAATCAAAAGACGGGTGACAAACACAAAAACAGGGTCACATAGACAAAAGCCGGGTGACACAAACAAAAGCCGGGTCACATAAACAAAAGCCGGGTCAAAGAAACCAAAGCCGGGTCACAGAAATCAAATCTGGGTCACAAAAAGTAAACTGGGTCACAGAAGCCAAAGCCGTGTCACGGAACCAAAGCCGAGTCACAAAAACCAAAGCCGGGTCACAAAAACCAAAGCCGGGTCACAGAACCAAAGTCGGATCACAGAAAGCAAAGCTGGGTGAAAACAGACAAAGCCGGGTCACTAAAACAGAAGCCGGGTCACAGAAACCAAAGCCGGGTCACAGAAACCAAAGCCGGGTTACAGAAACCAATGCCGGGTCACATAAACCAAAGCGGGATCAAGGAAACCAAAGCCGGATCACAAAAACCACAGCCTAGTCACACAAACCAAATCTGGGTCACATAACCAAACCCGGGTCATAGAAACCAAAGCTGTATTGCAGAAACCAAATCCTGGTCACAGAAACCAAAGCCGGGTCATTGAAACCAAAGCCGAATAACAGAAACCAAAGCCGGGTGACATAAACCAAAGCCGGGTCACAGAAACCGAAGCTGGGTCAAAGAAACCAAACCCGGGTCACCGGAACCAAAGCCGGGTCATAGAAACCAAAGCCAGTTCACAAAAACCAAAGCCGGGTCACAGAAACCAAAGTTGGTTCATAAAAACGAAAGCCGGGTCATTGAAATGAAAGCTGGGTATCTTAAGCAAAAGCCGGATCACAGAAACGAAAACCCGATCACAGAAATTAAAGCTGGGTTAAAGAAACCAAAGCCGGGTCATGGAAACGAAAGCTTGGTCACAGAAACCAATGCCGGGTCACAGAAACCAAAGCTGGGTCACAAAAACCAAAGCCGGATCACAGAAACCAGTGCCGGTTCACAGACACCAAAGCTGGGTAACAGAAACCAAAGCCGGGTCACAGAAACCAAAGCCGGGTCACAGAAGCCAAAGCCGGGTCACAGAAAATAAAATCCGAGTCACATAAAACAAAGCTGGGGCACATAAACCAAAGCCGGGTCACATAAACCAAAGCCGGGTCACTGAAAGAAAACCCGGGTCATATAATTGAAAGCCGTGTCACAAAAGGGAAAGCCGGGTCACATAAACCAAAGCCGAGTTACAGAAACAAAAGCCGGGTTGCAGAAACCAAAACCAAGTTAGAAAAACATAAGCTGTGTCACAGAAACCAAAGCTGGGTCACATAATCCATAGCCGGGTCGAACCAGACCCGAGTCACAAAAATCAAAGCCGGGTCACAGAACCCAAGCCGGTTCACAGAAACCAAAGCCGGGTCACATAATCAAAAGCCCGGTCATAAAAACAGGAGCCGGGCCACATAACCCAAAGCCGGGTCACATAAAGCAAAGCCGGGACACGCAAACAAAAGCCGGGTCACAGAAACGAAAGCAAGATCACATAAAAAAAGTCAGGAAAAAAGAAAGCCGGGGAACGGAAACCAAAGCTGGGTCACAAAAATGAAAGCTGGGTCACCGAAACAAAAGCCGGGTCACAGAAACCAAAGCCGGGTCAACGAAACCATAGCCGGGTCACAGAAACCAAAGCCTGGTCATAGAAACCAAAGCCGGATCACGGAAACCAAATCGGGGTCACAGAAAGTAAACTGGATCACATAAACCAAAGCCGGGTCATGGAACCAAAGCCGGGTTACAGAAACAAAACCCGGGTCACAGAAACAATGGCCGGGTCGCAGAAACCAAAACCATGTTACAAAAACATAAGCTGGGTCACAGACACCAAAGCTGGGTCACAAAACCAAAGCCGGGTCGAACCAGACCCGAGTCACGGAAACCAAAGCCGGGTCTCAAAAACCAAAGCTGGATCACAGAACCCAAAGCCGGGTCACTGAAACCAAAACCGGGTCACAGAATCAAAACCCCGGTCATAAAAACAAGAGCCGGGCCACATAAACCAAAGCCGGGTCACATAAAGCAAAGCCGAGGAACACAAACAAAAGTTGGGTCAGAGAAACAAAAGCAAGGTCACATAAAAAAGTTGGGTCAAAGAAACGAAAGCCGGGGAACTGAAACCAAAGCCGGGTTACAAAAACGAAAGCTGGGTCACCGAAACAAAAGCAGGGTCACAGAAACCAAAGCCGGGTCAACGAAACCATAGCCGGCTCACAGAAACCAAAGCCTGGTCATAGAAACCAAAGCCGGATTACGGAAACCAAATCCGGGTCACAGAAAGTAAACTGGATCACAGAAACCAAAGCCGGGTCCTGGAACCAAAGCCGGGTCACAGAAACTAAAGCCAGGTCACAGAAACCAAAGCCGGGTCACAGCAACCAAAGCCGAATCACATAAACCAAAGCCAGGTCACAGAAACCAAAGCCAGGTCACAGAAACCAAAGCCCGGTCACAGAAACCAAAGCTGGGCCACATACTCCAAAGCCGGGCCACAAAAACCAAAGACAGGTCACAGAAACCAAGGGCAGGTCACAAAAACCAAACCTGGGTCACAGAAACCAATGCCGGGTCACACAAACCAAAGCCGAGCAACATAGACCAAAGGCGGGTCACAAAAATCAAAGCTGAGTTACAGAAACCAATTGGGGGTCACAGAAACCAAAGCCGGGTCACAGAATCCAAAGCCTGGTTGGAAGAACCAAAGCAGGGCCAAAGAAACTAAAGCCGGGTCACAGAAAGAAAAGCCGCGTCACAGAAACAACAGCCGGGTCACTGAAACAAACACAAGGCCATATAAACAAAAGCCGGGTCACAGAAATGAAAGCCGGGTCGAATAAACAAAAGCCAGTCAAAGAAACCAAAGCCGGGTAACAGAAACCAAAGCCGGGTCATAGAAACCAAAGCCGGGTCACAGAAACCAAATCCGGGTCACAGAAACTAAACTGTGTCACAGATACCAAAGCCATGTCATGGAACCAAAGCCGGGTCACAGAAACCAAAGCCAAGTCACAGAACAAAAGCCAGATCACAGAAAGCAAAGCCAGGTCACAGAAAACAAAGCCGGGTCACTGAAACGAAAGCCGGGTCACAGAAACCAAAACCAAGACACAAAAACCAAAGCCGGGTACAGAAACCAATGCCAAGTCACATAAACCAATGCCGGGTCACACAAACCAAAGCCGGGTCATAGAAACCAAAGCCTCGTCGCAGAAACCAAATCTGGGTCACAGAAACCAATGCCTGATCACAGAAACCAAAGATAGATCACAGAAACCAGCGCCTGGTCACATAAACCAAAGCCGGGTGACAGTAACCGAAGCTGGGTAACAAAAACCAAAGCCGGGTCACAGAAACCAAAGCCGGGTCACAGAAACCAAAACCAGGTCAAAGAAACCAAAGCCGGGTCACCGGAACCAAAGCCGGGTCATAGAAACCAAAGCTGGTTCACAAAAAGCAAAGCCGGGTCACAGAAACCAAAGCCGGTTCACAGAAATGAAAGCCGGGTCACAGAAACAAAAGTCGGGTCACAGAAAGGGATGCCCGGCCACAGAAACAAAAGCCGGGTCACAGAAACCAAAGCCGGGTCACAGAAACCAAAGCTGGGTCACAGAAACTGAAGCCGGGTCATGGAAACCAAAGCCAGGTCACAGAAACCAAATCCGGGTCATGGAAACCAATGCCGGGTCACAGAAACCAAAGCCAGGTAACAAAAACCAAAACTGGGTCACTGAAACCAAAGCCGGGTAACAGAACCCAGAACCGGGTCACAGAAACCAAAGCCGGGTCACAAAAACCAAAGCCGTGTCAAAGAAATCAAAGCCAGGTCACCGAAACAAAAGTCGGGAATAGAAACCAAAGCCGGGTCACAGAAACCAAAGCCGGGTCACCAAAACCAAAGCCGGGTCACAGACACCAAAGCCGGGTCACACAAACCAAAGCCGGGTCACAGACACCAAAGCCGGGTCACACAAACCAAAGCCGGGTCACAGAAACCAAAGCCGGGTCAAAGAAATCAAAGCCAGGTCACCGAAACAAAAGTCGGGAATAGAAACCAAAGCCGGGTCACAGAAACCAAAGCCGGGTCACAGAAACCAAATCTGGGCCAACGAAACAAAATCTGGGTCACTGAATCAAAAGCCAAATCACAGAAACGGAAGCCGGGTCACAGAAACCAAAGCCAGGTCAGAGAAACGAGAGACAGGTCACATAAATGAAAGCTGGGTCATAGAAACCAAAGCCGGGTCAGAGAAACAAAAGCCCGCGCAAAGAAACCACAGCCGGGTCACAGAAACCAAATCCGGGTCACAGAAACCAAAGCCAGGTCACAGAGAGCAAAACCTGGTCACAGAAACCAAAACCCGAGTCACAGAAACCAATGCCGGGTCACAGAAACAGAAGCCGGGTCACAGAAACAAAATCAGGGTTACAGAAATAAAAGCCATGTGACACAAACAAAACCTAGGTCACATAAACGAAAGGCAGGTCACGGAAACAAAAGGTGGGTCACAGAAACGAAAGCCCGGTCACACAAACAAAAGCCGGGTAACAGAAACCAAACATGGGTCACAGAAACCAAAGCCGGGTCACAGAAACCAAAGCCGGGTCATAGAGACAAAAGCCGGGTCACAGAAAACCAAATCCGGGTCACAGGAACTAAACTGGGTCACAGAAACCAAAGCCATGTCACGGAACCAAAGCCGGGTCACAGAAACCAACGCCAAGTCACAGAACCAAAGTCGGATCACAGAAAGCAAAGCTGGGTCACAGAAAACAAAGCTGGGTCACAGAAACCAAAGCCGGGTCACAGAAACCAAAACCGGATCACAAAAACCAAAGCGGGGTTACAGAAACCAATGCCGAGTCACAGAAACCAATGCCGGGTCACAGAAACCAAAGTCGGGTCACAGAAACCAATGCCTCGTCGCAGAAACCAAATCTGGGTCACAGAAACCAAGGCCAGGTCAATGAAACCAAAGCTACATCAGAAAAACGAGCGCCTGGTCACATAAACCAAAGCCGGATGACAGTAACCAAAGCCGGGTAACAGAAACCAAAGCCGGGTCACAGAAACCAAAGGTTGGTCACAGAAACCACAGCTAGGTCAAAGAAACCAAAGCCGGTTCATAGAAACCAAAGCCGGATCACAGAAACCAAAGTGGATTCACAGAAATGAAAGCCGGGTCACAGAAACGAAAGTCGGGTCACAGAAACAAATGCGCGATCACAGAAATAAAAGCCAGGTCACAGAAACCAAAGCCGGGTCACAAAAACCAAAGCTGGGTCACAGAATTCAAAACCTGGTCACGGAAACCAAAGCCAGGTCACAGAAACCAAAGCCGGGTCATAGAAACCAATGCCAGGTCACAGGAACCAAAGCCAGGTAACAAAAACCAAAACCAGGTCACGGAAACCAAAGCCGGGTACCAGAACCCAAAACTGGGTCACAGAAACCAAAGCCGGGTCACAGAAACCAATGCCCGGTCAAAGAAATCAAAGCCGGGTCATCGAAAGAAAAGCCGGGTCATAGAAACCAAAGCCGGGTGACAGAAATCACAGCCGTGTCACACTAACCAAAGCTGGGACACAGAAACAAAATCTGGGTCACTGAAGCAAAAGCCAAATCACAGAAACGGAAGCCGGGTCACAGAAACCAAAGCCAGGTCACAGAAACGAGAGACGGGTCACATAAATGAAAGCTGGCTCATATCAACCAAGGCCGGGTCACAGAAACCAAAGCCCGGGCAAAGAAACCAAAGCCGGGTGACAGAAACCAAAGCCAGGTCACAGAAAGCAAAGCTGGGTCACAGAAACCAAAGCCCGGGTCACAGAAACCAATGCCGGGTCACGGAAACAGAAGCCAGGTCACAGAAACAAAATCTGGATTACACAAAGAAAAGCCAGGTCACAGAAAAAAAAACACAGGTCACATAAACAAAAGGCAGGTCACATAAACGAAAGCTGGGTCACAGAAACGAAAGCCGGGTCACAGAAAGGAATGCCGGATAACAGAAACAAAACCTTGGTCACAGAAAACAAAGCAGGATCACAGAAACTAATGTTGGGTCATAGAAACCAAATCCGGGACGCAGAAACCCAAATCCGGGTCACAGAAACTAAACTGAGTCACAGTAACCAAAGCCATGTCACGAAACCAAAGCCGGGTCACAGAAACCAAAGCCAAGTAACAGAACCAAAGCCGGATCACAGAAAGCAAAGCTGGGTCACAGAAACCAAAGCATGGTCAGAGAAACGAAAGCCGGGTCACGTAAACCAAAACCGGGTCACAAAAACCAAAGCCGGGTTACAGAAACCAATGCCGAGTCACAGAAACCAATGCCGGGTCACAGAAACCAAACCGGGTCACGGAAACAAAAGCCTCATCGCAGAAACCAAATATGGGTCACAGAAACCAAAGCCGGGTCACAAAAACCAAAACTAAATCACAGAAACCAGCGCCTGGTCACATAAACCAAAGCCGGGTGACAGTAACAAAAGCCGGGTAACAGAAACAAAAGCTGGGTCACAGAAACCAAAGCCGGGTCACAGAAGCCAAAGCTGGGTCAAAGAAACCAAAGCCAGGTCACCGGAACCAAAGCCCAGTCATAGAAACCAAAGCCGGTTCACATAAACCAAAGCCGGGTCACAGAAACTAAAGTGGATTCGCAGCAATGAAAGCCGGGTCACAGAATTGAAAGTCGGGTCACAGAAACGAAAGCCGGATCACAGAAACAAAAGCCGGGTCACAGAAACCAAAGCCCGGTCACAAAAACCAAAGGTGAGTCACAGAAACCAAAGCCGGGTCATGGAAACCAAAGCCAGGTTACAGAAACCAAAGCCGGATCATAGAAACCAATGCCGGGTCACATAAACCAAAGCCGGGTAACAAAAACCAAAACCGGGTCTTCAAAAACCAAAGCCGGGTAACAGAACCCAAAAACTGGTCACAGAAACCAAAGCCAGGTCACAGAAACCAAAGCCGGGTCAAAAAAATCAAAGCCGGGTCACCGAAACAAAAGTTAGGTCATAGAAACCAAAGCCGCGTCACAGAAACCAAAGCCGGGTTGCACAAACCAAAGCTGGGTCACAGAAACAAAATCTGGGTCACTAAAACAAAAGCCAAATCACATAATGGAAGCCGGGTCACAAAAACCAAAGCCAGGTCACAAAAACGAGAGATGGGTCACATAAATGAAATCTGGGTCATAGAAACCAAAGCTGGGTCACAGAAACCAAAGCCCGGGCAAAGAAACCAAAGCCGGGTCACAGAAACCAAAGCCGGGTCACAAAAACCAAAGTCAGGTCACAGAAAGCAAAGCCGGGTCACAGAAACCAAAGCCCGGGTCACAGAAACCAATGCCAGGTCACAGAAACAGAAGCCGGGTCACAGAAACAAAATCCGGATTACAGAAAGAGTAGCCAAGTCACAGAGACAAAAGCCAGGTCACATAAACAAAAGGCAGGTCACTAAAATGAAAGCTGNAACCAAAGCCGGGTCACAAAAACCAAAGTCAGGTCACAGAAAGCAAAGCCGGGTCACAGAAACCAAAGCCCGGGTCACAGAAACCAATGCCAGGTCACAGAAACAGAAGCCGGGTCACAGAAACAAAATCCGGATTACAGAAAGAGTAGCCAAGTCACAGAGACAAAAGCCAGGTCACATAAACAAAAGGCAGGTCACTAAAATGAAAGCTGGGTCACAGAAACGAGAGCCGGGTCACAGAAACGAAAGCCGGGTAACAGAAACAAAAGCTGGGTCACAGAAACCAAAGCCGGGTCACGGAATCCAAAGCAGTGTCACGGAAACGAAAGCCGGTTCACATAAACATAAGGCAGGTAACAGAAACAAAATATCGGTCACAGACATGAAAGCCGGGTCACAGAAACGAAGCTGGGTCACATAAACAAAAGCCGGGTGATACCCCCAATTCTGTCACGCCATTGATTATCTCCGTGCAAGCACAATTCCGCGCCGTCCACGGATCCCACATTTCACACTGCTATCACGGCTCTACTGAGACACGTAGCAGAATCACGGGACCCCAACCTCTAGTTATTGGCACTTCTGCGAACGGAAGGCCTGAAGCTTTGTGCATAAACCTCTCCGATGAATGACACTCCACGGTCCACTCCTAGCCACACGTGAGCCGCCACCGCGTGGCTTCCAGCTCCTCTCCGCGGAACCTCTTGTTTTGCAGACGTGTGCAAGCGAAGGCTCCGCCGGCAGTTCACTTCACCCGGACTTTTGGTTCTTCGCGCACACAACCTCCGCAGCCCGCGGACAACAGTCCCAGGATTACAGAAGGCACGGAGACAATGGGACAGGGAGCAACGGGGGCGGTTGAATGTCTTTAGATGAATATTTCAGAGTACACGGAGTAGTATGCAAGACTGAGTTGCACTTGTGCTACTGCTACTGAGGCCCTTTTCTACTTGGGACCCCGCACGGCGTGTTTACATGCCGTCGGTTTCATCCCTTTCATACTACCCTCTTTCTCCCTACTTGGACTCCACGCGGTGCGGCTACACACCCCGGGTCTCGTCCTCAGCCATCCACCCATACACACACATAGTACATCCTCTGCTGACTTTCTTCATCCGCGGCTTGTGCACACGTTTCTTCGTGTTCTTCCTTGAATATTCGTCTTCCGCGATGCGTCTCCAGGGGCTCCTCCGCGATTGATGCACCATTCCTCACGCTAATTGGCTGTTTTCTCCCTTGATTGCTTGGCTTTTTCGCTGACCTATCTGCGCCTTGTCGGTGGTCGCGGACCTTGCTGCGGCTTGCTTCTCTTCTCTTTGTACCGCAGAATTCCCGCCACTGCTTCTCGCTTCTTTCTTCCTTCGCCACCGGTGCCTGAGTTGGGAGGGGGGAACCGTCGCAAGTGATTGTGTTGGCCTGCGGCGGTTATCCTCAAAACATCCTGGTCCTCATCGGCCCTGGATTCCGCGCCACCCATCGCTCAACCGTGTCCGCGGGAGCCAGCATTCTTCGCGCGGATCTCAGGGTTCCCAAGCTTCATCCGCAAATTGATCTTGCCTGCGGAACTGCGGTGGAACTGTGCTTGATACTGATGCCCCCAACCCCCCCCCCCTTTGCAAGACTCTGTCCCTAAGACTTTCAATGAGTTATCAGCTTGAAATATTTGCGGGGCCTGGGACGGTTACATTCCTTGCACGGCCTGCAGTACTTCTCCACAGTCCCTCCCTTCCTCTGAAGCTTCTCCACGCACTCGTCGTGAAGGAAGAGTCTGCATCCTTCACACCGTGTTTCCATTGTGGGCGCGGTGACCAGCTACTTACATGAGGAGCAATGTGGTGCGCGCTCATATCTTGTGCAGCTCGAGCATCGGTAGACTTTCTTCCATTCGTTGCTCCACCCCACCTCTGTGATGCAGTGTTCATGCGCGATGCCTCCGCAGTGCTCGTAGCGATCGACCGTCCCCTCGAGCTGTCCTCCGCAGTTGTCTCCGGTGTAGGTGCGTTTGTTGGAGAACTTCCACTTCATCTTCCGTGTCTTGCCGCTACAATCGCTGCAGGTCTAAATGTCCTCCTTCCCGCGCATCCCACACCGCAGGTGGCACATTGTTTTGCACATTCCGTAGGCCTTCCCAAATTCCATCAAGACTTCCGAGCATGCTTCGCAGACTGGGGCCAAGGTATTTTCGTCGTAGGACAGCGCGGCCCCTTATTCCACAACGGTCATCCGCACACACTTGTGGCACTGTCCTTCCCACGCTGAGCTGCACGTGACCAGGCAACCTTGGTGGGCCAATCTATTGTATTTATGGCAGTGCTCACCCTTGCTAACCGCCTTGACACATGTGGGGCAACTCTGCGCGACCGTCCTGGGCGAGTCCTGCTCTTCCTTGTCTTCCAAGTCCAGTTCTTCCCCTTCCGCGGTTACCCGCGGTGGCTTCCATGTTCCCTGCTGACGTTCGGCTTCTCGACGGCACTGCCTGCATCTCTTGGGTCCGCTGCATCCCCCCTTCTCGTCCCGCAGTTGCTCCAGACATTTGTCACATGTTTTCCGGTGACTTCCCTCACAGTCCTGTACCGTCTTGTCCCATTGATGTCCACATTGGGCGCACGTCTTACTTTCCTTCTCTTTATTGAGCCTGCTCCACTGCTGCCACTTGTCCTTGATTCTGCCATTGTTGCATGGTAGCACCAGAAATTGTGCGGGGCCCTTGTCGCGTCACTGCCTGCCCTTCCTTCCTATCTTCCTCCTTCTCTTCTTCCTCTGGGTCCCATCTTCCGCGTTCCTCTCCTCCTCCCAAGCCTGGGCCTCCCCCATCGCCTCCTCTCTTCTTCTGCTCCGCTTCCTTCTCTTGACTCTCCTTAAGGCAGTTCAGGCATGTGCGGTTCAACCCAATGCAGCTCTTGGCCAGCCCGTGGTGCGTTGGCTGTCCACAGACGCGGTAGACGACGCTCAAGAGTGGGACTTCCGGCAAGTTTTCCCCGCATACAGTGCAGGGGCCTGTGTAGCCAGCCAGGTCGTGGGGGCTCATGGGTGTACTTCTCCGCAGAGTAGCGGCGGGTGTCCCAGGGGTCTCTTCTCTGCTACCCGTTGGCTGTGATCCTGACCGCTCTGGTCGGTCTGTGTATTCCTACTGCGGTTGGCCTCCTTGCCCCTCCTTTTGTCGCCTCTGCCCCGCCTTTACCTTCCTAGTGGATACTTCCTGGACATCAGAGCCTTCGGTTAGTTCATCTTCTTGAGGTTCCTGTCTCCATACCTCCTCTTGCTCCGACACCTGAGCCTCGCACTGCTCCAACACCTCCTCCGCACGCCATCCCCTTGAGCCCTTGCGTTGCTCCGGTGGGGGAAGCACTCCACCCGTTCCTGGAATATGGGTCTGCTAAGTCGGGGGTAACAGGATGAACTCAGTGGCCGAGTAGCTCCGCTCACTGAACGCATCCGGCCCTTCCAACCAAACGTGTCCTGCATCCACCGCAGTCACGCGGTACACCTAACGTGCCTTCTCTGCTTCTCGTCCCGCGCCTGGGAATGGGCGCATGTACACCAGGTTCCCTTCCCTCATCGGTCCATGGTTGAGGCGTCGGTTGGCTGCGTCACATCCGCGCCAAGCCAAGACGGAGGCGTGGAGTCGTGCCTCTGCTCTCATCGCGAATGTCTTCTGGCATCGTGCCCGGTACCAAAGCTGCACCTCCTTATCTTTCCCCACCTCCCGTTCCTCCTCTGATTGGCTATCCTGCTGTTGCTCCGGGTCTAATGGAATCCGTAGTGGTGCTTGTGGCATTCCCAGTCCCGCACGCGGATGGTGTCCGAAGAGAAGGGCGTGGGACGAGAATGATGTGGCGCGGGTAGGGGTGATGTTGAGGAAGTGGGCGGTCTTCTTCAGGGTTTCCCCCCCAGTCTCTTTCTTCCGCGGTGGCCACTGCCCGCTCCAAGACGTCGTGCAGCCGCTCGACTTGTCCGTGAGACTAGGGGTCGTATCGCCCGGAGTGCACATGCTGAACGCCCCATTCCGCCAGTTCCTTGCGCAATGCCCCTGCAAACTCTGTACCATTGTCGCTGTGCACCACACGGCAACTGCCAAAGCGGTAGAAGATCGCCTCCCGGATGAACCTGGCTGCCTGCTTTGAGGACTTGTCGGGGACGGCCATGACCCACACGTACTTAGTGAAGTGATCCAACACTGCAATCCAGTACCGCTCTCCTTGGGCGCGGCGAGGGCGTGGCCCATGAAAGTCAATGATGATGCGGTCCAAGGGTTCGCCGATGGGGGAGGGCAGGTAGAGGGCCATGTTCCGCGGCGTCACTTTTCGGTGCCGCTCACATGCCGCACAGTGATGCACCACTTCCTTTATGATTCCCAAAAGACCTAACACATGCAGGATGGGGGATAACCGCCATTGAGCGCCTGTACACCAGAGTGGTGGTGAAGGTGGTAGATCTCGATCACCACTCGTTGTACGGTGGTCGGAGGCACCCATACGATGTGTGGCGTGGTTTGCCAGCGGCGGCCGCCCTCCCATGCGTACTACTCACAGAGGCGGACGAGGTCATCCTTCTTCCGCCGGTCGTATTCTACCCCCATCTGGACGCCCAAGGTCTTGTATACCTTGTCCTCCTCCGCTTTCTATTGTTCCTTGGTTGTGGGATAGATCAGGATGTGAGCAGTCTGCCTAATCCGCCAATCCTGTGTCTCCACAGGTCTCTTTTTGCCTGTCTTTTCCGCGGCGGCCTCCCGTGCCTTCCTCTTCTTCTCCTCATGCAGCGCTAGCAACCCCTGTGCTTGCCTCGCATCCTACTCCGCCTTTATTGCATATAGGCGCTGTTGGTTTTTACTTATCAAACGTGGGTGGCTCTCTGTCCTACCAGTCTGGTGCTGGAAAGAGCTGCATGATTCCCACTGCGCGCAGCTCTCCTTCATCCCACTGGCCGTGCACTTCCACTTCTGGTAGTGCCACATGCCGCCATCCCCGTACTCTGCAAACCTCGCCTGTCTTTGCCCCTGGCGTTTGTCTCGCCGCTGCCTCTTGGAGTCACAATAGGCCTGGTCCCCCTGTGAAAGGTTGTTCTTTGTTTGGCTCAGGTGATTCACTCTGCTCGGAGATCACCACTCTCGCGATCCTCTCTTTGGTCTTAGGAACCAAGGTGCTCTCCCCAGTACCTTTCTGCTGGTGTACTGCGGCACCGGCGCCCCCCAGCAGGGGTTGCGAGTGAGCTCGAACCGAGCCAACGGGCATCGGGAAGTTGCAGAATACAGTCGTCAACAACTCCATGACTTGGGCCACATCCCGCTAGGCTTGCACGAGCTGTGCCGGGTCGATGTTCTGTGGTATATCTTGGACGGGACAGTGGCGGTTGCTGCGCTTCGGAGCAGGTGCACCAGTGGTGCTATCCTCGATGGTGCGCTTCACTTGTCCTGGTTGGCGGGATGTTGGCGTGGTGTCCGCAGAGGGAGCTGTTGTTTCCACGGTCGTTTTCTTCCGGGGGGTGGCCGCGGCTGCTTGGCGCGAGGCGGCCATTCTGCCGGCGGTTGCTGATGCCGCGGCTCTCTTGGCCACTTTCTGAAGCCTGGCCTGTCTGTCTTGCAGAGCCCTTGAGAGGGCAAGTCAGGGAGCGTCCTTCCGTATTCCCCATCTGGCTCCAGCCAGTTTCATTTGTGCTTGTTTGTCCTGTTCCTCACTTCCTCCTCCCGCTTGGGCCGTTCCTTGTTGTTCCGGTGCCTGCTCTCCTGTCTCCTGTTCAGCCGTTGTCATTGCTGCCTCCGCCACGCCTTGTCCCACGTCCTCCGTCTCTGCCACCGCGGTCTCCATTACCTCTCCTGCTCCCTCCAACTCTGTCTCCAGCTCCGTGACCACCTGTGTTGCAGCTGCCTCCGCTTCTTGCTTCTCTTCCTCCGCCCTGTGCTGCCAAACAGCCTGCAGCGTACCCCTTGTCCGCACAAGATCAGGAGAGTCGCAGAGGTATTCATAAGGCTCTTCTATTTCCACGAGGATGCGCCTCTTCTCTTCCCGACACACTTCAGCTGATTCTCTGGCCCAGTGGTGTGCTGCTTCTTTTGTTAGCTTGGTGCCCACTCCTGACAGTGTTTTCCATAATCCTTGTGCTACCGCGGCTATTATCCGCTGCCGCGGAGCTCCATCCAAGGCGAGCTGCCAGCACTCACTAATGGCGGCATACCAGTTCTAGTAGTGCATCTTCCCCTTGGTGATGCTTGCAAGTTCCGCCGCTGTGTACTGCATTCCCCATCTGTTGGTGACTAGCCCGATCAGGTATCCCCACCTCCAGACTTTTGCCGTGGTTTTCCGGTCTGGTGCCTCCATCGTTCGTGCGGGCATCTGGTGGGCATGGTAGAGAGTAAGTGCCCGGGCACGTTCCTGAAGCAAATGTACGTAGCGTCGGGTGTGGTCCGCGTTCTGGGTGTTGCAGACCAGGAGCCACCATCTGCGGGCAGTGTTCACAGCACCTTCTGGTTGTTCCTTGTCATTAAATTTTGCCACGCCTGTCATTCCGCTGCTTGGCCGGAGATAGAGAATATTGTTAAGCGTCGAGATGAGTCGTTCCGCGCCTGCTGTTTCCAGCAGTTGATCTTGTCATCCGCGCTGATTTAGTGCCAGTGCAGTCTTGGCCGCGCCTTTTAAGGCTACCTGCCAGTTCTTGTTATAGAATGAGTCCCCCATGTCTGCGCGGACTGCCTTTGGGAGCTCGTCTTGTAGGTGCATAATGACACTGCTAACCACGTCCAACAGCTGGTTTACCCTGTGCTGATCTCCGCTATCTTTGGAGCTCTCTTCCAGGTAGGTCCACGCTCCTTCCATTATTTTCCTACACTAAGTGCAGGATGTGGTGTGGTGTGCGTCGGATTGTCTCGCGAGGGTAGTGGGGAGGAAGAGTGTGCTGTTGGCGCAGAGGGGCCAGGCAGCAGTGGTGCTCCCACGGATGCGGTCAGTGCCGGTGATGCAGGAGTGGCCAGCGCCGGGGGTACTCCTAATGATACTACCGGAGCTACTGCCATGGGTGGTACGGAGGAGCCCGGTACCCGCTCTGCTCTAGGTGAGACCTTTGGTGCTGCTCTTGCTGGCGGTGCGGAAGGGTTCGATGTTGGGACTACTCCGGGTGAGGTTGCCGCTACTGTCGTCGAGGGTGCAGAGGGGCCACATAGAGACACGGGTGTCCCAGGTGACGCGGAGGGGACTCGAGGAGGCGGAAATATTTCAGGTAGCGCGGATGGGCTTCGGGTGACCGGGGATGTCCTTAGTGCACCAGGATGGCCCAAGGTCGAGGGTGTTCCGGGTGAGGTTGCTGCCTCTGCTGCTGTCGGGGGCACGGAAGTGTCCCGGGGGTCTGAGATGCCCCATGTGAAGCTGCCGTCATGGGTGGTGCGGAGTGTCTTATTCCGGATTCAGCTCGGTTTGTGGCCTGCCGCTGGACAGGCCGCCTTGTGATCCCTCCGCCCCTCCCCCCCCTGTTCACATGCGCGGGCTCCGCGCAGGACGGGCGAGCCATGGCAAAGGCAGTTCCACGGTGTGCCCCCGAGCTTCGTGTGATGCGGCGTGTGAACCGAGAGCTAGAGGTGGGTGGCGTGAGAACCACGGAGAATGAATCAGAGGACGGGCGGGCTGAAGAAAACAGTGGAGTAAACGATTGAATGCCGGGGACGGAAATGAGACTGAGAATGCCAGCGCCGAGGAATACATGTGCTTGGCGCGGCGCGAGCCAGTCGACTGCGAGGGGCATGTCGTATGTGCGGACATAGCACTCTTGCACAGTATGTGGTGCATGCATGTTGGCGACTTGGATGGGTAGGGCCACGATTTGACCGATGGGCGCATTGATGACTCCGGTGGATATGGAGAAGCGGAGCTGTGTGGGTGTGATGAGGTGGTCGAGTCGTAATGCGTGAGCCATCCGCAACGCAATGATGGTATGGGTGGCGCTGGTGTCCACGATGGTGATGAATTTGCGGCCACAGACCCAAACATGGGACCATGCCACGTGGACTTCAGTGGATGCCGCTGGACCGGGTATCAGCGGTACAGGAGCCCATGTGCATGGCGCACGACAGGCATCCTCTTGGACATAGGAGTGTGCAATAGTGATACTATGGGTCACCATGCAGACACCTGTATACTGGAGGAAGGTGCACAAGAGGCGGATGCCGGTAGGGGAGAGAGAGGGATTCATGGAGGGGAAAAGATTCTGGAGGCGCCCCATAGACGCAGGCGAGTGTAGGAGGAAATCAACCAGGGGAAGGGGATGGCAAGCATCAAGGAGAGGGGAGGCAAATGGTGCGGGAGGCAGTATCAGAGGGGCGGTCGCATGTGCCGCGGCAGAGGGGGTTCGGCGTGATCATCGTAATGAAGAGCGGGGGGGAAGATGGGGCACAATTTCTTCGAGCGTCCAGCTGCGGATGGTGGGGTTGAAACGGCGGGCCAGCTCGTGCCCAGTGGGATAGAGGGCTGGAAAAGTCTCCGCAGCGCTGAGGGGTTTGGCTGGTTCTATCTCGGATAGGAGTTCGTACATTGCCGCAGTTTCCTCATTCGTCAATTCTCGAGCGACTCCCTCCCACTGAGGTTCATGGTCTGTTGGTGGAGAAGTAGCTGTGGAGGGGTCCAAGGGGTCTTTTTGCGGATCCACGGAGTGAGACCAGTCCTCTCAAGGGAGGCGGCTGAGGGCATGCGTGTGTCGATTGGCAAACGCGGGCTGGTACTTGATCTTTAAGTTATAGCCCTCCAGGAGGAGAGCCCATTTGGCCAGGATGCCCTCATGGTTCTGTGTAGTGCGGAGCCATTATAGCGCTTGGTGATTGGTGAGGACCGTGAAGGGTTTGCCGTTCTTGATGTAGTTGCGGAAGTGTTGCAGTGCCCATAATACAGCCAAACACTCGTCCTTCACTCGTGGGTAGTTCCGCTCGTCCTCGGTGAGGACGGGACTGGCGTACGCAATCACTTGTTGGACTGGTTCCTGGACCGATTGCGATAGTATGGCGCCGAGGCCGTCGCGGGACTAGTCAGTTGTGATGGAGAAGGGAAGGTTTAAATCAGGAAACTCGAGCATGGGTGTAGTGACCATTCGATGCTTAATCTCCGCCCAGGCAACGGCACACTCCGGCGTCCACTCAAATGGGGTGTCCTGATGGGTCAGCTGCTGCAGTGGGCGGATAATGCGGGCCTGGTCGTGGACAAACTTGCGGTAGAAAGAGACAAAGCCAAGAAAGATTTTGACCTGTCCCGCAGTGGTGGGTTGGCACCATTCCTGTACTGCCGCTATTTTTGTGGGATCGGTCTTGATACCCTCGGCGCTCATGACAAATCCCAGAAATTCCATCTCCACGGCACCGATAGAACACTTAGCGGCCTTGAGCTTGAGATTGGCAGCGCGGAGAGTTGAGAAGACAGCGGAGAGGGAAGAGAAGAGATCTTCAAAACTGTAGGCCGCGACCATGATGTCATCGATGTCGCAGCTCACATTGGGGATGCCGCAGAGAGTGGAGTCCATGACGCACTGAAATGTGCCATTGGCATTGCGGAGACCAAAGGGCATACGGGTGAATGCGTAGAGTCCCTCAGGAGTGACGAATAACGTTTTGACAATGGAGTCCGGGTGCATAGGAACGGCGTGGAAGGCTGCCTTGACGTCGAGTTTTGCGAACCATCCGTGCCCTTGCTGACGTTCCTGGATGTCGACAACCAGCGGCATGGGATATGCATCTTCTTCCGTCATGCGGTTGAGGTCGCGGAAGTCCACACAAAAACGTCTGGAGCCGTCTGGTTTGCCGACAATGACCAGGTTGGAGTGCCAGGTGCTGATAATGGGGACTATCACACCCTGCGCCTTCAACTCCGCCACGCCTTCGCTGATGATCTGCCCTTGGTGAGGGAAGATCCGGCGGTCCTTTTGTTTGACCACAGCGGCTGCGCCGGTGTTAATAACATGGAACGCATCAACAGCCCCTAAGTCCGTTGCCGCACCAGCAAAGATGTCGGCGTAGGAGTCCAGCAGTTCTCGGAAGTCCTGCTTTTGGTGGGGTGAGAGGCAAGAGTGCAGCATATGATCCCATCGTGGAGGCAAAGACGGCCATTGGTTGTGGATGGGTTAGAGTTCCTCGTCGTCATCCATCGGGAGGCCTTGGCCGAACGCCTTCTCGCCTTGTTGCCACAGTCCAAAGAGGCTGGCACACACTTCTGGTTCCATGTGATCCGCAAAGAGTTCACACGATTTCTCAGTAGGGATCTGTTCCGCATCAAAGGCGACTTCCCAGGGGCTTGGCTGCGGTGGGAACGTAGGCGTGCATCTTCCTGTACCGCATCGGAGAGGGAAAATGGTGAGTCACCGGTTACCGGCACCATTACTCGATCTCCCACAGTGATGAGGGCGTACTCTTTTGTACCGGTGGCGGAGGTGAGTTGCATGACCCCTAGTAAAAACAGGAGGTTGCCTTGCCGCGGAAGGAGATAGTCCATGCTCAGGAGGACGTCATAAGTCCGAGCCTGTGTAACTTGAACATCCACAGGTTCGTGAAGGGAACCTACTTGCATGGGCAGGCCCCGGATTTCTCCGTCCCTATAATCCATCCCTCCTGCGGAGTTGCTGAACAATCGGCGCATTGGGAGGATGTGGTCTGTCCATCGGATGAGGCACAGGACGCAGAGTGCCATGGTGGTATGGGTTGCCCCCGTGTCGATGATAGCAAGGAACTTGCGTGCGCAGATCCAAATAACGCAGCAGGCAACTTCGTAGTGGTGGTCATCGCGGCGAGGTGGTTCTAAAGGTTGTGGTTCCCAGCCCCAATCCATCTCCTCCGTGGTCAGTCCCGGTAGCGCCTCAGCCACAACTCATCGAGTATTCTGAGTGCCGAGCGACGGAGTGGTGCAGGCAAGGGAGATGCAAACGGTCTGAAGGTGGTGGTTGGCCTGGGTGAATTCTTCCTTGAGCCACGGAGCCAGCTCGGGATGCAGTCAGAGAAAACCAAAGAAAATCACGGAGGTGATGGGAGTGGTGAAGAGTTTATCCACCGGATCTGCGGACTTTGTTGCAGGTGCAGGAGCACTGTTGGGCATCGATGAGGTATTGGCCGAGGTTAGGACTCTCACAGGTGCAAGATCCGTGGTTTGTCTCTTTTCTGGAGGTCGTACGGAACGGCCAGTAACGGCCTCCTGTAGTCGGGTCTCAGCAGCTTCTACCCAACGCCGCAGGTCGCTTTGGAGTTGGGCAGCCTCCAGGAGGTCCCATTCGTGGATCTTCAGTCGACAGGCACGGGTGATGAGCTCCGTTTCCTCGTGTGTAGGTGTCTTCTCCGTGGTTTCGTCCACCGCCATCGGCAGGCCCCGTTTTACGTTGCAGGCACCGGCTGGGGGGTTTGGCGGAGGGTTTGGTAGGATACCTTGGCCTGTCCCCTGGGTCACCTGATCTTGTCCAGCAGGGGACGAGGGCGGTTGCTGTTGTTGTTCCTGCCGCTGATGCTGCTGTTGCTGATTCAGCCACGTCTGGTTATAGTATCGCTGCCACTGCTAGACCATGGGATCCCGGAAGACTGGGTCGGAGCGCGGAGTAGCTTGTCGCTTACGCGGGTAATCCCGAGTAATGCGTTCCAAGCTCTGGCACGTGTAGCAGGCTTGCGGCTTTTGCTGTTGCGGGGGCAAGGCGTGAGAAGGGGAAGGGGCATGAATCTCCCCGCCCTAGTATTGCTGGGTGGACCGCTGTCTGGTGAAAATGGATGTGGCGTCTCGCACCGCGTCCTGGAGGGAATGATAGTGGTCCGTGATCATGAGGCTGCTGATTTCATTGGGAAGTGCACGGATGGGGTTTTGCAGTAGGACCCATAGCGGCAGACCCTCTCCTTGCGGGCTTTTGGCCACCAAGGCCCAGGTCAGAAACTACTCCATACATCTGCAGATATCGTCGTCTTTGTGCATGACCTCCTTTTCAATCTTCCGCAGTGCTGCCTCATTTGTCAGGTGCTTGAAGCGCTCGATGAGGGCGTTGCCAAAGTACTCAAAGGAAGGGAAAGGTGCCCGCGCATTATACCAATCTGCTGTAGCCCCTTGGAGATGATATTCTGCGGTGGCAAGGCAGAGATGAGGTGGAATCCGGCCGATACTAGCACAGAGGGTAATTTGCTTGAGCCAGACCCAGGGATCCTCCTGCGGGGCACCATTGAAGGAATCCAACCGTGGGATGTTAGCGGGTTCGGAGTGGATATAATACAGCTGCCGTACGGTGCTGCGGTTAGTCGTCAGCACAGTCACAGCACGTGGGGATGGAATGGTTGTAGGAGGGACCGCGAAGTATTCCGTTGGGGGGTTTAGCATTTAGGGCAGTTCCGCGGGTATGGGGAATCCTAGCTGCATAGGAGGGGGAAGCATGTACTAGGGGGGAGGTGCTGACGTAGTGGCGGTGTAGGGTGTGGAAAAGAATACCGTCCCAAGGGGTGGTGCCTGAATCCCAGGCGCTGATGGCATCATCTGGGGCACCCAAAGTTGATTGGTAGGAATCGCCGCCGTAGGGTAGGGCTGGACCGTCCCCGCACTGTGTTGTACTCCATATGTCTGCTGTGGCAACAGTTGCGGATGACCATGCATTGTAGGTAGTGGATGAGGCATTGGCGGCGCTGCCCCTGTGGGCCCTGCCCCAATTATTTGGTGATGGGAAATTTGTTGCTGGGCAGCCACTGGTGGCTGCGGTAGTGCGCCAGCCACGATCGTTGGGAGTTTCATCCCTCCTTGCGTCATGCTCCCAGACTGTTGTTGCTGTGTCGCCCACAGAGGCGGAGCGGACAGTGGGATCATGGCGCTCATCTGTGTCACTCTCCTAACCGTCTGCTACAAAAGGGTTGATGGTTGAGTCCCTGCTGGTAGCACTTGCGTTGGGGCTCTTGCGTTATCCTTGCCTGGGGCTGAACCGACATTCCAGCTTGTGGCATGGGCTGCCAAGGTTGTTGGATGAGTGATCCCGGTGCCGGCAGTGCTCTTGCCTGCACCGCACTGGTCACTACCTGGGATGGGTGTGCCTGCTGCTGTGGTGGTACACTTGGCATGGTTTGTGGGGATGTCCCCTTTAATGGTGCTCTCATGTTCAGCGGCGGAGGCTTCTGCTGCGGTGCTGGGCCGGTCATACATGGTTGCGCCAGCCCTCTTGCCTGGCCAATTTTCGAAGGCTGCTACAACAGGCATAGTGGCGGCTGGGAGGGCGCGGCGGGTTCCACCGTCATCACTCTGCAGGCGCGGGACGCTGATTTACTGTTGGCTGGTTCACCGAAAGCAGCGCGGATCCCGGTGTTTGTGGGGACATTGGCACTCCTAACAACTCGTCTCCCGGGTGGAATGCTGGCGGAATCGTCAGCTGCTGCTTTCATCTCGTTGCACGTGGTCCCATTGCTGCATCTCCGCGAGCCGTCTCTGCCACCTGCCGCGGCGGATTGGAATCCAAAGGCATCCCAAGCGCGAGAGCCAGTGATTCCTTCCGCTGCAACTCTGCCGCTGGCTGTTGAGTATCCACTACTAGGTTGTTGGTGGTTTCTGCTTCCTTGGGGTTCTGTGATTACATCTGTGGATGTGTTGTCAAAGATGCATGAGGTGTCGTCATGCCGCCAGTCGCCGCCGGCTACTGCCCTCCACGGTGCTGGTAGACCAATCGGCGATAGACTTTGAGTCCGCCAACATCGGAGCGTTGCTCCGATGATGGCTGGGGGTCGGTAAACCACGGTGGTACCGCAGTCGCAGCTTCCTACTCCTCTGATTCGTGCTAGGAATGGCTGGGTCCGCGACTACCATGGTCAAAGACGGTCTCCACCTCCATGCGGTTGCCCAGAGTGTCCATGATGCATCGCGAGTGCATCTGCTCCAACCACTAATTCACCCAGCGATGTTGGACCAATGGGTCCGCGCCTGGCGAGGAGCTGATTCGGGTGCAGGACAGCACCAGCGAGGAGCTCCGGGTATCTTCGTAGCGAGTGGCTCGGCGCGACAAGAAACACCGCATAGATGACTACTACTGCTGTCTCCTGTAATCGTGATACACAAAGCTTGTTACCAACATCGATGACTGATCTGAAGGTCACGTGCAGTTATGCTAGGCAAAGAGCGAGGAACTTTCCACGCTCACCGCACCATGATACTGATACCCCCAACTTTGCTGCACCCTTGATTATCTCTATACAAGCACAATTCCGTGCTGTCCATGGATCCCAAACTTCACACTGCTATCACGGCTCTACTAAGACACGTAGCGGAATCACGGGATCTCAACCTCTAGTTATTGGCAGTTCTGCAAACAGAAGGCCTAAAACTTTGTGCACAAACCTCACCGCTGAATGACATTCCGCGGTCCACTCCTTGCCACACGTGAGCCGCCACCGCGTGGCTTCCAGCTCCTCTCCATGGAACCTCTTGTTCCGCGGACGTGTGCAAGCAAAGGCTCCGCCGGCAGTTCACTTCACTCGGACTTTCGGTTCTTCGCGCACACAACCTCCGCAGCCCGCGGACAACGGTCCTAGGATTACTGAAGGCACGGAGACAATGGGATAGCGAGCAACGGGGGCGGTTGAATGTCTTTAGATGAATATAGCAGAGTACACGGGGGAGTATGCAAGACTGAGTTGCCCTTGTGCTACTGCAACTCAGGCCCTTTTCTACTTGGGACTCCGCACAGTGTGTCTACATGATGTCGGTCTCATCCCTCTCATACTACCCTCTTCCCCCTACTTGGACTCCACGTGGTGCGGCTACGCATCGCGGGTCTCGTCCTCAGCCATCCACCCATAGACACACATCGTGCATCCTCTAATGACTTTCTTCATCCGCGGCTTGTGCACGCGGTTCTGTGTGTTCTTCTTGAATCTTCATTTTCCGCAGTGCGTCTCCAGGGGCTCCTCCGCGATTGATGCACCATTCCTCATGCTGATTGGCTATTTTCTCTCTTGATTGCTCGGCTTTTCCGCTGACCTATCTGCACCTTGTCGGTGGTCACAGATCTTGCTGCGGCTTGCTTCTGTTCTCTCTGTGCTGCGCAATTCCCGCCATTGCTTCCCGCTTCTTCCTTCCTTCGCCACCGGTGCCTGAGTTGGAAGGAGGGAACCACCGCAGGTGATTGTGTTGGCCTGCGGCAGTTATCCTTAAGACATCCGGGTCCTCATCGGCCCTTGATTCCGCGCTACCCATCGCTCAACCGTGTCCGCAAGAGCCATCGTTCTGCTCACGGATCTCAGGGTTCCCACGCTTCCTCCGCAAATTGATCTTCCCTTCGGAACAGCAGTGGAACCGTGCCTGACACCGGGTCACAGAAACCAAAGCCGGGTCACAAAAACTTAAGCCGGGTCACACAAACCAAAGCCAGGTTGAAGAACCATAACCGGTTCACAGAAACCAAATCTTGGTCACAGAAACCAATGTCCGGTCATAGAAACCAACGCCAGGTCACAGAAACCGAAGCCGGGTCACAGAAACCAAAGCCTGGTCACAGAAACCAAAGCGGGATCACAGAAACCAACGCCAGGTCTGAGAATCCAAAGCCGGCTCACTGAAACCAAAAAAGGTCACAGCAACCAAAGCCGGGTCACAAAAATCAAAGACGGGTCACAGAAACCAAAGGCAGATCACAGAAACCAAAGCCGGGTCACAGAAACCAAAGCCAGGTCACAGAAACAAAAGCCGGGTCACAGAAACCAAAGCCGAGTCACAAGACCCAAAGCCGGGTCACATGATCCAAAGCCTGGTCACAGAACCCAAAGCCGGGTAACAGAAACCAAAGTCGGGTCACAGAAACCAAAGCCGGGTCAGAGAAACCAAAGCCGGGTCACAGCAATCAAAGCCAGGTCACAGAACCAAAGCCGGGTCACAGAACCCAAAGCCGGGTCACAGAAACCAAAGCCGAGTCACAAGACCCAAAGCCGGGTCACATGATCCAAAGCCTGGTCACAGAACCCAAAGCCGGGTAACAGAAACCAAAGTCGGGTCACAGAAACCAAAGCCGGGTCACAGAAACAAAAGTTGGGTCATATAAACCAAAGCTGGGTCATAGACACCAAAGCCGGGTCACGGAATTTAAAGCCGGGTCACAAAAACCAAAGCCGGGTCACAGAAACCAAAGCCGGGTCACAGAAAACAAAGCCGGGTCACAGAAACCAAAGCCAGATCAGAGAACCCAAAACCAGGACACACAAACCAAAGGCGGGTCACAGAAACCAAAGCCGGGTCACAAAAACCAATGCTGGGTCACTGAAACCAAAGCCAGTTCACAGAAACCAAAGCTGGGTCACCATGACAAAAGCCGGGTCACAAAAACCAAAGCAGGGTCACAAAAACCAAAGCCAGGTCACAAAAACCAAAGCCGGGTCACACAAACCAAAGCCAGGTCACAGAAACCAAAGCATGGTCACAGAAACCAAAGCCGGGTCCCATGAACCAAAGCCGGATCACAGTAAGCAAAGCTGGGCCGCAAAAACCAAAGCCGGGTCACAAAAACCAAAGCCGGGTCACAGAAACCAAATCCGGGTCACAGAAACCAAAGCCGGGTAACATAAACCAAAGCCGGGTCACGAACACCAATGCCGGTTCATAGAAACAAAAGCCGGATCACAGAAACAAAATCTGAGTCACATAAACAAAAACCAGGTCACAGAAACAAAAGCCACGTCACATAAACGAAAGGCAGGTCACAGAAACGAAAGCAGGGTCACAGAAACAAAAGCATTACGGAAGCGAAAGCCGGGTAACAGAAACAAAGCTAGGTCACAGAAACCAAAGCCGAGTCACAGAATCGAAGCCGGGTCACATAAACCAAAGCCGGGTCACAGAACGAGAGCCAGGTCACAAAAACCAAAGCTGGGTCACAGAAACCAAAGCCCGGTCACAAAAACCAGCGCGGGGTCACAAACACCAAAGCCGGGTCACAGAAACAAAGGCCTGGTTACAGAACCCAAAGCGGGGTCACTGAAGCCAGACCCAGGTCACAGAAACCAAAGCCGGCTCACAGAAACCAAAGACGGGTCACAGAAACCAAAGCCGGGTCTAAAAAACCAAAGCTGGGTCATAGTAAGCAAAACCGGGTCACGGAAACCAAAGCCGGGTCACAGAAACCAAAACCAGGTCACAGAAACCAAAGCGGGGTCACTGAACCAAAGCCAGGTCACAGGAACCAAAGCCAGGTCACAGTAACCAAAGCCAGGTAACACAAACCAAGACGAGGTAACAGAATCCAAAGCCGGGTTACAGAAACCAAAGCCAGGTCACATAAACCAAAGTCGGGTCACAGAAACCAAACCTGGACCACAAAAACCAAAGCCGGGTCACATAAACCAAAGCCGGGTCACAAGAACGAACGCCAGGTCACATAATTGAAAGCCATGTCACAACAGTGAAACAAAAGGTCACAGAAACAAAAGCCGTGTCACAGAATCAAAAGCAGGGTCACGCAAGCCAAAGCCGGATCAAATAAACCAAAGCCAGGTCACATAAACCAACACCGGGTCATAGAAACAACAGCCGGGTCACAGAAACCAAAGCTGAAACACCGAAACAAAAGCCGGATCACATAAACCTAAGCCGGGTCACAGAAACCGAAGCCGGGTCACAGAAACCAAAGCCGGGTCAAAGAAACCAAAGCCGGGTCACCGAAACCAAAGTGGAGTCACAGAACCAAAGCCGGGTCACAGAACCAAAGCCAGGTTACAGAAACCAAAGCCGGGTCACAGAAACAAAAGCCGGGTCACAGAAACCAAAGCCGGGTCACAGAAACAAAAGCCGGGTCACAAAAACAAAAGCCGGGTCACATGAACAAAAACCGGGTCACAGAAACGAAAGCCAGGTCACACAACAAGAGCCGGGTCACATAAACGAAAGCCAGATCACAGATACCAAAGCCGGGTCACAGAAACCAAAGCAGGATGTCAAAAACCAAAGCCGGGTCACAGAAACCAAAGCGGGGTCACAGAAACCAAAGCCAGGTCATAGAAACCAAAGCCGGGTCACAAAAGAAAAGCCAGGTCACAGAAACCAAAACCGGGTCACAAAAACCAAAGCTGGTTCACGAAACCCAAAGCCGGGTCACATAAACCAACTCCGGGTCACAGAAACCAAAGCCGGGTCAGAGAAACCACATCTGGGTCACAGAAACCAAAGCTGGGTCACAATAACTAAAGCTGGATCACAGAAACCAACGCCGGGTCACAAAAACCAAAGCCAGGCCACATAAAACAAAGCCGGGTCACAGAAACCAAAGCGGGGTCATAGAAACCAAAGCCGGGTAACAGAAACCAGACCGGGTCACAGAAACCAAAGCCGGGTCTCATAAACCAAAGCCGGGTACAGAAACCAATGCCGGGGCACAGAAACCAAAGCCGGGTCACAGAAACCAGAGACGGGTCACAGGAACCAAAACCACGGCACAGAAACGAAAGCCGGGTCACAAAAACCAAAGCCGGGATCACAGAAACCAATGCCGGGTCACGGAAACAGAAGTCGGGTCACAGAAACAAAATCTGGGTTACGGAAAATATAACCAGGTCACAAAAACGAACGCCAGGTCACATAAACAAAAGGCAGGTCACAGAAACAAAAACTGGGTCACAAAAACGAAAGCTGGGTCACAGAAACGAAAGCTGAGTAACATAATCAAAAGCTGGGTCAGAGAAACCAAAGCGGGGTCACCGAAACCAAAGCAGTGTCACGGAAAAGAAAGCCGGTTCACATAAACATAAGGAAGGTAACAGAAACAAAATATGGGTCACAGAAACGAAACTTGGGTCACAGAAATGAAAGCCGGGTCACAGAAACAAAAGCCGGGTCACAGAAACCAAAGCCGGGTCACAATAACCAAAGCTGGTTCACGAAACCCAAAGCCGGGTCACATAAACCAAATCCGGGTCACAGAAACCAAAGCCGGGTCAGAGAAACCACATCTGGGTCACAGAAACCAAAGCTGGGTCACAAGAACCAAAGCTGGATCACAGAAACCAACGCCGGGTCACAAAAACCAAAGCCAGGCCACATAAAACAAAGCCGGGTCACAGAAACCAAAGCGGGGTCATAGAAACCAAAGCCGGGAAACAGAAACCAGACCGGGTCACAGAAACCAAAGCCGGGTCTCATAACCCAAAGCCGGGTACAGAAACGAATGCCGGGGCACAGAAACCAAAGCCGGGTCACAGAAACCAAAGACGGGTCACAGGAACCAAAACCACGTCACAGAAACGAAAGCCAGGTCACAAAAACCAAAGCCAAGATCACAGAAACCAATGTCGGGTCACGGAAACAGAAGTCGAGTTACAGAAACAAAATCTGGGTTACGGAAGATATAACCAGGTCACAAAAACGAACACCAGGTCACATAAACAAAAGGCAGGTCACAGAAACAAAATCTGGGTCACAAAAACGAAAGCTGGGTCACAGAAACGAAAGCTGAGTAACATAATCAAAAGCTGGGTCAGAGAAACCAAAGCGGGGTCACCGAAACCAAAGCAGTGTCACGGAAAAGAAAGCCGGTTCACATAAACATAAGGAAGGTAACAAAAACAATATATGGGTCACAGAAACGAAACCTGGGTCACAGAAATGAAAGCCGGGTCACAGAAACAAAAGCCGGGTCACAGAAACCAAAGCCGGGTCACAAAAACCAAGCCCGGTCAAAGAAACCAACGCCGGGTCAGGGAAACCAAAGCCGGATAACAGAAACCAAAGCCTGGTCACAAAAACCAAAGCAGGGTCACATAAACCAAAGCCAGTTCAAAGAAACCACAGCCGGCTCACATAAACCAAAGACAGGTCACAGAAACCAAAACTGGGTCACAAAAACCAAAGCTGGGTCATGAAAACCAAAGCCAGGTCACAGAAACCAAAGCGAGGTCACAGAAACCAATGCCGGGTCACAGAAACCAGGGCCGGGTAACAGAAACCAAAACCGGGTCACAGAAACCAAAGCCGGGTAACAGAACCCAAAACCGGGTCACAGAAACCAAAGCCGGGTCACAGAAACCAAAGCCGGGTAAAAGAAACCAAAGCCGGGTCACCGGAACCAAAGCCGGGTCAAAGAAACCTAAGCCCGTTTACAGAAACCAAAGCCGCGTCACAGAAACCAAAGCCGGTTCACAAAAATGAAAGCCGAGTCACAGAAACGAAAGTCGGGTCACACAAACGAAAGCCCGATTATATAAAGATAAGCTGGGTCACGGAAACCAAAGCCGGGTCACACAAACCAAAGCTGGGTCACAGAAACCAAAGCCGGGTCATATAAACCAATGCTGGGTCACAGAAACCAAAGCCGGGTAACAAAAACCAAAACCGGGTCATTGAAACCAAAGCCGGGTCACAGAAACCAAATCCGGGTCAAAGATTTCAAAGCCGGGTCATCGAAACGAAAGTCAGGTCATAGAAACCAAAGCCGGGTCACAGAAACCGAAACCGTCACACAAACCAAAGCTGGGTCACAGAAACAAAATATGGGTCACTGGAACAAAAGCCAAATCACAGAAACGGATGCCGGGCCACAGAAACCAAAGCCAGGTCAAAGAAACGAGAGACGGGTCACGTAAATGAAAGCTGGGTCATAGAAACCAAAGCTGGGTCACAGAAACCAAAGCCCAGGCAAAGAAACCAAAGCCGGGTCACAGAAACCAAAGCCGGGGCACAGAAACCAAAGCCGGGTCACAAAAACCAAAGCCAGGTCGCCGAAAGCAAAGCCGGGTCACAGAAACGAAAGCCCGGGTCACAGAAACCAATGCCGGGTCACAGAAACAGAAGCCGGGTCACATAAACAAAATCCGGGTTACAGAAAGAAAAGCCATGTCACAAAAACAAAACCCGGGTCACATAAAAGAAAGGCAGGTCACAGAAACGAAAGCTATGTCACAGAAACGAAAGCCGGATCACAGAAACAAAAGCCGGGTAACAGAAACAAAATCTGGGTCACAGAAACCAAAGCCGGGTCACTGAACCAGAGCAGATTCACACAAACCAAAGCTGGGTCACAGAAACCAATGTCCCGTCATACAAACCAACGCCAGGTCACAGAAACCAAAGCTGGATCACATAAACCAAAGCCTGGTTACAGAAACCAAAGCGGGGTCACAGAAACAAAAGCCATGTCAGAGAAACCAAAGCCGGATCACAGAAACCAAAAAAGGCCACAGAAACTAGAGCCGGGTCACAAAAACCAAAGCCGGGTCACAGAAACCAAAGTCAGATCACAGCAACCAAAGCCGGGTCACACAACCAAAGCCAGGTCACAGAAACCAAAGCCGGGTCACAGAAACGAAAGCCGAGTCACATAAACCAAAGCCCGGTCACAGGATCGAGAGCCTGGTCACATAAACCAAACCCGGGAAACAAAAACCAAAGTCGGGTCACAAAAACCAAAGCCGGGTCACAGAAACCAAAGCTGGGTCACAGAAACCAATGCCGGGTCATCGAGACCAAAGCCAGGTCACAGAAACGAAAGCCGGGTCATAGAAAGCAATGCCGGGTCACAAAAACCAAAGCCGGGTAACAGAAACCAAAATCGGGTCACAGAAACCAAAGCCAGGTAACAGAACCCAAAACCGGGTCACGGAATCCAAAGCCGGGTCACATTAACCAAAGCCGAGTCAAAGAAATCAAAGCCGGATCACCGAAACGAAAGTCGGGTTGTAGAAACCAAAGCCGGGTCACAGAAACCAAAGCCGGGTCACAGAAACCAAAGCCGGGTCACACAAACCAAAGCTGGGTCACAGAAACAAAATCTGGGTCACTGAAACAAAAGCCAAATCACAGAAACGGAAGCCGTGTCAGATAAACCAAAGCCAGGTCACAGAAACGAGAGACGGGTCACATAAATGAAAGCTGGGTCATAGAAACAAAAGCCGGGTCACAGAAACCAAAGCCTGGGCAAAGAAACCAAAGCCGGTTGACAAAAACCAAAGCCGGGTCACAGAAACCAAAATTGGGTCACAAAAACCAAAGCCAGGTCACAGAAAGCAAAGCTGGGTCATAGAAACCAGAGCCCGGGTCACAGAAACCAATGCCAGGTCACAGAAATAGAAGCCCGGTGACAGAAACAAAATCCGGGTTACAGAAAGAAAAGCCAGGTCACAGAAACAAAACCCAGGTCACATAAACGAAAGGCAGGTCACAGAAACGAAAGCTGGGTCACAGAAACAAAAGCCGGGTCACAGAAACAAAGGCCTGGTAACAGAAACAAAAGCTGGGTCACAGAAACCAGAGCCGGGTCACAGAAACCAAAGCCGGGTCATAGAAACCAAAGCCGGGTCACAGAAACCAGATCCGGGTCACAGAAACTAAACTGGGTCACAGAAACCAAAGACATGTCTTGGAACCAAAGCCGGGTCACAGAAACCAAAGACAAGTCACAGAACCAAAGCCGGATCACAGAAAGCAAAGCCGGGTCACAAAAAACAAAGCCAGGTCACTGAAACCAAAGCCAGGCCTCAAAAACTAGAACCGGACCACAAAAACCAAAGCCGGGTTACAGAAACCAATGCTGAGTCACAGAAACCAATGCCGGGTCACAGAAACCAATCCGGGTCACAGAAACCAAAGCCTCGTCGCAGAAACCAAATCTAAGGGTGCACACCATGCCAGAATTGCGGTTCTCGAGAGGGAACCGGATTCGAGAGCCAGTACGTAAGTCAGAACCGGAACCGCGGTTCCCGGACCGGAACCGCGGTTCTTTAGACTCGCGGTTCTATGCTCGTGTGTTTCGCGGTTCTGGTTGACATGGAACCGAGAACACTGTGGTTGTTGAACCGGAAGTCCTGGAGTTGGGAATTTTGGTTTCCTGGGTGTACATTTGTTTGTAGGCATGTTAGTAGAAACTTGTGATGTGATTTTCCTCTGTGTATATTGTGCCAGGTTATTTATCATATTTGTGGACACCTTTTCATGATGTTTTCTGGACATTGTGCCATGTCCACATCTCACACTATGTGTGTGTTAAGTCATATTACTGCTCATGTATGTGGCAGTCATGTACTTGTTAAGTACGGTCTATTAACACTTGTATGAACTAATGTCACTGGCACTAGTGTTCTACTGACTAACAGGGTTTCCTCTTTTTCATTTACATCATCATTGAACAGCCATTACACATTAACAGTAAGTCAAAGTAGGAGAGATTGGAAAGACAATAAATGGAATTGTAGAAATGGAAC
>SZWC01000816.1:133283-148293 GCA_023375785.1 Penium margaritaceum
TGTGACCCGGCTTTGGTTTCTGTGACCCGGCTTTGGTTTCTCTGACCCAGCTTTGGTTTGTGTGACCCGGCTTTGGTTTCTGTGACCCGGCTTTGATTTTTGTGACCTGACTTTGGTTTCTGTAGCCCAGCTTTGGTTTTTGTGACCTGGCTCTGGTTCTGTGACCCGGCCTTGGTTTCGGTGATCCGGTTTTAGTTTCTGTGACCCGGCTTTGGTTTCTGTGACCCGGCCTCGGTTTCTGTGGCCCTGCTTTGGGTTCTGTGACCCACCTTTGGTTTCTGTGAACCAGCTTTTGTTTCCGTGATCCGGCTTTCGTTTCTGTGGCCCAGATTTTGTTTTTGTTACGGGCCTTTTGTTTATGTTAACCGGCTTTCGTTTCTATGATCTTGCTTTGGTTTCTGTGACCCGGCTTTAGTTTCTGTGACCCAGCTTTCTTTCCATTACCCGGCTTTCGTTTCCGTGACCCAGCATTTGTTTATGTGACCCAGTTTTGGCTTCTGAGACATTCCCTTTGTTTGTGTGACCCGGCTTTGGTTTCTGTGACCTGGCTTTTTTTTCTGTGACCCGGGTTTCGTTTTTGTGACCTGGCTTTTGTTTCTGTGACCCGGCATTGGTTTCTGTGACCTGGATTTTATTTCTGTGACCCTGCTTTGGTTTCTGTGACCCGGCTTTGGTTTCTGTGACCCTGCTTTTGTTTCTGTGACCTTGCTTTTGTTTCTGTGACCTGGCTTTGGTTTCTGTGACCACGCTTTCGTTTCTGTGATCCGGATTTCATTTTTGTGACCCGGCTTTTGTTTCTATGACCCAGCTTTTGTTTCTGTGATCCCACTTTCATTTCTGTGACCCAGCCTTGGTTTTTGTGACCCGGGTTTGGTTCCGGTGACCCGGCTTTGGTTTCTATGACCCGGATTTGGTTTCTATGACCTGGCTTTGGTTTCGGTGACCCGGCTTTGGTTTCTTCGACCCGGCTTTGGTTTCTGTCACCCAGCTTTGGTTTCTGTGACTTCGATTTGGTTTCCGTGACCTGGCTTTGGTCTCTGTGACCCGACTTTGGTTTATTTGATCTGGCTTTGATATCTGTGACCCGGCTTTGGTTTCTGCAACCCTGCTTTAGTTTCTGTGACCCGGCTTTGCGTTCTGTGACCCGTCTTTGGTTTCTCTGATCAGGCTTTGCTTTCTGTGGTCGGCTTTAGTTTCTGTGTCCCGGCTTTGGTTTCTAAGACCTGGCTCTGGTTTCTGTGACCCGGCTTTGGTTTGTGTGACCCGGCTTTGGTTTTTGTGACCTTGCTTTGGTTGTTGTGACCCAATTTAGTTTCTGTGACCCGGAACCGGTTTCTGTGACCCGGCTTTTGTTTTGGTGACCCAGCTTTCATTTCTGTAACCCGGCTTTGGTTTCTGTGGCTCCTCTTTTGTTTCTATTCCAGGATGTTTTTTATGTGACCTTGCTTTCGTTTCTGTGACCCGGCTTTTGTTTCTGTGTACTGGCTTTGCTTTTTGTGACCCGGCCTTTGTTTCTGTGACCTGGCTTTGGTTTTTATAACCGGACTTTGGATTTTGTGACCCGGCCTTGGTTGTTGTGACCCAGCTTTGGTTTCTGTGACCCGGCTTTGGTTTTTGTGACCTGTCTTAGGTTTTTGTGACTCGTCTTTAGTTTCTGTGACCCGGCTTTGGTTTTTGTGACTCGGCTTTGGTTTATGTGACCCGGCTTTGGTGTATGTGACCCGGCGTTGGTTTCTGTGACACAGCTTTGGTTTTTTTACCTTTCTTTGGTTTATGTGACCCGGCTTTGGTTTCTGTGGCCCGGCTTTGAAGCATGTGGCCCATCTTTGGTTTCTGTGATCCAGCATTGGTTTCTGTGACCCCGCTTTGGTTTGTGTGACCCGGCTTTGCTTTCTGTTACCCGGCAGTGGTTTAGGTGACCCGGCTTTTCTATTTGTGATTCGGCTTTGGTTTTTGTGACCCGTAGTTGGTTTCTCTGACCCAGCTTTAGTTTATCCAACACAGCTTTTGCTCCTATGACCCAGCTTTGGTTTCTGTGTACCGGCTTTGGTTTCTGTGACCCGGATTCGGTTCTTGTGATCCGGCTTTTGTTTCTGTTACCCGGCTTTGGTTTCTGTGACCAGGCTTTGGTTCTGTGACCCGGCTTTGGTTTTTGTGACCCGGCTTTGGTTTCGGTGACTCGGCTTTGGTTTATGTGACCCGGCTTTGGTTTCTCTGACCCGGCATTGGTTTCAGTGACCTGGCTTTGGTTTCTGTGACCCGGCTTTGGTTTCTGTGACCCGGCTTTGGTTTCTGTGACCTGGCTTTGGTTTTTGCAACCCGGCTTTGGTTTCTGTGACCCGGCTTTGGTTTTTGTGACCCGGCGGAGTCTCAAGGACAGGGCTATCGGAGGTTTGTGCAGGGTGACTGGGCGAGTCTCAAGGACACCCTCTACCACAACCTGCCAGGGCGCTGACAGAGCCAACCCCATTTTGGATAGTAGGTCGTCGATGGCGTTCTTCTCGCAAGGGACCCAATGTAACAAGGTCCGCTAGATGTCTTGTGTGGCCTCGAAAGCCGCGTCATGGCGCACATGGAGGCGGTCCAGCTTGATGCTGTAGCGGCCATGGAGCTAGTTGACTACCTGTTGAGAATCCCCCACAAAGAGCACATGTTGCAAACCCACCTCTTTCGCAAGGCTGATCCCCAAGCGCACCGCCGCATACTCCGCCTCATTGTTGGCGGTCCGGTGCACAATGTGTGGCCATGCGTATCGCATAACGACGCCTTGGGGGTCAAAATGTAGGACTTGACGGATGATATCATACTGACCGGGGAGGCCGGAGATGATGCCAGTGTAGACGACAGTGGACGGAAGGTCAATTTTCATTTCATTGAGGTCGTGGGCAATGGTAGTGACAGCGGTGATGTAACTGTCCATGTTGGTGTGAGCGGTGAAGGGCACGAAGTAGAGTGACATGATCTTGATGCCACAGGCAGTAGAGGTGTTATTGCTGAAACGATTTTCAAGGGTCCTCCAGATTTTGTGGGTCTTCGAGCCGAGGATGCGGATGTTTTCGTGCAGTTTGGAAGAGGAGGTGGTCATGATGGTCACGAGGGCGGTGCTATTGGTGACATCCCAGGAGGCGCGACAGATGGTGGATGCGGTAACGGCAGTACCGGCGGTAGGAGCGGAGGATGAAGACGTATTCTGAGCAGGATTGGACACCGATCCACCAGAGGAGTCCCCTCCTGAGACAGCTGCTGTGGTGGGCGTTGAAGCAGAAGTGGCGGTATCAGGTGGCTCCAACCCAGTGTTAGTGTTGGTGAGCAGATGGCTGACGGTGACTCCCTCAACCTTTCGTATCTCAAAGAAGAGAGACACTCAATACCTCTACAGCTTTTACTTCCTAGTCCCATCTGGCTTCATAGCGAGCTTAGGGAGACCAGTGAGAGTGAGGGCGAAGAACATGATGAAGTTCACAAGGAGACATCAATGATCTGAGGATGAGGCAGGCGGCTCGAGATAGCGGCGCAAGATGGCGGCATGAGCCAACGTCAAAGTAGCTGACAATGACGATGATTTAGATGATGGGTGGATGAGACACTGATAAAGGCCAGATGGTTGAGCACAGGGGTGGGACCTCGTGTGTGGAGGTAGCGAGGAGGACACTAAGGAAGTAAAAAGCTCTTTCTGACTGGGAGGAATTGGTGCAGGGGTAAAACCGCATGCGCAGTCGGAGGAGATGGCGGAGGAGCGAAAGCTCCTGCAGATGAGGAGAGTGGATGCACGGATAAAACCTCGTGCGTGCAAGTACCAAGAGGAAGTGGAATGGTACCACCACGACACCTTAGTCAGAAGACGCGTTGCCACTGTAGTTCTTCTGGTGACCACAGTTCTTCGAGGCGGAGAAGATTGACAAAAATGGGTGCGGCCGAGTGGCGATCATGAAAGAGCCAGGTGTGTCACTTGAGCTCTAAGACCATGTCAAACGTTTGCTGGTGCTGCCGCAGAGTGGACGTGGTCACAAGGACGAGAATTGTATATTACGACAGAAGCACAAGCAAAGCCAAAGCGGGAACGGCGACAAAAGATGGAATGGAAGCAGAAATGGATGGAGAAAGGTCCGAGCACTAAGGAATTGCTTAGGAGAGTGGATGCAATACTTTTGGAGAGAAGGATGGAAGCTTCATTGAAGGTGCGGACATTGCTAACGCATGTGTGAAGTTGACAAGAAAGAGTGGAGCACGGGCGCTGAGAAGCAAATGAGGGCAAAGGGACAGGAGGTGGCCCAGAGGGTGAGCCTAAAGAGGAAACCAATGGATTGATTACTCCATAGAATGAAAGCAATACAAATAGGTAATGTCCTAGCCTAGCGTACTTCGTCAAGCGGGCATATGGGTAAGGTGGCAACTCGGACAAGCAAGAGGGAGGAGCGCAGGCACACTCTTCGTAGGTGCGTTTGCCGCAATTGTTGTTGCATGAATCCATTGGCTTGGTCTTGGCAAGACTCGCACGTTGGTCCGTCGTGAGATCGTTTGGTCTTTTTGTCGTATGACTCCGGAGATGAACCTGTGCTGTCACTCTCTATCTTCTCAGTGGCTGCATCCCTTGAAACGATCTTCGCGGTAATGTCCAGAAACAGAAACCAAAGTCGGGTCATATAGACCAAAGCTGTGTCACAGAAACCAAAGTTGGGACACAGAAACCAAAGCCAGGTCACAGAAACCAAAGCCTGGTCATAGAAACCAAAGCCGGGACACATGAACCAAAGCTAGGTCACAAGAACCAAAGCTCGGACACAAAAACCAAAGCCAAGTTACAGAAAGAAAAGCTAGGTTACAAAAACCAAAGCTGGGTCATATAAAGCAAAGCTGGGTCATAGAAACCAAAGTCGGGTAACGGAAACCACAGCCAGGTTACAGAAACCAAATCCGGGTCACAGAAACCAAAACTGTGTTACATAAACCAAAGCCGGATCACAGAAACCAAAGCCGGGCATAGAAGCCAAAGCCGGGTCATAGAAACCAAAGCCGGGTCACAAAAACCAAAGCTGGGTGAGAGAAACCAAAGCTGGGTCACATAAACCAAAGCTTGGTCACACAAACCAAAGTCGAGTCACAGAAACCAAAGCCAGGACACAAGAACCAACGTTGGGTCACAGAAAGAAAGGCCGGGTCACAGAAACAAAAGCCAGGTCATTGAACCCAAAGCCGGGTAACACAAACCAAAGCGGGGTCACAGAAACCAAAGCCGAGTGACAGAAACCAAAGCCGGGTCACAAAAACCAAAGCTGGGCCATCGAAACCAAAGTCGGGTCAAAGCAACCAAATGCAGGTCACAGAAACCAAAGCCAGGTCACAAAAACCAAAGATCGGTCACAGAAACCAAAGCCGGGTCACAGAAACCAAAGCCGTGTCAGAGAAGCCAAAACTGGGTCACAGAAACCAAAGCCGGGTCACAGAAACCAAAGCCGGGACACAGTAACCAAAGCCGGGTCACAAAAAGCAAAACCGGGTCACAGAAACCAAAGCCGGGTCACAGAAACCAAAGCCGGGTCACACAAACGAAAGCCTGGTTGCCGAAACCAAAGCCGGGTCACAGAAACCAACGATGGGTAACAGAAACCAAAGCCGGGTCACACAAACCAAAGGAGGGGCACAAAAACCAAAGCCGGGTCACACAAATCAAACCGCGGTCACGGAAACCAAAACTGGGTCACATAAACCAAAGGTGGGTCACAGAAACCAAAGCCGGGTCAAAGAAACCAAAGCCGGAACACAGAAACCAAAGACGGGTCACATAAACCAAAGGCGGTTCACAAAAACCAAAGCCGGGTCACAGAAACCAAAGCCGGGTCACACAAACCAAAGCCGTGTTAGAGAAGCCAACGCTATGTTATAGCAACCAAAGTCGGGTCACATAAACCAAAGACAGGACACAAAAACCAAAGCCGGGTCGCAGAAACCAAAGCCGGGTCACAGAAACCAAAGCCCGGTCACAGTAACCAAAGCCGGGTCACAGAAACCAAAGCCGGGTCACAGAAACCAAAGCCCGGTCACAGTAACCAAAGCCGGGTCATTGAAACCAAAGCCGGGTCACAAAAACCAAAACCGGGTCACAGAAACCAGATCCGGGTCAAAGAAACCAAAGCCGGTTCACAGAAACCAAAGCCAGGTCACAGAAAACAAAGTCGGGTCACTGAAACCAAAGCCGGGTCACAGAAACCAAAGCCGGATAACAGAAACCAAAGCTGAGGCACAGAAACCAAAGCCGGGTCACATAAACCAAAGCCCGGTAACAGAAACTAAATCCGGATTACATAAACCAAAACCGGGTCAGAGAAACGAAAGCCGGGTCACATAGACCAAAGCCGGGTCAGAGATACCAAAGCCGGATCAGAGGTACCAAAGCCAGGTCAGAGAAACCAAAGTCGGGTTAAAAAACCAAAGCCGGGTCACAGAAACCAATGCCCAGTCAGAGAAACCAAAGCCGGGGCACAGAAACCAAAGCCGGGTCACATAAACCAAAGCAGGGTCACAGAAACAAAGGCCGGGTCATAGAAACCAAAGCCGGGTCACAGAAACCAAAGCCAGGTCACAGAAACCAAAGCCGGGTCACAGAAACCAAAGCCGGGTCACATATCCCAAAGCTGGCTCAAAGAAACCAAAGCCGGGTCAAAGAGACCAAAACTGGATCATAGAAAGCAAAACCGGGTCACGGAAACCGAAGACGGGTCACAGAAACCAAAGCCAGGTCAGAGAAACCAAAGCCGGGTTACGTAAACCAAAGCCAGGTCACAGAAACTAAAGCCTGGTTGCAGAAACCAAAGCCGGGTCACAAAAACCAAAGGAGGGTCACAACAAGCAAAGCCGGGTCACAAAAATCAAAGCGGAGTCACAGAAACCAAAGACGGGTCACAGAAACCAAAGCCGGAACACAGAAACCAAAGACGGGTCACATGAACCAAAGCCGGGTCACAGAAACCAAAGCCGGGTCACAGAAACCAAAGCCGGGTCACAGAAACCAAAGCCGGGTCACAGAAACCAAAGCCGGGTCACAGAAACCAAAGCCGGGTCACAGAAACCAAAGCCGGGTCACAGAAACCAAAGCCGTGTCAGATAAGCCAAAGCTAGGCCACAGAAACCAAAACCGGTTCACAGAAACCAAAGCTGGGACACAGAAACCAAAGCCGGGTCACAGAGACCAAAGCCGGGTCACAGAAACCAAACCCGGTCACAGTAACCAAAGCTGGGTCATTGAAACCAAAGCTGTGTCATAGAAACCAAAGCCGGTTCATAGAAACCAAATCCGGGTCACAAAAACCAAAGCCGGGTCACAGAAACCAAAGCCCGGTCACAGAAAACAAAGCCGGGTCACTGAAGCCACAACCGGGTCACAGAAACCAAAGCTGGGTAACAGAAACCAAAGATGAGGCACAGAAACCAACACCTGGTCACAGAAACAAAAGCCCGGTAACAGAAACAAAATCCGGTTCACTGAAACCAAAACCGGGTCAGGGAAATGAAAGCCGGGTCAAAGAAACCAAAGCCGGGTCAGAGATACCAAAGCCGGACCAGAGGTACCAAAGCCAGGTCAGAGAAACCAAAGTCGGGCTAGAGAAACCAAAGCCTGGTCACAGAAACCAAAGCCTGGTCAGAGAAACCAAAGCCCGGGGACAGAAACCAAAGCCGGGTAACATAAACCAAACTAGGGTCACAGAAACTAAGTCCGGGTCATGGAAACCAAAGCCGGGTCACAGAAACCAAAGCCGGGTCACAGAAACCAAAGCTGTGTCACGGAAACCAAAGCCGGGTCACAGAAACCAAAGCCGGGTCACAGAAACCAAAGCCGGGTCACAGAACCCAAAGCCGGCTCAAAGAAACCAAAGCCGGGTCAAAGAAACCAAAACTGGATCACAGAAAGCAAAACCGGGTCACAGAAACCAAAGACGGGTCACAGAAACCAAAGCCGGGTCACAGGAACCAAAGCCGGGTCACAGAAACCAAAGCCGGGTCACAGAAACCAAAGCCGGGTCACAGAAACCAAAGCCAGGTCACAGAAACCAAAGCCGGGTCACAGAAACCAAAGCCGGGTCACAGAACCCAAAGCCGGCTCAAAGAAACCAAAGCCGGGTCAAAGAAACCAAAACTGGATCACAGAAAGCAAAACCGGGTCACAGAAACCAAAGACGGGTCACAGAAACCAAAGCCGGGTCACAGAAACCAAAGCCGGGTCACTGAAACCAAAGCCGGGTCACCGAAACCAAAGCAGTCAGAGATATGACTCGGACAAGGTCCTCCTCATAATATACACCCCTTGGAGAATGGGAGCTCTTGATACAGATTTAGGTCTCACTCCGAACCTCATCGGCAAGAAGTGGTCAGTCACGACCATTCTACCAGAGTCGAGGCGCCCCTAATAAGCAACCACGTCCCTACGCGTACGGCTAGCGGAAAGAAGCCGTTAATGCCTGTTTTGTCCTGGTCTGTTGTATATGCGGAGGATGTTCATTCCCTCTAAAGACTAACCCATAACAGTCTTTCTATCGTGTTCGCCTTTGGTTCTATGATCTCGCCACCATGTCTTCGCTCTGCTCGCTCATTGGTACCTCTGCCCTTGCCCCCATTCTCAGCTCACAACTCCTCACTCCGCCACTTTCACTTCATCCTCCCTGACCCATCACTCTCGCTCTGTCACAACTCTCTCTCGTCATACTACCTGTCTATTTTGTACCCCTGTTAAATGCAACACTCGTCCTCAAGCTTCTGCGAATATCTTCTGGCATTGTTTCTCATCTTTTGAAATTTGTTATCCGGCTGACACACTTCCGCACGCCACCATGTTTTGGCCTGCTGCCGCCTGCTTCTGCCATTCCTATCTTCGCTCACTACATTATTCTGACATGGTATCAGTACATCGCGTAACATCACCTGGCTCCCCGTGACCATGTCATTGCTTTGCTGCCTCAAGCACTCAACTCCTCTATCCAGCATTCACCTGCCGCCTCCATCGCCCCTATCATCATCAGCTGACATTAGCAGCACTGCGTCAAATGCCTCTCATACGGAAGCACCACTTTGTCATCCAGACCAAGCGTAGTACCCAGATCCGCGCCCGTGGCCAACAGTTGGTGACGTGACGTCGATTACAGCAGAGAACTGCTCTCGAGCCGCCGCCAGTCACCATCTTCCTGGAAGCTTCTCGTCCTCTGGCATCTTCTGTCACGCAGACTGGGGGCACAAGTCATCACTCTCTTGACACCAAAGGACGGTTCTACCGCATCCACTCCTACCTCTTCTAACTTCAATCTCCCAACGCCATCACTCACAGCTCTAGCATCCTTAACAATACCTTCATCAACCATCAATTGCCGTTCCATCAACATCCTTTCCCGTCATCCTTCATCATCAGTCCTCACAATGCATTTGCTTCATTCTCTCCTCTCCATCCTCCTTTCCTTCATCAGCATTCCGCCTCCTCTGCATCAGCACCGTACATTTGCCTTCTCACCCGTCAACACCCTCTGCCTCCTTCTATCTGTTCCCACATCAGCCACATCAGCATCATCACCATCATCATCGTTCTCCTCAAGCACACGTGGTCTCGCCCCTAGGCCCACTCCATCATCAGCCTCCTCTTCTACTTCCACATCATTCTCGGCTTGGCACAAGGATCCACCCGGTTGCATTGCCCGTTGCGCAACGACCTACGCCCACGTCAAAAGTTCCGCAGCACATGCGGTTTATCCCTGCGCCCAGATTTCGCTATCCTCCTCCTCCACCTCATCATCAGCAATCATCCGTATCCATAGCTAGCATAAGGACCTGCATGAGCTAGCTTCCTCTTTCGCAACACCGTGCACCCACGCCAGCAGCAGATTTCTCGGGGCGCATTGGCACCTGCCTTCCCCTTGCTGTACTCTATCCCTGTACAGCAGCGCACGTGGTTTCGCCCTTGCACCCACGCCTTAATCCATTATTCCTCTACTTCAAGCAGCGTGCTCTGTTCGGCGCACGGTTCTACCCGGTCACATCACCCATGTTTGCGACGACCTGCACCCACGCCGAATCCTTCGAAGCGCACACGGTTCCATCTCTGTGCTCACTTCATGAGCATCGTCCTTTCACCTACCTTCAGCCTTACTCATCTGCTTGGCAAATGGAACTGCCTGGTCACATCGCTTGCTTCACAATGACCTGCACCCACGCCAATTTGCCTGCAGTGCATGTTGGTCATTCTTGCGCTACCCATCCCTTCGTCTCCCCCATCATCTCCATCATGTGCTCAGCATCAAGAGACCAACGCCCAAGGTGATACATCAGCACCGTATCTCACTCCTCAGGCAGCACCAACATCCTCCTCTACTCCCCTCTGACACAATCATCATTCTCTCTCACTGCTCTTCTCTCTCCAACCTCAACACCATCATCCTCGGCAGGGTAAACCTGCTAAACCATGCTGGTGAGCAGACATCAGCAACTGCCAAATGACCAAATTTCATGGCAGTACAAGCCCTCGAATGGACACACATTCCCATGCTTGATCAGTTGGGAGAAAACATCCACGACTGGGCATCAAAAGGTGCCTACGCGCCTCGAACCATACTGTCTACCACAATATCATCAATGAAGTGTCACCTATCGCAACAATGTGGCACACTCTTGTCGAAGCAACGTGGAACCCGAATCTCTATAACGTGATCATCTTCTCACTCAGTCGAGAGGTTAATCCCCCCATTAGACAGCGACTCCTAGACACTAAGGCCCTATAGGGACTCAGGGACATATCCCTTGTCAGACTCTGGAGGCTGTCAGAAATATGACTCCGACAAGGTCCTCCTCATAGTATACTCCCCTTGGATAATCTGAGCTGTCAATACAAGTTCAGATCTCACGCCGAACCGCCTCGGTAACAGCTGGTCGGTCATGACCGTTCCACCAGAGTCGAGGCGCCTCCAATTAGCAACCACATTGCTACTCGTACGGCTAGCAGAAAGAAGCCATTAATGCATGTTTTGTCCTGTTCTGTTGTATATACGGAGGATGGTCATTCCCTTTCAAGTTTCACCGAGAACAGTCTTTTCATCCTGTTTGTCTTTGGCTTCATATTATTGCCACTGTGTCTTTCCTTTGCTCGCTCGTTGCTACCTCTGCCCTTGTCGTCCACTCTAAGTTCCCAACTCCTTGCTCTGCCACTTTCGCTCCGTCCTCACTGATCCATCGCTCTCACTTCGTCACAACTGTCTCTCATCAGAATACCTGTCTATCTTGCACCCCTGTTAAAGCAATCACTCCTCCTCAAGCTTGTGCGAGTAACTCCTGGCATTCTTTGTAATCTGTTTACTTCTGTTATACTGCTGACACACTTTCGCACGCTGCCGTGCTAATGCCTGCTTCTGGCATTGCCATCTCCACACAGGATATTATTCTGACAAAAGCCGGGTCACAGAAACCAATGCCGGATCACAGAAACCAATGCCGGGTCACAGAAACCAAAGCTGGGTCACAGAAACCAAAGCCAGGTCACAAAAACCAAAGCAGGGTCACGGAAACCAAAGCCGGGTCACAAAAACCTAAGCCGGGTCACAGAAATCAAAGCTGGATCACAGAAACCAAAGCCTGGTCACAGAAACCAAAGCCAGGTAACAAAAACCAAAGCCGGGTCATAGAAACCAAAGCCTGGTCACAGAAACCAAAGCAAGGACACATAAGCCAAAGCCGGGTCACAAAAACCAAAGCCGGGTCACACAAGCCAGGGCCGAGTCACATAAACCAAAGGCAAGTCATTGCCATGAACGCCGGGTCATAGAAACCAGAGCTGGGTCACAGAAACCAAAGCCAGGTCACAAAATCCAACGCTGGGTCATAGAAAGCACAGCCGGATCACAGAAACCAAAGCCAGATCACATAGACGAAAGCCGGGTCACTGAAACCAAAGCCGGGTCACAGAAACCAAAGCCGGTTCACATGAACCAAAACCTGGTCACAGAAACCAAATCCGGGTCACAAAAGCCAAAGCCGGGTCACATCAACCAAAGCCGGGTGATAGTAGCCAAAGCCGGTTCACAGAAACGAAGGCCAGGTCATTGAAACAAAAGCAGGATCACAGAAACCAAAGCCTGGTCACAAAAACCAAAGCCAGGTCAAAAAATCCAACGCCGGGTTACAGAAACCAAAGACGGGTCACAGAAACCAGAGCCTGGTCACATAGACCAAAGCTGGATCACAGAAACCAAAGCCGGGTCACAGAAGCCAAAGCCGGGTCACAGAAACCAAAGCACTGTCACAGAAGCCAAAGCTAGGTCACAGAAACCAAAACAGGGTCACAAAAAAAAATTCGGGTTACAGAAACCAAAGCTGGGTCACAGAAACCAAAGCCGGGTCACTGAAGCCAAAGCCGGGTCAAAGAAACCAGAGCCGGGTCACAGAAACCAAAGCCGGATCACAGAAACCAAGGCCGGGTCACAGAAACCAAAGCAGGGTCACAGAAACCAAAGCCGGGTCACAGAAACGAAAGCTCGGTCACAAAAACCAAAGCTGGATCACATAAACCAGAGCCGGGTCAGAGAAACCAAAACCGGGTCACAGAAAGCAAAGCCGGGTCCCAGAAAGAAAAGATGGGTCACAGAAACCAAAGCCGGATAGCAGAAACCAAAGACGGGTCACAAAAATCAAAGCTGGGTCACATAAACCAAAGTCAGATTACATAAACCAAAGCCAGGTCATAGAAACTAAACCCGGGTCACATAAAATGAGCCGGGTCACAAAAAGCAAAGTCGGGTCACAGAAACCAAAGACTGGTCACACAAATCAAGTCCCGGTCACAGACACCAAAGCCGGGTCACACAAACTAAAGCCGGGTCATAGAAACCAAAGCCCAGTCACAAAACCCAAAGCCGGGTCACAAAAACCAAAGCCGGGTCACAGAAACCAAAGCCGGGTCACGGAAACCACAGCCAAGCCATAGACACCAAAGTTGGGTCACATAAACCAAAGCCGGGTCACAGAAACAAAAGCCGGGTCACAGAAACCTAAGCCGGGTCAACGAAACCAAAGCCGGGTTACAGAAATAAAGGCCAGGTCAGAGAAACCGAACCCGGGTCATAGAAACAAAAGTTAGGTCACTGAAACCAAAGCCGGGTAACAAAAACTAGAGCTGGGTCACAAAAACCGAAGGGGGGTCACAGAACCCAATCCCGGGTCACAGAAATGAAAGCCGGGTCACGGAAACCAAACCTGGGTCACAATTACCAAAGCCGGGTCACAGAAGCCAAAGCTGGGTCACAGAAACCAAAGCCGGGTCTCAGAAACCAAAGCCGGATCACAGAAACAAAAGCCAGGTCACTGAAACCAAAGCAGGGTCACGGAAACCAAATCCATGTCACATAAACCAAAGCCGGTTCACAGAGACCTAAGCCGGATCACATAAACCAAAGCCGGATCACAGGAACCAAAGCCAGTCATAGAACTTAAATCCAGGCCATAGGAACCAAAGCCGGGTGACAGAAGCCAAACCCTGGTCACCGAAATAGAAGCTGGATCATATAAACCAAGGGGGGTCACAGAAACCAAAGCCGGGTCACAGAGACCAAAGTGGAGTCACATAAACCAAAGCCGGGTCACAGAAAGGAAATCCGGGTCATTGAAACCAAAACCGGGTTACATGTACCAAAGCCGGGTCACAGAAACCAAATCCAGGTCACACAAACCAAAGCCGGGTGAAAGAAACCAAAGGCAGGTCACAAAAACCAAAGCTGGGTCACAAAAACCAAAGCCGGGTCATAGAGACCAAAGCTGGATCACATAAACCAAAGCCGGGTCACAGAAACCAAAGCGCGATAACATAAATCAAAGGCAGGTCACAGAAGCAGCAGCATCAGCAGCCATGGCAGCAGTAGGCGTCACAGCGGCCTCCTCCACCGCCCCCACAACAGCAGCAGCATCAGGTGCTGCGGCCGCTGCAGCAGCAGTCGGAGCCAAAGAAGCAGCTGCCACCGGAAGAGCAGCAGCGACGGCGGCAGCAACGACAGCAACGGTCTCAGTCTACAGAGCCCTTGGAGTAGTCCGGTCCATGGCAGGAGCACCCTGTGCCAGCCGCCACGGGGAAGCTCTCCTCTTTGTTGCGACGTCGGTTTGTGTACCCTCGTCTGTGGCGATTGGTCCACACCCTGTGCGCCATGCTCAACAGGGACGTGTCGGACTACGTGCTTCTGTCGGTGCACGTTCGGGACCCGCTCCCCGGCATCCCGGTGCTTCGTCCAGGTCCGTCCCCTTCTCTTCCGCCCCGGGCTAGCCCATTCATGATGCCAAAAGATTGTGGCTCTCTAGAGGGCTCGCACTGCGTACACTGTGGCCGGCGGCTGCAGCAGATCCCCTCCAGGTACTCCCTACCCCTCTCTTTGAGGCAGGCGGGCGCCGGATGGCCGGTTGTGGGCCAAGGACTGATCATCGGTTGCGCACCCCCGTCGAGGAGTGCCAACCAGCCTCCTTAGCCTCTTAGCCAGCTGCAAGCGGTCGTGGCTGCGCCTGTTCCTAGAGGTTGGCACCTTGAGCCACCCGGCATTGTGCCCGGCATCGCTCCCGGGTAGGATGTTCCTGGGCTGGTCGACCCCGGCCCCCACCATCCGGCACCCCTGGCAATGGTTCCTGGCACCTTTGCTGCCCCTGTCACGGGGCCGCACGTGTAGGGGGGATACTCCGCAGTCACTCTGCCCCTTGGGTGGCCCCATGGGACCCTTTCGCCTTTGTGTCCTGCTCCGGTTGTCTGCCGGATCCTTCCTAGCCAGGGGGAGGGGGGTCATGGACTGAGCCCAGAATACCTGGCCTAGTGCACCAAGGGCCCTTTGGTCTTTCGCCTCGGTGGAGGAGTAGGATGAGCATCTCGCCGTCCACGCCTCCTCCAAGTTTGCCTATGCTGCCATCCCCCCTCCTCTCCCCCCCCCCTCCTGCCCCCTCTCCTGGCCTGTCCCCACCCCCCTTCCATGCCTCCCTCCTCACTCCTCTTCTTTTCCTTGCTTTACATCCCTTT